>CM071930.1:82743090-83066945 GCA_016081115.2 Rehmannia glutinosa | reverse complement strand
CTTTCAGTTAAGTTCATTTTTGTGTGTTTAAGTATGTGCGTGTATGCTATAGACAAATTGATTCTGAGATTGTTTGTCTATGTTTCTTCCGTAGGCGTGATTAAGCTATCTTGGACAAGGAAAATGGTTTTGGACAATAGTATATGTTGCCACTATTTTAAATACCCATTTTTTTTTTTTTTGAGGAAATAGAATGTAATTGCTTAATTTGCTTTAGATTTTCATATAATGTTGATACACATGGTGTACATATTATTACCTGAGAGCGGCTGTTGAATTTTAAGTACGGGAAGCATTGCTACCCAGAGAAAGTTGCCTTTGCGTGCTTTTATATCTTGCTCGTGGTGATCATAACATTCAATTTTTGGATAAATCGTTCAGATATGGAATCGAAGGACCTGTATACTTGATGCCCAGAGGTCAGAAGGGAGGAGGAGAATGGATCATTGACGAGCAGCAGCAAAAGATTAAAAAGATTGATGGTGAGGTTTCTTATGGTGTTCTACAGACGGTGATGATCCACATGGAGGTGGTAGAGCCACAGCCAAACAGGCCAAAGCTCCAGCTTACCCTTATCTGAAGGTGCCCCCTGTTCCACAAATAGTTCAGTGTTTTTTCTTTTTGCTGTTTTCAAATGTATACGCCATTTTGTTTTTTTGTGTGTGTGTGTTGGTAGGTGATATTGACTTACTACTGTTACAGAAAGAGAAGATTTCCTGGAATAGAAATGCAAAGAATCTGATTTACCAAATGGCATTAAATATAGATTGTAATATATATAAATACACTTTTTATTTCAGGACTGCTAATTTCTCTCAATGAATTTGTATATTACGATAATTTTCGTAAAAGATGTGCCAGAAAATGTAAATATACTTGAAACAATTAATATCCTAAGATTGAAGACATAAATTCCTACAAGTAATTTGCGTCTTCTTTAAAAAAAAACATTAACTTAAAAGGGATTTTAGCAGGAAAGAGTATCAACATTGAACAAGTGATCTGTATAACAGTAAAAACTCTCTATGAATATTATAATTGATTTCTGGATTATATGAAAAACTGTGGGTATTATTTGCTGGGACTTTAAACAGGAGTAATTAATTTGTCTATGTCAAAACTACATTGCCATACTTGAAAACAGGTTGGGGTCTTTTTATAGGTTAATGAGTTTAGTAAAAGGTTGAAACAAAGTTAAAGGATGTTGACAAAAGATACAAAAACATACTTCTCCAAGAGCGGCATATGTTCTTTAAATAGAACAGTACCGTCATTCTGCTTGGGATAATCTTACAAACAAGGGTTTTTCTGCATTTAGCCTTTATCCCAGGAAAGGCCAGTGTAAATTACCTTTAGTATTATTTGGCCAAGTGATGCTAATTTATTATGTTATTACCAAATAGGTCAAAAGACCAAGTCACCTATGCTAGCTCTATTCTCTAGTTATTACATTTGGCTGATTAGAAATCTCCACAGGCTATAATTTTGGGCAATCGATTTTAGTTACCTTTTAGTAGGTGGTAAGCCCAGTTTATTATTTATCATTTTCACAGATTGCAGAGAAAATATATTTGCTTGCCTTGTGAAATACTATATTCATGAATAATGTATGTTACAATAATTTGAATCAATCAATGAAACCAAAAAATGAAAATATAATTGAACAATGAGAAGTAGGCCAAAAAAATAATCTATGAAATCTTGTATGGTAATTTGCTTTCTTTTTTTCGTTGTTTCCTTCTGCTTTTTCGAATCTTCTGTGCCCGCAATTGCTTGAATAGGATTTTCCAAACCAATTGTTCATGGCATCAGTGACAAACATCCTAAACCAAAGGCTTGTTTAGGACAAGATCCACATGAAAACAGTTGACCATCCAGTTAGAGCAACTGCTGAAACCAAGTAAGTCCAAAGGAAAAGGACTGAACACTCTTCCTGTGCTACGTCAAATAATTGTGTCATGGTACCTACATTTTCATTTTGGGATGAGATTTTCATCATAAATGTGAGTGGTCGAAAAAATAAGAACACCCAAAGCACATAAAAAGGTTTCGGTTCAATGTGCTACTTTGACACTAGAAGCCTTAAAATTGTAACTATAAACACTTCAAGTTAAATTTGAGCGTATGTTAATAAACGCTGTAGAGGTGTTACTCATATGGCTGCATACACAGGACTCATTATCTTATAGGTCTAAAAGGGTGCTTTTAATAATCCAAACTTATGGGTATGCACTAATTTATGGGGCATTGGAAAAGAGTAATAGATTGGTGTCATTTGTTACCACCCTCAAATTTAGGGATAATTACAAAACGGCACCTGAGGTTCGGGCTAATTACAAAAAAAAAAAAAAAACTGAGGTTTTTGGAAATTGCAAAACCCTCTTGAGGTTTGATCTGTCTTACATATTCCCCCTTCATGGTAAAAAGTATTTCAAAAACCCTCTGATCACCCCCTTAAATTTAAGACAGAATCAAACCTGAGGTTTTTGTTTGTAATTTTGAAACATCTATGGTTTTTCTGCAAGTAACCCAAACCTTAGGGGTGTTTTTGTAATTATCCCTCAAATTTATGTGTGAATTGGCCCGTGAGACTTATTTCAAATTATAAGGACTTAAATGAAAATAATAATAATTTATATTGTGGTGTAAATAGAAAAACCAAAATAAGAAAGAAGAAACTGCTAAGTATGAAAATATGATACATACCAATATTCATAGCAGGTGGAAGAGTGAACTGAATCATGAGTACAAAGTGGTAGAGAGGATCAGAAGGAAGGAAGCCTAAATGTGAAGCTGCTTTTACCACACCAATCCCAACTACAGGAAGTATTATGTATCTCACACAAATCACTGCAATTACAGTTAGTGATCCCAATCTTGCCTTCCTTAGCCCTGCATCCATTCATCATCATGATTCAGTACAATATGATCCTTTTTTTTGGGATAATTACAAAAACACCCGTGAGGTTTGGGTTAATTACAAAAAAACCCAGACATGTTTCAAAATTACAAAAACCCTTCAGTTTTCGTGTTGTCTTAAATTTAAGGGGGGTAACTGTAATTTTTTTTTAAATATCAGGGGTTTTTTTGAAATGTTTTCGAGGTTTTTTTTGTAATTTTTAAAGAACTCTGGATTGTTTCTGTAATTAGCCCAAACCTTAGGGGTATTTTGTAATTATCCCTTTTTTCCTCCTTAACTCTTTTGTTTCTTGATCAGTTATTACCCAAGTACCTTGCATAAATATTTCAAGAAACGTACCTTGTGTTAGGTTGCCTCCTAGGATAAGAGTGATGCAAGGAATGGTCGCGTCCCTACAAAATAGTGAGATATTAGTCGATGCAGATAATTTTACAGGACATTTTGCTAGTTGTCCCGAAATTAGATGAATATGACACGAGCATATCATTGGTAGAATTTTTAACTGCATGCTGCATTAGGTATAGCTAGCTTAAGGTTAACTAGAATGATGAGATGAGGAGGTTTTTCTGTTTAACCTACCCAAGTAATACGATGGAATCGTCGATTACTCTTAATGGAGCGTTGTCACCGATAATCAGGTTTCTAAGCCATGAAACTGCTCCAAATATGAATCCGACAATCTGAAAGTAACATAGTGTCAACTCTTATAGAACCGATCCATCATTTATAGCTAACGATAATGGTTTCGTATGAAGAAAAAAATAAAAAATAAAAACTCACTGAAGCAAGTACTGGAGGTGCCTTTAGCTCATCCACTATCTGATGGAAAATTCCCAGTATTTGATTCCATACTGCTGTACTATGCTTCCTCTCAATATTCTACAGAAAATGAGATTTCAAACTTAAATAAGATACAAAGATTGATTATTGAAAACATAATCACGTTTCTTATCCTCTTTAAAGGTGTTGACATGCATCTAAAAAGTTGCAGTGAAGTCATAATCACATGTATTTGGGTTGCTAAATTCTAAAAACTGTGTTTTGACATAATTATATTTTGGTCCTGTTACGTATGATTAATTTTAGGGATAGTTACATAAAAACCCCTGAGGTTTGGGGTAATTACAATAAAACCCAGAGATTTTTGAAAATTACAAAAAACCTCTTATGGTTTGATTCTACTTAAATATCCCCATATCACAGTTAACCCTTAAAAGTTAGACAAAATAAAACATGAGGGGATTTTTGTAATTTTGAAACATCTCTGAATTTTTTGTAATTAGCCCAAACCTTGGGGGTGTTTTTGTAATTATCCCTTAATTTTATTCCAGCCCCTTGCTTGAAATACGACTATTTTGGCCTCTTAATCTTGATTATTTGAAAGTTTTAATCCTTAATTTTGAATATTTTACACTGAAAGTGCCCCACATTTATTGAAACTAGGGGTGACAATTCGGATCATGAGGTTCTTATTTGATTTGGGTTATACTTAAAATACATCACAAATTAATTAAAATATAAAATAACTATGGTTTAGACACATTGGTAATATCGTGTTCATATTCGTCTTACCGATCGTGTTCGGATTTCTCTCAATAACTTCATGTTCGATTATTGTGTCGTGTCATGGATTGCCACCCTTAATTGAAACACCATAAGTGAAAAAAATAGGGATAATTACAAAAACACACCCCCGAGGTTTGGGCTAATTATAAAAAAAAAAAAGAGAATTTTGAAAATTACAAAAAGCCAGGTGAGGTTTGATTTTGTCTTACATTTCTCCTTTCATATATCAAAAAGATATTTATAAAATAAAAACCCCCTTAAATTTATAAAATACATAATCAAACATTATTTTTTTAATTTTGAAACATCTCTGGATTTTTGTAATTAGCCCAAACCTAAGGGGTGTTTTTGTAATTGTCCCAAAAATAACTTGAAGTAGTGAACTTACAATTTGTTTCTTTGCATCACCATCCTCAATGGCATTAGATCCATTAAGAAGAAGAGTTTTCTCATTAGCCTCCAAATCCTTGTTGGGCTCCTTTGAGTTTTCCTCCTCAGCAGCTGCTACCATTTCTCTATATATGGCTCCAGCGCTTTTTATTAAGTGATAAGTATAAGTCCATATGTAGAAGGATCCAAGCTGTTAATCACAAGATAATTCCTAATTAGTATTTTATTTGAGTTTTTTAAGAAATATTTCAAAATTAAAAAGAAAACACACTATCTAATATCTATTTTTTATGCATGTACGAAGAGGGAATAGTGAGCAAACAAGGTTTTTTTTTGTATTTCCAAAAAAGTTTTTTTTTTGTAATTCAGGGTTGTTTTTGAAAAGTTTTTATTTGAGTAAGCATTTATGTAAAAGTTCATTTTATATTTTCTTAAGAAGTATCTTTTCAAAAAGTCTCTAATTCTGATTTCTCTAAAATTGTCTTTTGGATGAGAATTTTTTGAAAAAGTGATTTATCCAAAAGTCCATTCTAAATTAAATGCATGATATCTTATTATCTATCATTAAAGTGAATTATCGACAAAAAGCTTACAGCCATTGAGAAAGAAACATAGGAGAGCCCTTTAGTGCTGCAAACATTCTTGTCTCCAAATGGATTGCCATCTTCCTTGCACATTGCTGGGACTATTATCAACAGAATGTTTCCCAAGTTTCCTAATTTTTTACCAATAAATTAATATTGGTTAATTAATGACAAGTTATTTTTACACACACACAATACATACATATAAACACACACAAGAATTATTTAGATTTCTTTTTATTATCCAATGATCCTTCACTACATTATAAGGTTAGAGTTCAGGTTTGGGGTAACTCGGGTTAGGTCATGATACCGTTAACCGGATTGGTGAAACAATTATTATGTTGTTTTTTCCCAATATGTTTGATTGTGATGATATTGTTAGTATAATGATTGAATTTTGAAATATTATAAAAAAAAGGTACGTAAATATATTTTTTTGGATTAAAAATTAACTCGAACAATTAATCAAAATAACCCATAAAAATATACAAATGAGTGATTTAGAGTTTTATAATGTAACATAAAAATTTTGGGTCAACCCAAAAAAAATCTAGTCGGATTAGGACAGAGAAATGAATGCCACAAATTTTATTCCCCAACATGATTCGCGAACCAAAACACGATACAAATAGCCACAACTAAGAATTATGTATAAGATACCTGTTGAACACATGGCAATGATGAGAGGTTGTAAATGAGGTAATGGTCTAAGTATTTTGACTGCTATCCATCCAAGTGTGCCTCCAACCAAAAAAGGTTAGCCCAATGTTTACAGGCATGAACCACCTATTTTAAACATTTGTCAAAAAACAAGAGTTATTGGCAAGTTTTAACAAGAAATCATATAGGAACACTCCAAAAAGGTGATTTAATTTAATTAATATATATATATATATATATATATAAGCATCCTCTTATTAATAATATATCATACCATGAGATTATATCTTCAAGCCGAACTGTCTTAGCTAGACTTGCAAAAACCAGACATGGAGTGAATACTGCAAACACTATCTGCAATATTGTCACATTTATCAATCTCAAACAATACATAATATTATTGGAACTTAACTAATTTCATTTGATTACTCTTACATATTTAATTCAGAAACTATTTTCGGATCAGATAGTCGTGTGATCCGAAAAGAATATTCAAGAAAATTAAAAATTAAAATTGCTCATATTATTTAAAATAAAATAAATAAGAAATTATTTACGTACTTTGTTCAAGGAATTTCTGGCATGAAGTGGGAGAAGGTTGAGATACTGAGTGGCCATGAAAGCTCCCAAAAGACATAGTAAGAGGACCTGAATCATTGGCATGGATGATACCTCCAACAGTGACAATAACCCCATTTTCAATTCACTCTTTTTTTTTCTGAATTTAATTCTACAATTTATTCTGGCCCAAAGATATTAAGGTACGAACAGAGAGTTTAATACTAATTAATAGGGTATTGATAATCAAGATTCTTGGCTAAATTTGGCGCCTGAGGAAATAAATAATTGTTGGTGAACACCTTTTTAATTTTGATACCCAAAAACAAAACACAAATGGAGAAAAAAAAATCCCAAAATGAAATTAAATAATAATAACCACCTTAATTATGTTGATAAGTATGTATGTACTTTGTATTGAGATATAATCTATTGCTCTGTGTGTGTGTGTGTGTGTGTTTTTTTTTTTTTGTGTGTGATTATGAGTATTATAATAATAGCATACATGTGTATAAATAAGGGAAGATATATGATGTACGCCATTGCTGATGAAATATCGTGAAGATTGGAAATGGTTGGCAATTGTCATTTTGCATGTAGGTACCTCATTGGGTTGACAATAATAATTAATTAATTACGTCTCATGATATATAATCAATTATTCAAGACTAGTCTATGTACAACGTCTACAAGTCATTTTCATAACAATGAGTTAATAAGCTTCATAATTAAAATCCTTCTCGACCTTCCTCCGTTGTAATTTTCTATCTTTTAATAATCCATTTTTTTTAGGAATTTTACTCCCTAAACTTAATCCAATTTCTCTAAAAAAACCCAGTTCACTCTGAGAAAAAATATGCATATAAATATTAAGATATTTGTAAAGTGTAGGTCAAATCGTTGTGAAGAGTATCATTGTAGGTAAACATTTACCTACGTAATCTAAAATTGTTGGTAAATAACTACCTAATTTCTGTCAGTAAATTTTAATATTGTCGGTGATTTGTCGCTAATTTATTGGTATAATTTTGGAAAAATCAATATTTTTTATTTTATAACTTTAAGACCATGAGAGTGTGCCCATTTTGATACCGTAAAATTCAGTAACAAATTATTTCTGTCGGTGAATTTTGTCGGTAAACTTGAATTTTCTCGTAGTGCAATACTATAGTCTACTTTATTAATTTAATAATGTAGGTTCTTTACACCAATATAAATAAATGATATTCTCACTGCGAGCATACATTTTATGTGTTTCATCTCCAATTCTACCGTACGCGGATGAGATCTTATATTCCAAGATTGTGTTTCATCATATTCCACCGCACGAATAATTATTGCTACATGTATATAATTTGTGCTTGAAAATTAATATGGGAAGTTGTTTACACGTGACAATCATCTATGCGGATGAAATAAGAGATGAAAAACAATCTTGAAATAGAAGATCTCGTCCGTGCCCGCGGCTGTTGCTGAAATTGGAACTTTTTCAAACTTATAATAATCTATTTTAAAGAGTTTTACTTTCCAAACCATTTTAAGACCCAAGATATAAAAACATATTTCATGATATGCAGACTTATGATCCATATCTATCCTTGGTATAATAATTTCATAAAAAAGTAAAAAAAAAATTATTGAATTTATTTATATTAGTAAAATTCAAACATTCATATTTATCATAAACATAGTTAATAAATAGATTTGTAATTGGTCACATGTGGCAGCAGACAATTTATAATTAGAATAGTTCTTTCATAGTATTTTGAAATTGACTAGAGAACACAAAAGGGGACCTTATTAGGTGATTGAGAAAATGGAAGAAAGAAAGATATCACCTCCACAAAACCAGGACAAACTGGTGAAGGCTTAGAATATATATGGTGGGCCCATCAAAAATATTTTAATCTTTGGAATTTGTCTGTGCCAAACTGTAAAATGGCCTTGTTTGGCTTCAAAACACACACAAAAGGTGCTTTCCCATTCTCTTTAGTTCACTGTGGAGCCCAAATAATTTCTAAGGGTTAATTACAATAACTCCATGAGGTGGGGAATAATTACAAAAGGTCCCAGAAGTTTTTGAAAATTGCAATAACTCTTTTGAAGTTTGATATCGTCTTATATTTTCCCTTTCACATGCAAAAAATATTTCAAGTCCCTCCTCCCCCGATATTTATAATAGCATTATAGTTGTCCACTTAAATCTAAGACAGAATCAAATTTAATTAAGGGTTTTTTTTTCTATAAATTTGAAACATCTCTTGTTTTTTTCTTTTGTAATTAGCCCAAGCCTTAGGGGTATTTCTGTAATTATCCCTAATATAGTTCCATCTTCTATGTTTAAAAATTTACAATTTCTCCTCCAGGTTTAGAGCTCAAATTAATGAATTATAACTACTAGGGCAATAACATATAGTGTTCTGATATTAGCATGTTTTTGTCCTTTTTTTTTGGCTTCCCATATAATGGCAATTTTGCCCAGACACACTGGTACCCAACCTACCCGACCCGTTTGGATTGCCCCACCTCATGATCACGAGACGAGACGGATCCGGATATAATTTTCGCCTGTGCCGCTTTTTAGAAAATTTAGTCTTATTAATATATTTAATATATATTTTGTATATATAATATATATTATAATATAAAATTTATCTTTCAATATTATATCTTGCATTTATAAATTGATAATAACAACTTTTGTAAAGAATATTTTAGAAATATATATATACTTTCTTTTTTCATTTTTAGTGTTTAATTTTATTTGATTGGGTCGAACGAGTCGCACTTTGTCCCATCCGTGACTCGTAGTGGGCTTGGATCTTTAGATACCCGCCCCATTATCATCCCTAACTTTATTTATACAAAAAAAAAAAAAAAATTTATAAAAAATAATAATAATAATAGCTAACGCGAGTTATTGAGGCTTGCAATAAGTATTATATATCATCACGTTGTCTATATAAATCAACCTAATTATTCACATTGAAGCTAATTCACATACATGCATGTACTATTACAATATTGACTCCTAGAACCAAGAACAATGAATTATAATCATACCATATTTATTTTGTGGATCTTATTAAATGCCCATCAATGTTCTAGTTCCTCTCAACTTCTGGTTATTGGCCAAAAAGATTGTTCACAAGCCAAAAGATTGGTCACAAACCAGAAAAAGATCCACGGATAAATGAATATGGACATATATATTTCATCCTAATCCCATATTATCATATATATTCTAGGGATAGTTGCTCCCAAAACGATCTCCTCTCGTAGATCGATCACCTTCCAAGAGGAAGTCCTCCATGAAACCCGCACAAAAAGGGGGTCGGAGGGGGCTCCGCGCACCCTCTCCGATGCTTAAACCGGTGTCTTGGAAAAGAAGTAAAAGGCTAGAGAGAGAAAGAAAGAATGTAACAAAGATAGAAAAAATGAGATTAGGTTAGAATGAACCTGGGCTTGGGCCTTTTATACCTTAGCTAGGATTAGGGTTTCCGTAAAATCCGGGATTTCGTTACGATTCGGTGTCAGAGTCATCATTAGGTTAGGATCGGATCTCCTAAAACCCTAATTTTTACCCTTAAGACCTCGGTCCCGAACTGATCTGAGGGACGTCAGGCCCATGCTTTAATATTCCAGCCCTCGAAATCTCGAAGGCACCATGCAAGTCCCTCCATTGGGCCGAGCTGAACCCCAGCTCGGCCTCTTTTCTCATATCTCCAAAGTTCCTTTAGAATGCACCAAACCAAATACGCCCCACTCTCCTCAAAAAAAAAAAAAAAAAAAAAGTACCGGCTCATCTCTATGCATCCGAGGCTTAAGAGATCAACCCCATACAACAGGTGATTAGTTCACCCATATGTCCAAGGCTTAACAGGTAGGCCTCATAAGTTAAGCCTTACGCAAATCGGCCCACTACTACGGGCCTCGTAGGATAAATCTTCAGGACCTAAGAGGTCGGTCCAGTACAATAGACTTTCATTTCGGCCTAATGTTTATAGGTCGGCCCATCGCTCACGAACCTTAACAGGTCGGCCCAATGCTCAATGCTTAACAGATCGTCCCAATGATATGAGCCCTGTCAGGTCGGCCCAGGCCATATTTTACCCTTATCAAGGGATAATTACAAAAACTACCCAAAAGGTTTGGTGTAATTATAAAAAACCCAAAAATATTTTAAAATTACAAAAAAAAAAACTCACATTTGATTTTGTCTTAAATATAAGGGGTAACTGTAATATTTTTGGAAATATCATGAGGGGTTTTGGGCAATATTTTTTGTTTATGAAATGGGAAAATATAAAATGAATCAAACTTCAAGGGGTGTTTTGCATTTTTCAAGAATTTCCGAGTTTTTTTATAATTAATCTGAACCGAGGGTGGGTTTGTAATTATCCCTATATTCTATTCTAATCCTATTATCTATCTTGCCAAACGGACCTTTCAATCTTCCCTGTGGTTTGATTTCTGACCATGTATAGTATAGGGCAACAATAATTGAATTAAAATATTGGAAGTTGCAACTACAAAAATGAGTTTTAGTGTCCAAATTGAATTAGATATGAATTTGGCGGCTTTAATTATTTGACCTCTCCAACTTGAACTATCTATCTAACTAATCATTCAAAAATGAACTGAGAGAGACTAAAATACAAATTATCAACAGGGGCGTAGCTAAGGGGGTCTTCCCGGCCTTCGGCGCACCCCAATTTTATTTTTGTCCCGTTTTTTCTATAGAAAATAAACAAAATAAATAAATTATATATATTTAAAGGGGAAAATAGTTGAGCTAGACGAAAAAAAATTGGATTAGGGATACTCACGCGGGCTGGCTACGCCCCTGATTATCACATAACTTTGAAAATTCTGCTTTGTATAATTGTATTACAAGAAAAAAGAGAAAGACGAATACACACACAAAAAACGTTATTACATATTTAACACATTTTTATCACTGTTAATTTGTTAGACTTTGAATTTTGAGTGCTTGAGTTTCCAATTTTTCTGAAACGAGCTTAGTATGAGATGTCGCCATAACTGTTTTATATTTGGAGTAGCGAAATTGCTAGAATTATACATTTACATTTTATTATTATTTTAAGAAGATGTTTGTTTATTTGGAACATTTTATAAATTTTATCTTATGTTTTTTATAAGAGACCCCATATTCGGATAACTCTGTAATTAGGATATAATAAATATTTGATTACATTTATCTTTATTTCAAGATTTTGTGTGGTTATATTTGCTCTTTAATAGCTTTAATTATTGAGGAGGTCTTATGTGAGACCGTCTCATGAATTAAGTTCATGAGACGGATCCTACAAAACACGAAAAATATGGATTTTTATTATGGGTTTGGGTTAGTGTTGAAATTCTATTTATATTTTGTATCCATCTCATTAATTAAGTTTATAAGACGGATCCTACAAAACACGAAAAATATGTATCTTTATTATGGGTTTGGGTTAGTGTTGAAATTCTATTTATATTTTGGATCCGTCTCATGACCGTCTCATACAAGTTTTGCCTTAATTATTTAACAAGTACCTTTATTATTATATCTTGTTAGATTTAAGCTTCTTGGAGTTATTAGAATTAAGTGGGAACTAGTTTAGTCACTTAAGTTCTATAATGATTAATGAGCCCAAGCACTAAGCTATTTGTAGTCCACTTTACTAACCATTCCCAAGCTACTCTATTCATTTCTGGAATCATTATTCTGGCCCAACTTATATGCATTTTCTTAAGCCCACTTTTCTAGCAATTCCTTAACCATTTATTAGATCATTTTCTAACCAAATTCTTGCCACATTATTGGCCTACCTTGATCCATTATCTAACCATTCTTCTTAGCCCATTTTAAATACATTTCCTTAGTCCATTCTCTTAAACAATTGAACCACTAATTCCAACCATCAAGCTTCTAATAATAGCCAAGGCCTTTAAATTAAATCTTTTTTTTTAGAAGCTTTAAATTAAATCTTGAATTAAGTCGAGCAAAGCTTCAAAAAAAAAATTAAAAAGAAGCTGATTTGTTAAGAAAGTGCTCATCAATTAGATATCAATTCCAGCCCTGTTTTCAATTCATGACCACATAACACCATTATCTCAAAATGTTAGCATCTTTAAAAATGATTTTTGCATCGCAAAATGATATTTCATCTCTCATCCCATTGTCAATGACCGACACGTGTATAAAAGTTATCAAATGAAAACTCACTATTTACGCTTGATTTATGCAGCAAAATTAATATGGGTAGCTTTTATACACGTGTCAATCATTCATGCGGTAAAATAAGAGATGAAACATTATTTTGCAATAGAAGATCCCATCCGCGTTAAAACTTGCTCCAAGAAACATCGCAACACGAAATCCATCACTAACTCTTTGACCCATTGCACTACGAAATTCCATTTCATTCAGTAATAATTACATCAAAACAAGAACCAAATACCTTTCCTAATCTAACCTCAACCTTCTCCAGCTCCTCACCATAATAAAATTATCATGATTCAAAAAAAGTAAAACAAATGATGGTATCTGATAACAACTTAATGAGCAAATTTAAAAAATGCATGGACAATAACCTTCTAAAACAAACACTCTATACAACCTCTACTTAAAACACACACAACCTGCACACACAATCTTCTGTAAATCTCTCTCGCGCTAATTATACTTATTTCAACAAATTTTTTTTGTGCTGATACTCTACTCAAACTCTACCATTATTTCCATCATGTCTCTTCAAGCCAACCCGACTTTAAAATCTCACCTACAAGTTATGAGTACATATCCTTCACCATTTCCTGAATCAAATCTCCGATTATCAGGCATTCGATATCTCTACCAAGAGCATTCACATCATCATCCATTTGTCTGGACCACGTGGTGGACATCAAATCTCGGGCCAACATATCATCAAGACCATAATAAGATCTATCTGCCGGAGGATGTACATACGCTCGAATAATATTCCATACATGGGATAGTAACTTTCTTCCACATGGAGGCTTATGCACGGGACCAATAGCCTTTCCCATGATATTACTAGACATGTTGGCTGGTTCTCTAAGTATAGCTGGAAGTACTTCGTTTAACAAGTCAAGTATCAGTTTGTGATTTACTTTTTCACCCTGATCTTTTCGACACCTTTCGTCATTCTTGGCGTTTTCTTTGTATGTCTCTTCCACTTCTTCGAAGACCTGAGTGCTAATTGGCTTACCAAGTGGGTCCCATTTCGACAGTGATTGACTAAATGTGCCATCATACAACCCAGCAGCAACAAGCAAATCTCTAATGTAGGCTTCAGTTTGATCCTCTATGTATACTTCAACTTCAGTAGGCTGCTGCTCTTTTATAGTTTCCTCTGGAACAGATCCGTCAAGTTGATCTAATTTCCTCCGCAGTTCTGTATTATCAGAAATACGAATAAGGAGGGTTCAATACTATGAGAAAATATTTAAAACATGAAAATCAAAAAATTTCAATCCAGTTTAAGAGATTTTCCATTCAAGCAGTTTGTACCAGTATTTAAAGGCAATCCTAAAAGAAATGGAAAATCTTTTTATGAAATTGAAGTTAACATGATCAGAGCAAGCTATTTTATGTATTGATAATTTCACAACAAATATCAAGCCAAACAACTATAATTAGTGGAGCTAGCTGGTTCGCTGCTTTAAATGTTCTGGAATATGAGCGAAAGGTGTGAAAAAGTATTCCTGAAAAATTTGCAAGTTGCAAAGATGAAAATCTGACTATGGAACTGAGAAAAAGAACAATGATATCTTCCGCCACTAACCATTCAAGTTTGAGTTTATTTCTCTGAAAACATGGGACATCTCACTGTCCTCCAGTTGATGTCCGCCTGACGATGATATGGGGCTTAGATAATCAGCTTGCCTCCAGAACTCTTCCTGAACACTACTACTGCACACAGATGCAGGGCTAGGTGGCACTTCAGTGGAATTTTCCTATGTAAAATAAAAACAAAAAAAGAAGAATTAGAGATATCGATTCTGTCTGATTACCAATCGATTAGTGTATCACATTATTTCCAGAGGTGAAAATAATTTGAGTCAAGTAAGGTTCTCACATGTGTTTCACAAAAATTCATCATAACTGTTGGTCCACTTCGGATATCTCTCAAGAGGTTTTTATTTTGATCAGATCCGTCCACCGACTTAACTCTCCTACGAAACAGTCTCCCTCTGAGTGTCAAGCTGTATCTAAAGCTTGAAACCTTTTCCCTTATATTGAATTTGTCCTTTTTCTGTTTTTTAATATTCAGTGAGACCTTCTCAATTACTTCATGCTTCCTCCTAATTTGGGCCCCAGTTAATATATGGCGATCCTCAAGAAGGAGCTTTCCAAATGACGTTCCAGATACTGGAGCAGACAAAGATCTAATGAGGTTCCTAGGAGACAGATCCTTCTGGTGCATTGCACCTTCATCAGGCTCCCTTCTGAAAGACCTGCTATGCTTTTCCAATTCATTTGTAAAATTGTCAGGACAGCTGATTTTATTGTCAATCCATGTATCTCTTAATTGTCCATCTCCACTCTTTTCATAATCTGACATGGAAAGTCTTGAACTATTAGGGACAATGATTGGAACTTCTGGATTTCGTTCTCCTTTCAGAACATTCCTCAACCTATCTGCCAAGAGTCTCCTAGTATTCCTGTTAATGAACTCAGGAGAACCTGTTCCATTTAACTGAAATTCACTTCTATATGATCTTGTAGACTCCGAACGAAGTAAATTCATCCCAAGGTCCCTTGAGACACTATCTCTCACCTCTTGTGCTATATACCGAGCTATTTGTCGTGGTTCTGTTGGTTTTTCCCAATAAGGGGTCTCAATTCCTCCTCCTCTTATGGTTGTGCTCCTTTTAGGACATTTACCTTGCAGCTCAGACTTTAGCCTTTCTTTCACCTCTTCGAGAAAATCTTCTATACCACCTCTCGTTCCTGAGGTGCTGGGAGAACTGGTCCACGAATCTTCATAAACATCCATCCTGTCAGGGCCAGGCCTTAAAATCACAATCTTGGAGGGAACAGAATGAATATCAAATTTTTGGTCAGAATTCGTGATTTGAGAAGACCTACAATCTGTTCTTGACATTCTATTTGAGTGTAGAGACTCCTTTCCCTCGGCTGACAAGTTTTTCTTTTTGCAGCTCCCAAAAGTAACCATTTCGTGTGGATCTACTAGTTCTGCAAGATCAGTAGATTTCGTACACCTCTCGATATTTGTGGTTCTCTTAGAATTAGCATAAAGATACATCTTTTCTCTGTTGAGGTCCTCTTGTGCAATTATTTGTGCTGGGGCACTACTTACTTTCACAAAATCAGCACATTCTTTAAATCGTGCTGTTTGCCATGCCTCGAACTCTTTCTTAAACTTCTGCAGTTCCTCTTCTTGAGGATGTTCTCGAGGTTTAGGCTTGTTCGACTTCACATGGCCGTTGCGCTGATCGGGATATCTGTCTACATAGTGGCCTAAGGAACCAACTTCCAGTTGTTGGGAGCAATTTGAGGTAGAGAGGACATGACCAACTGAGCTCTTTTTCGGTAGTTTCTTATCCATCAACTTGCCTGATGGATTTTCCTTCTTTATATCAACCACTTGTGGTGCTGGTTTTGAATCAAAAGGTAACATATCAACTCCCATAAGACGAGCCACTACACTTGGTGCATTTTGTCTGGTGTTTGATTTTTTGGAAATCTCTTCACTGATTAACTTCTTCATCGGAGACTCAGTAAAATAGTAGTCCTTACCAGATGACTCCTTTGCCATATGATGAGCATACTGAAATACATATAGCAGACCAGTAAAACAATATTAACAGGAAATGAGGACAAAAAAAAAAGATCAGGTTCGGAATGTTTTTGGGATTAAAAATTTTGAGGGTGAAAAGCTTTAGCTTTAACAATATGGATTTAGTTTGCCACCCAGGCCAGGAATAAATAACAAAAAAGGTAGATGATTATAGCGACAAATTCCAATACTCAACTGAGCAACAAAAGGATACTTAAAAAAGACGGTTAAGTCCATCTTAGTCCACAACAGAAACTAAGCAAGCAGAGTTGCAAAAGTTCCACACACCATGAGGACAACACGTAAATCCTCAGATAGTCATAAGAATGAACCAATGGTAAAATAGTTGGTACCAGTATATTATCTCTTGCAGAGTACAAGCCATAGGATGTCTCCATTTGTAGTTCCAAACTATTTCGAGGAGCTTCCAGGCCTGAGAAGTAGTGGACAAACAGTATTTCTAGTTACTCAGCAAATTTTCAGATAAGATCATATTTAGTTTGTATTTTTACTTTCAAGGTAGTTCCCAGCAAATTTTGATGATAAGATTACAATAAATTGCAGATTACAATATATTCATGTTTCTAATCATTCCAAACTAACTGGAAGATTCAAAGGTGCATTTACTAATTAAATAGAAAAGAATCAGTTGAAGAAAAAGGTCATTGCTGCATAATATTGATCACAAATGCTCAACTCACATGCTAAGTGCATAACTATCATTATCAAAGCATAAATAAATGGGAATGGATTCAAAATCACATCTAGATCAACTAGTCTCATGTAGAGACTTTTAAATGATTAGCTTTGGAAGTGTGAAAATAAGTTGATAAAGCCTATCTCAAAAGTTCTGCAATTTCCTTTAAAACCACCAAGAACTTGACACTTACCACCGACATGTTTCTTATGTGCAACTTTCCTTGCCATGATGTCCTCGTTAACGTCAAGGAGGTGAAACAAGCTTCCCATGCAAAAAGAGCTATTCCCACAGATAAAGCTTCAATGTACTCAGAAAATCATCTACATATTATTCTGTGAAACTGCATCCTCCATCTTGACTTTTTAATGAATGAAATAGCTAACCAGTCACATCCTGTGAATCGGTAACAGAGTTACATGGGCTCGATATACGGTATTATTTTTCAAATGTGAAAATAAAAACATACAAAATACATAACGGTTAAATACAAGTTTCCTGAATCTGAAAACAATAATATCATTTCCTGCACAGAGTATAAAAGAATTTGACTCTCAGTCATTGCAGCAATATAGAAGAATTTAGAAGCCAACTAGTTTTTAATTGATCAAAATTGTTAATGACTAAAGATCACAAAGGCAACTTAGCAAATGCATCTCTCATAGAAGAAGAAAAAAAAAGTCCAATGACCAAAGATCACAGAAGATAATTACACAACATTTATATTGAAAATCAGATTCGAACACATGACTAGAAATGTATGTATTATCATATCAAAAATCATCTGCTAATAAAGTTGTTAATGTTAAGCTTTACATAGTACCCACTACCCACTAACATGATTAAAGAGCCGCACAATCAACAGTCACGCTATTTCCTCACCAGCACAGTTATTAGCCAAATGATTGATAAAATGAAATTTATTTTTCAAAAATCAAATTCGTACCCATGAACAGAAATATTTTCATCATCACATTACAAATCATCCGTAATGATTCAATTCAGTTGAGTTAATTTCCACAAACTTTATCAACAAACATGATTAAAGAACCACGCAATCAATTATTTCCTTATCAGTAACTACCCAAATAATTGATACAAGATTCCAAAACTCAAACATCAAAACCGAACTGGGCCATCCCCAAAAACACATTCCAAATCTAACAAAAAAAAAATCAAAAAACAGGAGTTGAAAATCCTGATCACGCCACATTGCGGAATCACAAATCACTCCATAATCAAGGACTCACAATCAAGAGCTCGAATCAGCATCTCACCACCACCATCATCACGAGTCGGCTATGGAAGTCAAACTTCAACCACCACAGTGAAGCGAGTGAAGCTTTGAGAAAAATGAAAATTGGGGGGGAGTGGAGGAGGCAAGCGAACCGTACACAGAAGATGAAGATGAAGATGAAGATGAAAAGGTAGTTAGGGAGGAGAGAATGAGGAAGCAATAATGAAGGAAGAAAAGTAGTAATGGTCATAGCATGACAATCCATTGCTGGAAATCACACCACACCAGCAACCCAAAAGTCTCTTTCTCTCTCTTCTTTCTCTCTCTATTCTTTTTTTTATTTTCATTTTTCTCTTTAATTGTTTTTATTTGGAGGTTATTTTACCTGGGGATAATCAAGTGTGGCGAGGCCTATGATATGCTTCATGGGTTATTGCCCGTGTGATTAATTATTGCTTTTTTTTAGAGTACATATTACAAATTATTTCATAACAAACAACACATAACAATTCAAATAAAACCAAAGTTATACTATCACAATATAAATCAAACTAGGAATGACAATTTCGATCTGAACCGACCCGTTTGGGTCGCCGTCCGGGGGTAGGTCCCAGTATCACTTTTTTGCCAGTAGGTACAGGTCCCCCACGCCACTTCGCCTAGTATTTTTATTTTTAATATATATTTTACATATATAATATATATTATAATATAATTTTTTATGTATTCTTATATTATATCTAATATTTATAATTTGATAATAATAAATTTTATAAATATATTTTTTCTCATTTTTTTATTTAATTTAGTTTAAAACGGGGCAGAAGGAGTGGAACCGCCCCGTCCTACGACACGTGGTAGGTCGACCCGCCCCTCCATATTCTATGCATGGGATGAATTTGGGTCCTGGCCGACCCACCCCAACCCGCCCCAATGTCATCCTTAAATCAAAACCACACATAATTGTGGAAAATCAACACATGTTATTAACGGGGCTCAAACCTGAGACCTATTGGTGTCAAACAAGAGCTAAGGCAGAGGGACAATCTAGGCCCCGGCTCCCCCTGCCTTTTGGAAAGAAAAAAAATAGACTAAGAATTTTCTTTGAAAAAATAGTTTAAATTTATATGATTTTTGTTTAGCTTTTATCTGTTTCACTCCACTTCTGTGTAGGGACAATAATTTCGACTTGCCCGACCTCGTGACCCGCAGCGGGGTGGTGCAGGTCTGGTATTACTTCTGCACCGCCGCGTCTATGTTTTTTAATATATTTAGTATATATCTTTGTATATAATAAAATATATATTATAATACAACTTTTTATCTTTTAATATTATACCTAAATATATTAAAATAAAATATTTTATTATTTGCTTTTATTTTTCTATTTAAATTTATTTAATGCGGGGCAGGACGATATCTAGGTATATAGATACCCAACTCGACCCGCCGCATTCATCTTATTTCTATATATTGACTCATCCCAATAATTATTGCTCTTAAAAAAAAGGATGAACCTCATTCCTGAGAACCCTTACTGTCCTGTCCCTAGAGCTTTGTGGAGGAGGTGAATCGAGGGATATGCCTCAACGAGTCAGAGTTCTAAGTTGCTTTAGACTGAGTCACCACACGAAAAATCATCTTCCACCCTATTACTAGGGGGATTCGAACTTTCATGTTATGGGTGCCAGCGAAACGGATATCACATCACTTAAGTTTTTTACCAGCTGAGTTATGCTCTTGGGACAAATAATTATTGCTCTTGAATGCTTGTGTAGTTGTGTTACATTATCTTAATTATTTATGAGTTCTTGAAATCTCCATTTGTACCTATATAGTTTTACAAGGGTTATTAAATGCAAGATACACCTATTTTGTAGTCCAAATACTTAAATTAGTTATATTATTAAAATTAATGAAAGGACAGAAGACGTCACATCTTTGTGTATTGTGGATGTTGACAAATATTCTTGAATTATAAAAGAAGAATTAAAATATAGTATTTCCTTCATTTTAGACAATTGTAAAGATCGTGTTGAATGTTGGTATTAATTTTTTTGAAAAATACTTAAAATATATTCCATATAATATAATTGCTTCTGGAATTAAAATAATTATTTTATTGTTAACAAAAGCAACAATGTTATATCTAACTGTTAACATTTTGCTATTAACTCTCTTTAAGCTGATTTGGACCTATCATGAGTTGACGTATATACGCCAATTTATTTACGTAGGGTAAATTGCAATGTATCATATCATTCAGAGAGCAGAATTTACATTTTCAAATTTCAGTTGGCAAAGTGAAAAAAATGTCATAGTTTGGAGGGCAAAGTATAATTAACCCCATATGATTTTATTATATTAAACGTATAAATGGTCAAATTGTTTTTTATCAAAGCAAAATTTACTTTCAAGACTTGGCAATGTAAAGAGCAATCTACGGATTTGCAATTGGGTAGGTAAAGCTGGGTGCAGGATGCTGCGGAACATGGGATTACGGAACCAAAAAGTCGTGGGACGTAAGACAGCGGGGACGCAGTCTTTTTCGCGCATGTGAAATGACTTTTTTCGCCCTCAACCCAAAGCAAAAGAAACTGTTGCTTTTTAACAGAAAATGGTTTTCAAGTTTTATTATTATATTATTGTTCTAATAATAATAAAATTCAGAAAAAGAAAAAAGAATATTAGAGAGTGGGTCAAAATCAAACAACAAAAAACAGCTAAGGAACAGTTGCTCTTACGCACGATGCCCTCCATTTGCCTGCAACTCCCAAACCGTTTTTTTCTAAACCTCTTTCACCTATTATATATTTTTAGTAAATTTTTTGGATAATTACAAAAACACCCCTGACATTATGACTAAGAGGGTGTTTGGCTAAGTTTATTTAAAACATCTTATAAGTTCCTTCCGATAAGTTGTTTTTCAGGAGCATATAAGATGTTGGATCTTATTTTAAAAAAAGTTGTCGAGTGTTTGGATAAAATAAGATAAGTTTGGAAAAAAAAATTGAGAGATTGATTGTGTGGTGGATAATTTTAGGATACTATAAAATTGTTAAGGATATTTTTGTCTTTTGAATATTTAAAAATAAAGAGCTTATAAGCTCTTTTAAAAAAAAGTTAGGTGGAGATTTCTTTTTTTTAGGAGCTTATAAGCTTTCTAACAACTTTTTTTGGAGTTTATAAGATCTTCCGGAAAAAATTACCAAACACGTTTTAAGAGCATAAGCTCTTAAACATCTTATAAGTTATTTTTTTATAAATAAACACCTTTAATTACAAAAAGCTAGAGATGTTTTAAAATTACAAAAGAACCCCTCGATTTCATTATGACTTAAAATCGTAATATTTTTATAAATGCAGGGAGAATTTTGAATATTTTTGCATATGAAGATGAAAATGTAAGACGCAATCAATGAAGTTTATGGAAATTTTTAAAAAAATTGATTTTTTTGTAATTAGCCCGAATCTCAGGGGTTTCTTGTAATTATCCCTAAATTGTTTAGTGGTCTTAAATTAGATCGCATGATTGTATTATATTCTAAATATTCATTTTATGAGAATGAGGAACTTATAAAATTCCTACTGATTGAGTTTACCACTATTGCAATTCAGACTTTCCTTTATATTTAAAGATTTGGAAAAGACATTTTTCCTTTAGTATTGGAAATAATTCCAAGCCGTGTTCGCGGCATATTTATATCTATGGTGTTTCATATATGTATATGTTAATAAAAGTCTCATTGGAATTTCAATTTGTCCCCATCAACCATATCTTTGATGCACTTTCAGTTAGGGGTGTAAACAAATCGAATCAAGTCGAATATCAAGGAATTCTATTGATATTCAGCTTATTTCGAGAATATTCTTATTTGTATTCTTTTAATGTTCGAATACAAAAAATAATTTTTATTTTTATTTGAAAATATATTCGATTATTCGTCTTCGAAATCATAAACTATATTTATCATTATTTTTCTCCTACAATATCTGATTAGATTGCCACAATTATTAGAATCTAAATAAAAACTTTCGGTCACAAAATTGGTAAATACATCAACAACATATTAATCACCAAATACATGAACAAGAAAAAGTGCATTGTCGAATCCATCAAGAATATAATTATATATAGACTTGTTAGTTTGGGCCTTTTACAATTGAATATATGATTTATTATATATTAATAATCTACATGAACAAAAGTATACTTTTATGTATAAATATTATATATAAGTGATTTGTATAAATATAAACATAATACATATATATAATACTATTTGAATATTCTTTCAAATACTCGAACCGAATATAATAATATTCATATTCGTATTCGCATAATATTCGGATCTGAATAAATATTCTTATTTGGATTCTTATTCTAATTTTCCGAATTCGAATGTCGATCAATTTATGAATTCGAACAATGAATCGAATCAAAAGATTCACTTCTTTTACACCCCTACTTTCAGTTGACTAACATAATTTACCAACATAAATGATTTTGTCATTAAAGTTCTGACCACATACAAAAATACCGAAATAATAAGAAAATAACATTTTGCTCCAAACTATATCGCTCATTACCGACAAATCACCAACAATTTTTAAATTTACCGATATAAATAATATTGTAAGTATTTATCAATAATTTTAGATGATAAATATTTATCTACAATAATTTTACCTACACTTTATAGTTATCTTAATATTTATCTCAAGATTTTTCTATAGGTAAATTGATTTTTTCTCATTGTATCCGAAGCCACTTACAATCCAACTTTTGATTTTATTTAATACAACTTGAAATTAGTCTTTTAGAAAAAATCATTAGAGGGGTAAAAAACTTATAATATTTCCATAGTTTGAGATAAGATAATGTAAGTTAGGGGTCAAAGTGAAATTTCCCCATATTGTACTTGAATTTTTTGAAGTTGTATTCACACTTTTTGGGAAACCACATTCATGATTGCCAGAGTGTAATTATGGTAGGTTTCTATAAAGTGAACAATGGACTACGTTGGGATGGGAAATTATTCATTGAATAGTTAAACTAAAAAGTCACACTTTTAGAATTTCAACATGAGGCTTCAATCATTAAATTATTAGTATGGAATATGTAATCAATAAGGATAAATATTAAAACGAAATATAATATTTCATGTTATTTGAATGTTTTATATCGAATGATTAAAAAAAAAAAAAAGTATCGATATATTATAAAATGACTTGATATACATTATCTTAAATTACTTATTTCTTGTTATTTGATTTTTTTATTTTAAATGAATTTCTTATTATTTGATATAATAAAACAAGTGTTTTCCTATAAAAAGTGGTGCAATTTGGTCACTAAATAATTGACAAATTGTATTATCGGCATTAATATGAGCACAGAAGTGTAAAAACTTTGGCAGTGCTTGGTTGTAAGATTTTTCTACAAAATTTTTGCTTGAAAAGTTTTTTTTTTTTTTGCCTAAATATACAATTGCTTGAGAAAATCTTCAAAAAATACACTATTCATTCTCAATTTTCCAGTTCAATTACAATTTAATCAAATGAACACCACATCAACTATCATCATTGTACAATCATGTTACAAATACACTATTCATTATTTGTATTTTTCTAATCATCAATCACATCTCTCGTTAGTTTACTAAAAAAGCAATTACATCAACTATCAATCTATCATCGTCAAATTTACATCATATATTCAATTACATTCTATAAATTCATTCTCGTTTTTCTAAATAATGTTTTCATACTATTATCTCAAAATATAAAAATTAGCGGAACAGAAAAGTAAATCAATCACTCCCTTAACTCTTACTTTTGTTATTTTAAGAAAATGTGTGCGATAAAATTTTTATGAAGGGTATGTATGTTACTTACATCTGTTTTAAATTCAATAGAAGTCGAACAATAATGATGACAATAGTAATAAAAGTCATCCAATTATTAAATTTTTTAGAAAAAAAAATGTGAAATGTTTTTATGTTGGTTTGTATTGTAGAAGTAAACGAAAAGACAGAATTTATAAAGGTAAATTTTATCATTTGTAAATAATAAAAAAAAAAGGTAGAAGAAAAGGCAAAACCCACCAAAGTTAAAATTTGATATATTTCTCTGTTAAAATAATTATAAATTTCACATTAAAGCCAATTGAAAATATTGTGTGTGTGTTTACTCTAAATTAAAGCACATTAAATAAATATAACCAATACAAAATATAAATAGGGAACAAGAATAAAAATGCGTACCCTTGTAAATGTGATGGATTAGGATATTTATTCCTTGTTTAAATAGGACATGGACCACATCGATCTTTGAACTTGATGTGATTTTAAAGGAATTAAATGAAAGATGCCCAACCGATCAAAAAAAAAAAAATAAAAGATGCCCATCAAGTATATATTAAATAATATAAATGAAAAAAAAAAACAATTTCAAAAGCATAATTTCGATTT
The DNA here is from genome assembly GCA_016081115.2 of Rehmannia glutinosa. NCBI lineage: Eukaryota > Viridiplantae > Streptophyta > Magnoliopsida > Lamiales > Orobanchaceae > Rehmannia > Rehmannia glutinosa. The sequence continues at coordinate 83,042,027 of CM071930.1, read as the reverse complement.
GTGGTACATTCTTCCGTGTCATAAATTCTTCAAACCCATTTTATATTGTAGATAACGACTCTCGAATTAGTGAATTTCTTCACCATATCATTCAACACATTAAGAATAAAAGTTTAAATTCTTTATTTTAAAGTTTAAAGAAAAAGAAATTTAATTGTTAGTGAAAGTTTTGATTAACTTGGTCTATTGGATCAAACTTCACAAACATTTTTTGGATGGAGAAATTTTAATATGTATTCAATTTACATCTTCTTCCTAAGATGTAAAATGGATATAATCCTAGGCTTTTCAATTCATAATAATTGTACTATATATTCTTTTTTTCTTTTTTTAACGATATGCTATTTATGAGCGGCAACAATTCATTTGTGGGACTTTCATGTCGTTTTATAATATTGTAAAGTTTATAAACTTAATAATTATAATTTTCTTAGAATCTTAAAAAGTAATTCAATTGAAATGTATACACAATTAATTATGTCTAATATTATCAAGATTAATATTCCTTGTTTATTTATTTATCTTTCTTATGTAATAAATTAGGTACACCTATATATATTATTAAAAACAATTTATTGAGTACATATTGTATTGTAACATTGGTCAATGCGTGCATATGCGAGCTGATGAAGATTTTATAGAAATTCATATTGAATAACATATGTGTGAGTTCGATTCGGGAGAAATCAACTATTATTAAATTTGAGTATCGAACATAATTGTTCTCTTTGTCTGGGATGATCTGGTTGTACATCAATAGACATTACAATAATACTGGTCAGTATGTACTCATCCCATGGTTTACTTTAGTGGCATCGATGAGGGGTCAGAGTTGTTGTCCTCAGGCATAATCAGACGTAAGCGGTAAGACTAAAAGTTCGATTAGAAAAAAGAAAAAAAAATGAAAAAAAAATTGAGAAATAGAGCGAAGAGTTGGGCATAGGTCTTTTTCATGAATAGATTCCTATGCCGAACATCCCACATGCATGCATTAGTCAAATGAAATCGAGGTGGGAGTAATGATCATTAGAAGAATGACCCAACTTGGTTATTTTAAAAATCAATTAATTAGGACTAGAAAATGAGGGGAATATCAACAATTATTTGGTTCTTAAAAAGTGAAATTGTTAAAGATATATAAAATATCAAAATAAATCCCATTGCAATTTCGGTGGCATAGGATCTAAAAGTTAGATGGACATGTTATATATCGGATGTGATCTTCTATTCCAATGATGGTAGGTCATTTCTATAGACGGATGATTGTAAATTTTTTATATTAAAACCTCATAATTTAGCCTTGATTTATGATTCAAAATTAATATGGCAACTTCTATACATTAAAATCATCCTATATTAATAAAAGATTTAAACATCATCCTAGAATATAAGATCTCATCTGGTTATATATGGACCCAATAGGAGGTATTAATTTCTATAAAGTTTAATTTTTTTATCCCACTTAATTGTTTGATAAAAAATGTGAAGTTAAAATATTAAAAACTATCTTAATCACCTCTTAACTAAAATCCCGATTTCATCCCTGAAAGTTTAGTAATTTTGAGGAAAAAAAATTGCGAAACCCACAAAAAGAAGAATCAAGAAATATATTTGGAAGATGAAGATCATATTTAAAAACAATATTATTCATTGTTCAAAATTGATCTTGATCTCTTATAAAAGTGTAGTCTTTTGTGTCGATCTTATGATACTTTTAGTATAAAAATGATATTTTTAGTGTAAAAAATGAAACTTTGTCTAAATACACTAATTTTAGTGTATTTAGACAAAATATCACTTATTTTTTTTAAGGAACAAAGTATCATTTTTTACACTAAAAGTATCACCCTCGCACGGTGCGATCGTCTCACACAAGTTTTTGCATATATTTTAAATATATAACAACTAAAAGTGATGTTTATGCGTCAACCATTAACATGCTTCTTTTTAAGCTAACGTAAAATTTTAATAGAACTTGATGAAATGATAGATTTGAGCGTTTAATTATTCTTCCAAGTTTTTTTTGCTAAAGAAATGAGTAAATGACCTCGTATTGGGGTAGAAAAGTAATTGAGGCTTTGCTTTCAAAACGTGTAGTTTATAGACAAAGTATGAGATGAAACTTACCACGCAACATACATATGCCTTCACACCATGCACAATATTTTTTAGAATCAAAATTAATTCCATTCATTTATCAAAAGAAAAATAATTGATTAATGAAAAACAGTTGCAAGCGCTGCAAAACTTAAATCCTATACAAACCTAAAATGAAAAAAATTAAACTTAAATTGATCTAACTGATCCGTAGAATCAGAATTTCGCAACAGAGGCACTGAACAAAAAATGTACTAAAAAATTTAACTAAGCATTCCTTATGGGAATGAGTCCAGTACTAGGTAATGCTAATTAAACAAAATTGATCTCGCTTATGTCACGTATTGTCGGGTAATGCCTCATCTGATCTTTTGAACACCCACTTATGGGACAAACTTATTAACTGGAAAAAAAATCATCTATTGAAGACAAAAATAAAAGTCACCTATTGGAGACAAATTTATTGAGATTAAAAGGAATGCAAGTTACTTCCCCCATCTTCCATAGGAGAATGAGGGAAGAAAAAGAAGAAGTAGATGGAGGAGCCAAAACGGCTAAGAATTTGATAGAAGAATGAAAATATTACTATGCATAATTAATGTATACTGAAAGTTGTTTTGTCGTACCATGATTCAAAAGTTTGTTCCAAAAAGTAGTTTTAGCTTGTAAGCAAAATTTAAATTCCTTATGTTCGAGATGGCATATATTCACCTCAAGACTCCATTCCATAGTGCGAGCATCCTTAGTTTTCAACCACAAAACAGAAGTGGGGTTATATAAATATCCCTGTGTTTTCTAAAGGAATATCAGCTTTTTAAAATATTATATATATATATATATATATATATATTTGTTGTAAAAATAACCGACTAGCCCCGATTAATCCCTGCCTAGGCGCTAAGCTCCCCTTATCCGCCTACGTTTTTTTCGATTAGACCCAGCCTAATCCCGCTTATATCCCGCCTAACCGCGCCAAGGCTCCGTCTAGTCTAGCGCTTAGCGCTTTTTACAACGTTTATATATATGACCAAAAAGTTGGTATGAACTTATTTAATCACAAAATGACTAATTTACCTTTATACATAATTTGGATAATTTCATTTTTTTTAAGAATTTTAGGGTTATAATATCAAATATAGATATGTAAAAAGACATATGTCTACTAACAACGTATATGTTATTATTGAAAGATGTGAAAAACTATTTGATAATAACATTCTTATTATTGTAAAAAAAAAAAAAACATATGGATGGGCCCATTTAATTATTATTGCAAATGGACCTAATTATATTCCTCTTTCTGGTGTAGATATTTTGGATTGAAAAATAAGGAGATAAAGGTGTTATTAGCATCATATACAACAAGTAGGAGACATATGGGTTTCAAAGAGGACCCCAAATATGCATAAATCAAAGAATGTTAATTATATGACAAGAAAAAGCAACCTTGATAGAAGAAAAAGAAAAGAGGAATAATGGAACACATGAAGCTAATATTTCATTTGGTTGTAAAGCAAACCTTATCAAATGATGTGGAGTGTTTGTGTCATGTGCATGTTCCTTCTCAAAACTTTTTTTTGTGTCTTGAAAATTAGTTCATGAGTGAATGCATCAACAAATTTTGGACCACCACATGAAAAAGAGACCATTTTTCTTGATAAAACTTAACTAAGCAAACTAGCATGATGTTTTATTTATTTATTTCTCTTTCTTGTCTATTCTATATATGCATAAATTTAAGGAGTAATTGCACAGATTCACAAATGAAACTAACTGATAATATATAGTTGGGCTCTAGATTCTTTTATGGGATAATACAAAAACCGAGTTTTGGGTTAATTACAAAAAAAAAAAAAAAAAATTTGACGTTTGATCACTAGAACGTAAGTGACATAAGGTAACACTAAAAAAATGTTACCTAACAACCATTAAATGTTATTATAGACAATAGATATCACTTTTTATAGTGATGCACTTGTCCGTGCTACCCATAGTCTAAGGTATCGATTTTAATAGCTTTTAGTGACTTTTTATAAGTGTTACATTAAGTTCTCTATTTGTATCACTTTGAATAAACACTTCTAAAGTGTTACATATAAATCTTATATAACACTTTTTAGTAGCATTTTTTCAATATGCAACACTTTAAAAAAATCTTTAAAAAAAATATTTTCAAAAAAATACTTCTAGAGTGTTACATATGAATTCTTATGTGCAACGCTCTATCTATTTTTCCCCCAAAGAGCTTCGAACCCAAAGTCTGTTATGTGTGGAGTTGCAATTTGCCACTAAGCTAAGTGATTCTTATTATAACTTTTGCATTATTTTAAATATATACATATATATAATAATATTTTATTATACGTATATATTTTATACTTAAAGTATTAAAGATTATATTATATAAATATGTATTAAAAATTATATTATACATTATATACTAAAATTTATATTACATACTATATATATATATATTAAAAAATCATATTATATTATAAATTAAAGGACATAATAAAAATAAATAATACAAAAAATATGTAAAACAAAATTATCGGCTTAATAATTTTCCATTGGTAAAAAAAATATAAAAATGTGTATTTAATTTACCAACAGAATAAAAAATTCTAAATGATAAAAGAACAAAATTAATAAATGAACAATAAAAAGGCAATTTACCAATAGAAAAAGTTTGTAAGTAATTACTGACATTATCAATTTTTTATGGTAAATAGTTTCTAGAAAAAAAAAAATATGGCCAAAAAGTATTGCAATTAATAAAATATAGTGTTACAAAGAGTGCTTTGTGAAAATATTTATTTTTTAAAAAAAAAAATTCTAACAAGTATGTTAGTGGACTTCAAACCCAAGGCCTCTTCAACACGATACCTTAGTTTATTACTTGGACAAGACTTGTAAATTTAGGTGACAATTGACATTATTATTTTACATATTTATAAAGATTCAGGTTTTACACTGGTGATAACATTTAATTAATAGTGTTTGACAGTGACTTTGCCAAACAAATAAAATGTTCTTCGGCCCAGAAAATAGGCTGAATATACATGAGGATTGAATAACAATTGCAGTTCGCAAGCACAACTTTTTTGTAGTAAACAATACCAAAATCAATGACTATCCATTGAGGTGGAGCAATAAGAATGCCTAGGTTGCGACGGGATATCCTTTCATTTTGAATTTTCTTTTATCTGCTAGAAAATAATGACGAGCGGAATTTTGAAAGAAGAATGATGAATTTTGAAAGTGATTAGATATGAATGAAGTGTAATGATGGAAGTTGATTTGATGCAAAAATAGTAAAATAATGATTAGATATAAATGGTGATCGAAAATGTGAGTGGGGTAATGGTGGAACTTGTGAGAAAATATGTAAAATAATAATTAGTGCTTTGATGGTTTTTTTTTTTTTTTAAAATGAGTAGATGTGATTGGTGGGAGAAAAGTGAAAGTGAGTGAATAGTGTATTTGAAAATCTTCATAAGCAATCGTGTGTTAGGATAACAAAGTTTCTCAAGCGGAACCAAAATGAAAACTTTTTAATAGCCAATCTCAAACAGACCTAATGTTAGAAACTCAAGATGGGATATGAACCACAAATTTTACATTAAAGAATGACTTAAAAGAGACTAAATTTATTTTAGAATATTTGAACTTACCAAAATATACCAATCAAACCAAAATTATATGTAACTTACCAAAAACTAGAGTTTTCTGTGATTCGGAGTGGAGATTGGCAGATGAAACAACAAAATGAGAAATCTGGACTTACACATATCAACCAGAGAATATCATATAAATTCCGGATAATTACAAAAACAACCTGAGGTTCAGGCTAATTACAAAACAATCACCAAGGTTTTTGAAAACTGCAAAACACTCACTGAGGTTTAATTGTTTTTTATATTTTCCCCCTTCATAAACAAAAAACTTAAAAAAATCCTCTAATAGTTATAGAAATAACCCCTTTAAATTTTAAACCAAAAAAAAAAACTGAGGAGACTTTTGTAATTTAAAACATCCCCGGTTTTTTTTTTTTTTTGTGAAAATGTACAAATAGAAACGAACATTCAGTAACCAAACCGACAGGTCAAATTTTTACTTTAATTCTAACAAAGGAGAGTTTGGTAAAAGTATTGTTTCAGCACATACCAAAAATGCATAAATAGATACAGAAATTAATAAACCAAACCGAGAGGGCAAGTCTTACTTTCATTCTTCGCCAGTGACAAGGTGACAGTGCATCTCTTGATAAATGATGAACCGGAACACATTGTCAAAAACCTTAATATATCACTGCATTTTCTCTACAAGTTAAAAAGGAAGTTAATCAGTAATATCTAAGGTACCAAAAGACAATAATGTTACATCCAGAAGGAAGGGAGGGCACTTATAAACACCCTTGTAGTTTTATCATTTTAGGATGGCTCATTTCACAAAGTAGAAAGCATAACTTTTCGGTGGGATCTAGCGAATTTGCAACGAGTCTACCAAGTTGGAGTATATTTGCTCTTTCATGGCATCTCTGTTACTTGTGTTTAGCGTATAAATGGTAGCCCCTGGATGATTTTTCAACCTTGCAACTGCAAAACAACAAATTACAAGAATAATATGCCAATCCTGGGTCAAAGAATAATATGCTCCATGATGTACATGTTGATTTTGGGACATGACTAGAGCAACTATCTCAACTCATCGCCGTCTCACCATATTTTCTATGCAAGTGGAAAAACCTATGATGATGATGGTTTTGGAATTTCATCTCATTTTTCCTTCGTATGAAGGTTGCGTCAGGAAGGGCATCCGGCGTAAAACTTTGTCACTTTGCTTTCTGTGTGAATTTGTAGTGTTAATTAATTTTAGACAATTAATCGACACTATAAACTTCACACCACCGACCCCACATAGTGGGATAAGGTGCAGTTGATGATGATGATGATGATTGTTTTACAATCTCTAGTATCTTAGTAAAAATCTGAGGGACAATCTACCCTTGAGATTTAAAAAAAAAAAAAAAAGAAAGACTAAGTTATCTTCTAAAATTACGAACACTCTCTTGACATGTGTTTCTATTTACAAATGGCACCTTTTGAGGGGGTAATTATAAAACAAACACAAACCTCAAGAGGGAATTTGTAATACCTCAAGGGTATTTGTAAATTTAAATAAGCTTCTATAATTACGCTAAATCTCAAGGGTAGTGTTTGTAATTATCCCACTATAAATTACAACTTTGCATCACAATTTAGATAGCATTTTGATAAAAGAAAGTGTGCATGCACAAATAGCTTGCATGATATATTGTGGTAGGATCAATGTCTAACTTGCTCAAAATGCATGCAACAAGAGAAACTGTTTGGAGTCATTTCAGGGGAACGTTTTCTTTCCCTGAAGGGAAAATGTGTTTGACAAATATTATTTTCAGAAAATAAATTTTTATTCTGCAAAATACATTTTCTACTATACCCCACTAACACAAGAAAACAGCATTATAAGACATCTACAATCAAAATTCTCTCACTCACTACAATAAACAACATTCACAAAACATCTACAGTAGAAAATGTCTCCTGAAACGTATCACATCATTTTTTTCCCAACAAAAACATCCGAACACATTTTTTAACTACCCACATGTTTTCCAATTTCACTATCAAAAATATTTTCTCTCAAAATATCGGAAATAACACCAAATAAAGCTACACATGTAGCAGAGACAGTATGGAACAGATCCATTTGTTGATATCAACAGAGACAGTAGAAATAAAGGTTCTTAGGTAAGCATGTAGGCACGAGGAAAAATGAGAATATGATGCAGAACCACCATTAGACCTATTTGAGCAAGGCATATCCACATGAAACACCTACAAATAACTTGCTTGCTTTTTTTTTTTTTTTTTTTTCTTGACATGCTACAGAAAGAAAAGGCTTTATAATCCAAATAGATTCATGCTTTTATATTTCCAGTCCATGAAATATTGCAGCGTTTTTTGGAATTTGGTTCGAATCACGTACCTCCAGGAATATCTCGGCCGGTTTTTGGAATGGGGACAGTAGCCAAGAGAGGGATATTTGATTCCAGAACTCTTAACACAGCAGGGAAGAATGATGAACTGAACAGTTCCATTTTACCAACTTCATCAATAATGAAGAGATCAGTGTCTTCCTTAACCTGGTTAGAGGTACATTCAGTTCAAACTGCAAGACTCACCTGTTTTACAAGACAAACTTTATACTTGAACCAAAAATTTATGTAATCATCGAGGAAATTAACACAAGGTTTTCACAGTGTTTATATACTAGACAGTACAACTGTAACTTGTAAAACAAAATGTAGACTTCACTGACCTGCAACTCAGGCAATGCTAATGATTCAAATGATGATATGTCTACTTTGTACCTTCCCACAATGGGCCATCTTTGAGATTCCCGGCTGCCATGAACAAAAGTTAATTTACTCGCAAACGCTAAAACATCAACAAGATCAAAGAATGACAGCAAATGCCTTGAATCAAGAAAAATGCAGCTACTTAAACCGACAAGCCTGCAACTATGCAGGGTAAAGGTTCAATAATACAAATTACGCACCTGTTAGTTCATATAAGTTAGCCCGTCCTCCTGCAAACTGTTGTTAATTCATGGAAAGCTTTAAATAATGGTTTTTTGAAATGTTTCTTTTCCCTAGTTATATTTAACTGCTCGGCTTCTCAAGGCATTCTATGTCCTTTTCACTGACCTTTAGAGAAGAAGTAATTCTATGCAAAGAAAGAATTATTCACTATGATAGTATGACCAGCCATATTAAGCTAAAGACTTGGGATCAACCTTGTGCTCTAGTGGTTGAGACATGTGTTGTAAGGGTGAATGACCTGGGTTCGATCCCATACGAGTGCGTGTGTCCCCTCCTCAAGTTCCCCCCATTGTACTCAAAAAAAAAAAAAAAAAAAAAAAAGCTAAAGACTTAGGACAGATAAAGCAACTTAAAACTAGAAAATCCATTATTGAATGCAAGCACAATATGTTAAACTTTGTTATCCAATCAGTTATATCATGCAAATATTTGAGATGTTATGAGTGAAATTAGCAGTCACGTTTATAAACAACTTTTGTGTAAGTAGGAAATCACATGTCTTGGCCAGCTTTGAAGTTCAGCTTTCAGATGATCTTTGTATTGGAAAATATTGAGCCTCTTTACTTCCTCTCTGCTCTCCCCCAGACAGATTTTGGAACCACACTACATATGATTGTTATACAGCAGTATCCTCTATTATGTTAGCTACAAATTACACAAGTATATTAAGTTTTATATCTTACGTAGTTTATTGCCAACAATAACTAGATTTAAGAGGTTCTTCTAAATATTTTATAATTATTCAAGCTATTTGAAGAACCTATAAGTTACCTATTCATGCAAAGAGAAAAGCTAATAAAAGAATCTGTTATGTTGCCCTAAACCCAAGGGAATTTGAAGGTTATCTTAAATTTATTTCGAGTTATACAGCATCGAAAACTTAAAAAGATACACTATTTGATTAAAAAGCATCTATATTGACATGAAGGCCTCTTGATGCTTGTTTTTGTTATTTTACAGCAAATCACCCATATTAAGAAGCAGTACACACCATAAAATACCAGTTACGGAAAGAGCAAAAAGAGAGCACTACGGATGCTAGGAGTAGTACTGTGCTTGAAAAGATTCAATACACTTTTTCCACATTCCAAATAAATACGGTCCAGAAAAACCTAAATCCTCCTATAGTTTCAAGTCCAAACTACTGAGAAATATAACCATTTCTTTATAAAGACAATGTACTTGTTGGAAACCTCAAAATACAGGAATATATAAAGAAATGAAGTAATAATTTTCCATGCATAAACCAAATGCACTCTTTTGACATATGCTCGAAAATGCATCATTGTCCAAGATAAATAAACAACAACAACAACAAACTAAGCCTTAATCCCACTACGTGGGGTCGGCTATACGGATCATATCGCGCCATCGTTTACGGTCATAAGCCATATTTTCATTTATTTCTAGGTATAACATGTCTTGTTTAATAGCTTCTTTCCAAGTCTTTTTAGGCCTACCTCTACCTCTTTTGATTTGTGTGAGTGATTCTCTACCTTCTAAGCGTCGCACGGGTGCATCTAAAAGTCTCCTATAAACATGTTCAACCCATCTTAATCGTGTTTCTCTAATTTTCTCATCTATTGGTGCTACTCCCACTTTGTTTCTAATGTGTTCATTTCTTATTCTATCTAATCTAGTATGTCCACACATCCATCTTAGCATTCTCAACTCGCTACCCTCATTTTTTGTTCGTGTTCATATTTAGTCGTCCAACATTCTCGCACCATAAAGCATTGCGGGCCTTATGGCCGTTTTATAAAATTTTCCTTTCAATTTTAATGGTATTTTACGGTCACAAAGGATAGAAGATGCACTCCTCCATTTATTCCAACCTTTGGATCCTATGTGTGACATCTTTATTGATTTCTCCGTTCTCTTCAATTATAGATCCTAAGTATTTAAAATTCTTTGTTATACTCATTTCATGTCCATCAATTTTAACCTTCGTCTCATTGTTCCGGTTGTTTTTACTAAAGTGGCATTCCATGTATTCTGTTTTAGCCCTACTTATAGTAAAACCTTTTGATTCGAGTGCTTCTCTCCAAACTTCCAATTTTGCATTTACTCCTTATCTTGTTTCATCAATTAAAACTATATCGTTCGCAAATAGCATACATTCAGGGATGGATTTTTGTAAGTGTTTAGTGATTTCATCAATTATTAGGATAAAAGGTAAGGGCTTAGAGCGGATCCCGATGCAAACCTATAGTGTTTGGGAATTCACTAGATATTCATGTCGGTGTCCCGATACATGTTGTTATATCATCATACATATCTTTTATGGCATCTATGTAAGCTATTTTTATTCCTTTCTTTTTTCCAATACGCGCCACATTATATCTCGGTTGACTCTATCGTATGCCTTTTCAAGATCAATAAAAACCATATGTAAATATTGTTTTCTCTCGTTATATTGTTCACATAGTCGTCTAATTAAGTGTATAGCTTCAATTGTTGATCTTCCTGGCATGAAGCCAAATTGATTATCTAATATACTAGTTTCATTTCTTATTCTTGCTTCTATAACTCTTTCTCATAGTTTCATTGTATGGCTTATTAATTTAATTCCCCTGTAATTTGCACAATTTTGTATATCCCTTTTGTTTTTATATATAGGTATCAATATACTTTTTCTCCATTCACTAGGCATTTTCTTAGTTTTTAGGATAACATTAAATAATTTAGTAAGCCATGCAATTCCAACTCCACCTAGACATTTCCATGCTTCAATTGGTATATCATCTAGGCTAACTGATTTGCCAGTTTTCATTTTGTTTAGTGTTTTTTCTGTTTCATGAAATTGAATCCTACGATAAAAGGTACGGTTTTTGTTCAGTTCAGATTGGCCTAGTTCCCCTAATGTGACTTCATTCCAAGATAAATCACTCAAAAAAACAATAAATTATCAAAGACAAAAAATGATACTGCAAAGGAAGAAATTTCTACAATAGGGCAAATATATATAACAAAGTACCTAGAAATATTGGTGGATGCAAGAGGACCTCTACGACCATCGAGAGTAACCACTTCAAACCCTACCCTTTCGGCCCCTTCTCTTACCTCACCTAGGTAATTCAATTATAATATTCTGTTAAATACAATCCTTTCAGCAAAACAAAAATACATAAATCCCTCCATCCCGAATTCAATATTATCATGGGGCTCTCACCAATCAACTTGAATTTATTTTTTGAAAATTTTCCAGTAAACAATAATTTTATATCAAACAGAATTCCAATATTACAAACAGCAGAACAAGATCATTACCATGATTTCGGGGCTACATAATATTAACTTTTCAAATATTCGACTTGGGAAATAGGAGCATGACTTGTACACCATATAACGAGATAAAGAGTGAGAAATTGAAGGCATACTAGTATAAAATCCCTGAATCTTTAAGCTAGGGTTCGATTGTTTGAGGGCCTCCAGCACTCGGATTATCAGAGTAGTTTTCCCTACTCCCTGCATAAAGTACCAAACAACAAATGCACAAATATCACACAATATGTATAAAGAAATAATGTTTAGACTCGTACATACGCAGATAGATACACAATTACCGGAGGACCAGTGACGAGGAAGCATTTTCCGGCGGCCGCCATTTTCTGGAACCTGGAACGAATGGAAGCCAACAAATCCAAATTGCCTTGAACTGAATATTACAAAAAAGAAAGAACAAAAGGGAAATGAAAAAGAAAGGAAAAATGAAAATTCCACTTTGATCCCCATCCTTTTTTTTTTGATCGGTACTTTGATCCCCATCCTTTTTTTTTTTTTTTTTTTGATCGGTACTTTGATCCCCATCCTTTTTATTACCTCACTTTGCCCCTCCTACTTTCTAAATTTTGTTTAATTATGTAATTGCTCAAAAAAATTGGGGGTGTCAATTCGAGTCATCGGGTCGACCCGTGCTTGATTTCGGGTTATACTTAAAATACATCAAAAAATAATTAAAATTTAAAATAACTACATTTTAGACAAATTTGTCACATTCGTGTCAGTCGTGTTCGGTTTCCATTTCTCATGTTCGGTTCGGGTTTCTCTCGGTAACTTCGAGTCAGGTTCGTGTCGGGTTATCATGACGTATGAAGGATTGCCACCCCTAGAAAAAATAACCACAATTTACAAGGCTTTTTTGACATATTTTTGTGTATTTAATATTTAAAAACTTGTTTTGTATTTAAATGTGCATTTAAAGGTGTTTAAAAAAATAACCAAGCATTTGGCTTGGTGGTATCGTTTCCCTCATTTGTGGGGAAGGTTAGGAGTTCTATCCCTAATGATGTGTGTGTCTCTTACCAAGTAACGTCTGCATTCATTTTTTATACAATAAAAAGAGAAGTAGCTAATGAAGAGACTATTTTTTGCACATATAGATTATAAGCTCAACTATAATAATTTTACTAAATACTTATAAAATTACAAAGTTTCATTACTAACAAGTTAGGGATTTTTTATTAATAATCTCATTTAGAAGTGGTAGTTCATTACTAACTATTTAAAATGAACTACATTTATCGGTCAACATAAAATGTGCACCCTATTTCTTGGCTTTTTTAACATTTGTGGTATCTGCAACTTAATGTTGTCAAAATATAGTGTGTAAAAGATTGAGATTCCAATTATTCACTGAGATCATCCTCTCCATCTACATACATGTAATTATAACCAATCTTGCATGTTTCTTTTTGCTGAAATGCTAAATATATGGATTTTTGTAACTCTTATACAACAAAGTTAATATTTCTATAGTCTATCCATCATTTTTTTAACCAAAAAATGATTACCTTTAAATATAGTTGCATGTAGAGCCGAATTTGATGTACTTTAACTTGTATATTGGGTCCAAAAACATAGAAACATACTTCAACAAATCAATGTCATCAAAGTTTCCAATATTTATTGAACTTTCTTTTTCATTCGAATAGCCAGCGAAGTCGTATGGTGTCCTCCTTACTAATTATAGTAGACGAATCCATACACACAGTTGCAAATTCATGAAAGACGACACTTGAAGTGGTGTGTGAAGAATCTGGGAACATTAAAATAACACGATAGGAAATCTTCAAGAATAACACAATCTCATACGATATATCATCTTATTATCCTTTACTTTTCTCTTTCTCCCATAATAATCGTCATCTTGACTCGTCTCATAGTAATTAAAAATTTCTATGTTTTTTTGGTCTTTATTCCCCAACTTGTCAATTTTTTTTTCAAACCTCTCAACAACATTAAGTATTGTATAAATGGAATAATCTAATGGTATTTTCCCAACTAAACAAAGAAGTCTATTATATTTCTTTTTCTTTCCCTATCAACTTCATGATAGCCTTCAATCTATTTGGAGAAGATATTACATGTTTAATTGTGTTTATGACCACCATTGTGACCTCATATTGCTCTTCTAACCCCCTTTGACATTCAATTTAACTATACGACCACAACACTTTATATGCATTTATCATTATTCAAAAAAACATCTTTCTAAAACGAACTGCATTTATCGGTCAACATAAATGTGTACCATTATACCATATCTCTTGGCTTTTTTAACATTTTGTGGTATTTGCAACATAATGTTGTCAAAATATAATGTGTAAAAAATTGAGATTCCAATTATATATTCACTGAGGTCGTCCTTTCCATTTACATGCATGTAACTATAACCAACCTTGCATGTTCCTCTTTGCTGAAATGCTAATATATATGGATCTTCGTAACTCTTATACAACAAAGTTAATATTTCTTATATTTTGCCCATCATTCTTTTAACCAAAAAATGATTATCTTCAAATATTGTTGCATGTAAAGCCAGATTTAATATACTTTAACTTGTATCTTGTGTCCAAAAACATAGAAACATGCTTTAACCAATCAATGTCATCAAAGTTTCCAATATTTATTGAACTTTCCTTTTATTCGAATAGCCACATAAGCCGTATGATGCCCCCCTTATTGACTATAGTAGACAAATTTATATACACAGTTGCAAATTCACGAAATATGACATTTGAAGTGGGGTGTGATATATGAATCTGAGAACTTTAAAATCACATGTCAAGAATAACATAGTCTCATATGACAATGTATTTTTATTATCCTTTATTTTCTCTTTCTCCCATCATATTCTTCATCTTTACTCAACTCATAGAAATCAAAATATTCTATAATTTTCTATCTTCATTCCACAACCTGTCAAAAGTTTCTTCAAACATCTCGATAGCCTTAAGTATTGTATAAGTGGAATCTCATGGTATTTCTCCAACTAAACAACGATTGGATACTTTCATTTTGAAAAATTCTATTGTAGAATAGTGGTAAAAAAATATTTTAGAAGAAAAAAGATGAATTTTGAGATTGTGATTGGATGTGAGATGGAAAAGTAATGATGGAAGTTGATTTGATTTAAAAATAGTAAAATAATGATTGGTAGTTAGAAATGTGTGAGTGAATGAATTGATATTTGTTTCATTTAAAAAAAAAAGTAAAATAATGTTTTTGTGAAAAAAAATTTGTAGATGTGATAATGATTAGTTTTTGATAAAAAAATTTGAAAGTGAGAGAATAATATATTTTTCGAAAATTTTCTAAACAATCATATGTTTGGTGTAAAAAAATTTTAATGAACGAAAATGAATTTTGTGTAAGTGTATTAGTTTTTCTTTTTCCTTCATTTGTAAACTTCTTGATAGCCTTCAACCTAGTTGGAGAAAGACATTACATGTTTAATTGTGTTTATAATCCGCATTATGACCTCGTTTTGCTCTTCCAATCCTCTTTGACATTCAAATTAACTATATGGCCAGAACACCTTATATGCATGTATCATTATTAAAAATAACATCTTTATACTTGTATTTTTTTTCTTTAATTTCTTCCCTTTTTTTTTTAAATGATTGATTGCCCTATTATTAGATGTAGCATTAGTCGTTGTAATTACTTATGAAAACTTTATCAGTCACCAACTGATTTGGTCATTCTTCTTTTAGTTCTCTACTATTGTTATTCATTCATGGTTCTGAAGTAAAAATTTATGATTCTCTTTTCCAGTTTTGAGACATTCATATGTTGTAAGACATATAAAGCTTAATTTTTTATGAAGTATCGAGTGTCAGTGCTTTAAACCTTTATAAATTAATAACATTGGATTGCTAAAATCTAATAGTTTAGCGAGATAGTAAATAATTAATACATTAATAATCTTTTATTTTATATAACTATGACTTTTAGAAAGGTTTTTTTGTTTGTTGATATTTACCATGCCCATATAAAATGATTGCAAAATATTAAATTATTTTATTGCCACCAAACAAAATACAAAAATATTTAACCATGTAATCCAAATATTATACAACTACATAGTTGTTAACCGATGAACATATAAGAGCAAGTCTCTTGTGAGACGGTGTCACGGATCTAAATCTGTGAGACGGACCTCCTGAGGGCTCCGTCTTGAGAACATGAACCATGAAAATAAATTTAAAAATAATAATGAACCATGAAGAAACAAAAATAAACCCTAAAAACATGAACCATGAAGAATAAACCCGAAAAACAAAAATAAACCCAAAAAATAAAAAATAAACCCTAAAAAAAACTAAAAATCCTAAAAACCCAAATCAATTAAAAATAAATCCAAGAAACAAAATAAACCCTAAAAAACAAATATAAACCCTAAGAAAAATAAAATCTGAAAAAAAAAACCTTTAAAACTTTGTGTAAGGGCTCCGTCTCACGGATCTAGATCCGTGAGACCGTCTCAAGCAAGTTTTTGCCAACATATAATTGAGAACACCATGTCAATTGTGAAGTTGAGCATGCTAGTTTAAATATATATCATCTTCTCAAAATGAAGCTCAACAACAATAATATTAAATAATTTGTTGTTGAGCTACGAGAAAACTACAGTGAAAGTTCTTAGTACCTTAGCATAGATTCAATGTGACATTAATTTTAACAATAAACAAATAACAATTAAATTAATTTTCTATGAAGTCATCATAGATTAATCATAAAAGTATTATATATTTAAGAAATTACTAATTCATATAATACATGATGCCTATATGAATTCTCATATGTGTTTTATCTTAAAATTTTAATGACTTATTAATTTAACACGTTGTCCCGAGTTGAGATCAAACATAAATATTATTTAAGCAAAATTATTAATTAATTAAATATTATCGATATGCTATTGTATATTTTCTAGTAGTAGTCATGGTTGAGCTATCAGAACAGCCCGACCTGATGATAAGACAGGGTTGGACTGCGATATTACAAGTCCGAAAAATGGATGGGCCGACCCGGATGGCCCAATGTTTCATGCATATTTTAATCGGTTGGTCGGGGTTTAGGTTAATCAAGGTGGCCCCGTTGAATTTTAGCCCAGTCTAGTCTGACCTCCTAGCCTGATGGGCCAACCTAGACTGATCCGTTTGACAACTCTGGTTATAGGGGTGAGATTTCAGAGCTGTCAATTTTGGTCCGAACCGATGGGCTGACTCGGTCAGCCCAATATAAGAACCGGATTGAGCTCTAATTTTAAATGCTCGAAAGAAGTTGGATTTTTTGACCCGGCCCGATTGACACCTCTAAGTGATAGTCACATTCCCTAACCAAATAAACTTTGAGAGAGTGTTTGATAGTCTAAGCCCAATAAGCCAAACAAACATAAAAAACATTTAAGTGGGCTTGACTGATTGTGTTGGATGAGCATTTCATGTCCAGGCCCATAACAAATGCAGTCTGATAGAAGGCTTGCATCACGTGAAATTCAAGAGTGTTTTGAGCCTCAAATGACATAATTAATTTCTATCGTTTTTGTTTATCTCAATTTTATATTTAATGCTTTTAATTTATTGATATTTTGGTCAAATCTCTTTTTAGAAAATTTTAGAAAAAAAAATTTAAAAAGATAGTCTGTCGCAGCATATTTTTGTTAAAAAGAACAATTATCTGATTTAACAAAAAGAAAAAAAAAATGCATTCCTTGATGCTATTTTGAAAACTCTGCACATTGTAATTGTCTTCTTGTTAAGAATAATACAAAACCTTAGGCCATTTATAGTTATGTTTTCAAAATATGATTTTCCACTTTGCAACTATTGGGGAAACTAGATTTATGTTTATTTAGGAAGTCATGTCCAATATGTACCTTTATATGAATATATTATTTTGAAAACACAATCAAATAATTTTGCACCACAATCAGGAAAATTTATGTGAAATAAACTATAATAACGTAAATCTATATAAAAAATACATTCAAAAAACTATAACGAAACATATGTTCATCCAAACATAATAATAATGAGTAAATTGAGAACAAATCTAACATAATCCCAAAATTCACACACGAAAACCAATAAACTTAGTTTCCAACACTATAAATTGAAAATTATCCATACAAAACAATTTTTTTAAACTATATTTTGATGAAATATTTTCACTTTATTTCCATAATGTTTTGTTTCTTAAATAAAAAAAAACCCATTATCACTAATTAATTGACTTCTTACTAGAACAATATTTTTTTTAAAAAAAAAAAAAAGGAAAACCAACTCGGCAAGTTCCTCTTGAAATTACGAAAACACCCTTCCAGCTCACACCGTATCTCCATCATATCATGTTTATCGAGATTTGTTTAATAAAGGAGGCCACAACGACTCCCCTCCTATGCCCTTAACCGTCATAACACAAAGGCTAATTCCGTCATTACACCCCAACCCACTTAAAACCCCCAATTCCCCAAGATCACGCCACGTGCCCTTACTGTACCGCCACCACTCCATCCAACGGTCCCAACCCCCTCCAAAACAAACACAGAGAAAACACAGAGCCAAGAGAGGGGCGAACATATCAGCCAATCAGCCAATGGGAGAGCAGGGATCGACATGGCGCGGATCGATGACGTGGACTGAGGAAATTGAAATCCCGCCCAAACCCGGACTTCAATTTGGTTTGTGAGTGAATTTTGGAAGAATTTTTGAGGCTCTTTCCTTTGAGACCCCTTATCTCTCTCTTTCACATATACCACCTCAACCCACACACAGTTCACACACTACCAAAGCAAAGCATATCTCTTTGGTTCGTATTTCTCTCTCTAGCGTAACATCTCTCTTTGGACTATCTTTGTTAGGTGAGTTTTTGAGGTTTTTTGCTGCCTAATCGACCGATTTTTGAGAATTATCACTGATTGTTTGGTTGTTTATTTGCAGGTGAGACATGAAGGGTGGAAGATCCAGGGCTGAGACAAAGAAAGCTGATACTAAGTGAGTTTTGGGTGAATTTGTTGTTTAGATCTGTGATTTGGGTTTTGATTTGTGGTTAAAGTTTTTTTTATTGTGTTTTTGGAAATGAAAAAGGCTTTCTGTGAAGAAAGGAGCAGCAGCGGCTGGGAAAAAGCCGGTGAAGAAGGGGAAGCCGGTTAAGGATCCTAACAAGCCTAAGAGGCCTGCTAGTGCTTTTTTCGTCTTCATGTAGGTTTTTTTTTTGTTTTCTTTGTTCTTGTATATATGTATTTTTTGTTAATATTTTGTTGATTTTAATGGATTTTGTGTGATGAATATAGGGAGGAGTTCAGGAAGACGTACAAGGAGAAGCACCCCAACAACAAATCAGTCGCCGCTGTATGTATTTATAGTCTTACCAGATCC
Organism: Rehmannia glutinosa; assembly: GCA_016081115.2. Lineage (NCBI taxonomy): Eukaryota > Viridiplantae > Streptophyta > Magnoliopsida > Lamiales > Orobanchaceae > Rehmannia > Rehmannia glutinosa. Next base: position 83,022,617 of record CM071930.1, on the reverse strand, counting down.
AAATTTCTGTAAATTTTATCGAAATTTCTCCCTATTTGACCGATATCTGTTTGTGAAAATTCTCCACAGGTCGGAAAGGCTGGTGGTGATAAGTGGAAGTCCCTGTCCGAGGCTGTAAGCATCCTTTTATCAAAAAACAAAATCATTTTACTGTTTTTTATTTCTATTTTTCTAAATTTTTTCTCCTTTTTTCAGGAGAAAGCTCCTTTCGTAGCCAAGGCAGAGAAAAGGAAGGTCGAGTATGAAAAGAACCTCCAGGCTTACAACAAAAAAATTGTAATTTCCTCACCAAATCGTTCTAGGATTTCCTTTTTCAGTTCTCAATATTTAAATAATTAAAATCACATTTGTAACAGAGCGACGGGGCTGGAGCCGAAGAAGAGTCCGACAAATCAAGGTCAGAGGTAAACGATGACGAAGATGATGATGATGAGGACGGCAGCGCAGATGTAATAATTTAATTCGCCCTTTAACTATTTTATTCAAAATATTATTATTTTTTTTTTGAAATTTTTAGTAATTTACTGTTTTTTTGGTGGAAATCTCAGGAAGACGAGGACGATGACGAGTAAAGAAAATTGGTTTTTGGCAAAATCGAAGCTTTTTCTAGAAAATATCGTACAACAAGTCCATCTGAACTAGTTTACCCCATGGATAAATAGCTGCCCTTTTTTTTGTTCTTATATCATGTAATTTTATTTTGATTTTACTTTTTTTTTTTCGGTAGTAGGAAAAAAGAAATGAAAATAGCTGCTCAGATGGGTTTGTTTATGTAGTCATTAATTGTCTTTTAAGATATTTTCCTCCATCACGAAATGCTTAATGATAATCATTTTCTACGTTTGAGGGCTTTCTTCTTCTCTCTTTTTCTGCTTTAACGCATAATTTATATTGTCTTGTTTAGATCTGATCTGATATGATGATTCGAATCGTTTGGGGTCTAATATGATTTTGTTTTGCTGTCAATCCCAAATAATAATTATATTAATGTATTAATATCATAAGAGTAAAATATCTTTAGGTTTTGATAATGATTATTTATGGGTAGTGTTCTAAAAAGCGCTAAACATTTATTGTTTGGTAGATTGAGACCTAGTGTTTAAGAATTAATGAAGAGGGTAAGTAGGGCTGACAATCAATAATATAACACGATTACAAAAATAAAAAGCTGGAAATTGAAAGTTAAGTTGAAATTATAGTTATTGTGATATGTAAGATCAAATAAAATATATAATACTAAAACACAATAGTGTAATATGTCGATAATAAGAATTATCACCCTTAGGATCAAGGGGGCTTAATATTTAGTCGTTGACTAATTCGGGTTTGGCATAGATTTTTAGAACATTGATAAAAACAAATAGAATATGGTATGCGTTCCTGAGGGTTGTATTGTTTTGGACTTTGGTGTTGTGTGGGGGTGTGTTGCTATCTTTTAACCAAATCCACCTGTCATCTTTTATTTGGGTTTTGGCTTTTCTTGCTTTTTAATAACCTAAAAAAGCTTATTTTTTATTCCTATATATTCTTTTTTTTTTGGGTGGATTATATTTATACTTCTTTGCTAAGGTAAGGTTATGTAATAAGTGGTTGTTCTTTATGCTTTATTATTCTTAACAATAAAAGGACAGTATTGGGGGAATATTAGTGGGGGTTCAAGACTTATTCGATTTTCATGTTTATTTAAAGATCAAATATATTTTTAAATGACTTAGGAAATATTCAAATTATATCGCCACAATCATTCTGTAATATATTCGCACAAATGGTAAATTTATTTTTGGTAAATTCTATATTTTTCTTTTTCGTACCATAATTTAAGGTTCCATTTAGGTTTATTTTTTCTAATTGTTTGATTTTGTATAAGGGGTCTCTCTTCAAATTATTTGTTAGTGTAAATGTCATGAAAATGATTGATTTTTTTTTTTATAAATTACAATAGAGGAGTTTTTGTTTTTACATTTTCTAATTTGTTTTGCAATTTTGTCCAAGGTAGACGAAGTATTTTGTTTGACCTGAGGTCAATAGATATTTTGTTTGGAACATTCCTCTTGCGTTTACTTAGTGGAACACATATTCCATTTACCTGCCGATAACAAACAAATTTTAATTGAGAGTCTGTGACTTAGATTGATTATAAGCAAAGTCATAAGTCCTTCATTAAATATAATTGCTCCGAATTAAAAAAAAGAGGAGTTCAAATTCATTATAAATGTATGTGTAAACCTTAAAAATAAAAATAAAAAAGTCCATCCATGTGTAACAATTTTGAAAAAGCCTTTTCTTCTCTCTCTCTAAGAAAGAGCTTTAAACTAAAATTAATCAAAAAATGTCTTTTAGATATTTTCATGGAAGATAAATGAAGTAATTTTTTCAATGTCTTAATTTTTTTTTTACTTATGAGTAAGTTTGTCTCTATAAGTTTTATTTATTTGTCCCCAATATGTGACTTTTGTTTGAGTTTAATAAGTTTGTCTTTGTATGTAGACTTTTGTTTAAAATATTCAGACAAGCCACTACGCATATGATTCGTGATAGAAGGGAGACTAACTTCGTTTGATTTTTTGATTTTATAGATCAATTAGGTCTGTTTGGATTTTAAATTTATTTTGGATATGTATAGGTTTTTGATCCGTAGAACTGTTTCTTACTTGATGTTATCATTAGTTCTAAGTTCTTCTGATGAATGGAATTCATTTTGATATATCAAAAAACCACAAATGTATATCTATTATGGGAAAATAATAATTATAAATATTTTTCTTAGTAATTGGTTACCTAAGGCTAAAACCCAGCGTAGTATTTGTTCTTATCAATTTAATATCTAATGCACACATAATATTAAATCAAGTTTTTAAAAGAAAAGGTCCATCAAGGTAGTTTGTTCGGTTGGGCCATGGCCCGTCTCTATGCATTCACTACACTATGGGCCAAGGCTTGGCAGCCCTCAAATAATAAACAATTACAATAATTACACAGCATTACTTATTACGATTAATAGAAATGATATGTTTTATTTGAACTCTGTACTAAATACTTCCAATATAATCTTCAAATATCCATAAATAATTTTTAATTATTTAAACTTTATTGGTTTCCCCAAAAATATCAAAATTTAGGTTTGTGTCACACAAGAAACATATTTAACACTCTACTTTCATAGTGATAGGTTTGTTAATGACATTTCATAATTTATTTAAGATTATTAAATATAATACTTGCTAGTTTATTAATATTGATATATTCCTGAGAATTAATTATAATTATGTCCAACTTGTTGGTTTTGAAAGTTAACAATCAGTCTAAAAAAAAAGGGTTAACAATCGCAAATAACTATTAATAAATTGATTTGATTTTGTTCGTATGAATTAATAAAATAATATGTTTTCAAAATAATTTCATTAATTAATTTAAAATTAGCAATATATCGATACATGATATAAACAATATGTTAAAAATCATAAAAGGTGAAACTGCGAAAAATCATATCATCTAGATTAATAACAAAGATCAGCGGTAGGGTACAATTTGAAATTTTTATAGTGCCTAGAATACCTATGATTTTCAGACCTACACCCTATTGAAGACCATAATTTAATTTCTTATCTCTATCTAATCGAAAAATTACTTGTGTATAGTATGCGCAAGTAAAAAAACACCATATAACTACCAATAGTGAGTGTGTCATTTGACAAATAATAATAATAATAATAATAATAATAATAATAATAATAATAATGCACAACAAACATCAAGAAAATAAAATACCTCTCATTTTATGTTAATTTTTTATATTAAATGAATATTCAATCTAACTAAAGATAGTATTATTTAAAATACCTTTTCACATATTCAATCCCCCAAATGAAAATTCCACTTGTTTATTGATTATTGGGTTAAGAAACGAACAAATTAGTGTGTTTCTAAAACGAAGTCGTTTCGAAGAAAGGTAACTACTATCACTCTCGTTTCTCTGTTTTTATATTTGCAACTAGGGTTTCTGTTTCTTCGTTTTTTCTCCTCCTCGGCGAAGGCCCTTCCGGTGTGGGGTTTCCGTGTTGATATAGGGCGTCGATTGAAGATTGTCGTAGGGCTGCAGCCATGTATGGGCACAGAGGGTAAGTTGAACGAATCTTGTTCTTTCTTTTCTTTTTCCCTTTTTTTGGGAATTTCTTTATATATGTAGATTTCTGGTCAAGTTTTATTTACGTGTGGTACTGGTTGTTGGACAATCGGATTCGGTTATGTGATCCTTCCTAGTTTTGAATCTCATGTGTAGTTTATGCTTATTTCGATTTCGTTTGATGGGTGATTTATATTGTACAGAGAATAAAAAACTTGTGCCGTCGGCCCTTTTGAAAAGCTAGGTTTGTGCCAATAGTTCTTTTTAAAGGGGCTCAGTTAGCCCTTTCAAGCAGTCAAGCTGGAAATTATTTCTTGAGGAAGCCTGTTTCAAGGGCTCATGTCCTCATTAGCAGGCTTCCCATAGCAGTCTGTTGTCTTTAGAATTTGTTGGTGGATCTTTTATTTGCTAGTTCAGCCATGGTCACTTGAACCAGTTGGGTAACTTTGTTGTTAATGATTGGGGAGTAAAATGTTGATGATTCCTTTTTTTTTCTTCTTAAAATTTCCTTTATCATTGGGTGTGACTAGTTGGTTAGATTTATTTGGTTCCAAAGTACCGAAAGCATAATTTGTTTTCACTTAAAGATATTATCAAGGTTGCAGAAATCGCTAGGCGCCAGTCGGGCGGCAGCTGGGCGGTTTCTTTTATAAGTTCTTCTGAAGAACTGTTATATGAGTGGATGTGTAATGTCTTAACACCCTCTTGAAATAGCAGTTTCTAGATTCACCATTCAACTCTTTGATATGATTAAATTGTAGAAAGATGAACTTAAATTGCTGCGGTGCTTCACTAATTGTTTTTTCTTAGGTTGTTCTCTTTTTATCTCATTAGGTGATCTTTATGTGCCAAATAAGTTTCTGTTTGTTATTCTTGACTCGATCCATTATAGGCTTTTCTTGGTTTTATCTGTTCGTGTATTTTTGTTTCCAAATGTTTGTTTTTCAATAATGAAGTTTTATATACATCTATATCTACAATTGGGTGAAATGTGACTGAGTGCCATAGAATCAATTACAAAAACTAGACATAGGATAAATAAATGGGTTGGGATTGGCTTTATTAACAAGATTAAGTGGGGGATTTTTCCTTCCATGGGTGAATAATTGAAGGTCATTGTTTGGGAGCGGGGGGGTTTCGGACGGGTACGAGATCGGCTCAAAGAGACCAAGATTGATGGAATCAAATCCCTACTTCGCAGTGAGCAGCAGTTCGAGCAGTTATCAACAATATGGTTACGGCAGGAGGTATCAGCCTTCCGCCTTTCCCGTGGTTCGTTTAAGGGGTCTCCCCTTCAACTGCGCAGACGTCGACATTTTCAAATTCTTCGCGGGGCTGGACATTGTGGACGTCTTTTTGGTCAACAAGGACGGTAGGTTCTCCGGAGAAGCATTTGTAGTCTTTGCAGGGCACATGCAGGCTGAACTCGCGCTTCAGAGAGACCGACAGAATATGGGACGAAGATATGTCGAAGTATTTCGGTGCAAAAAACAGGAGTACTATAACGCTATAGCTGCTGAGGTGAGTGAAGGAGCGTACGGTAGCATGGATTATCGTGGGTCCCCACCTCCAGCCCGACGTAAGAGGTCTCCCGATAAAGATAACATGGAGTACACCGAGATCTTGAAGCTGCGTGGCCTCCCCTACTCGGTCCGAAAATCGGAAATTGTGAAATTCTTTGGTGACTTTGATGTTTTGGAGGACAAGGTCCAGATTGCGTGCCGGCCTGATGGGAAAGCTACTGGAGAGGCGTATGTGGAATTCGGTTCGGCTGAAGAGGCTAAGAAAGCTATGTGTAAGGACAAGATGATGATTGGATCGAGGTATGTGGAACTTTTTCCATCGACACCTGATGAAGCTAGACAAGCTGCATCGAGATCACGGTCGTAGATGATGAGGGTTTGTTCTGTTTTCTTTCATGGAGTTTTTAAGATAATTTTTTTTTTTTTGGCGATGTTGGTTGAACTTTTTCCAGAAAGAAATCTGTATGTGTTCTCTTTGGTTCCTGTAGTAGAAGGATTATTGGGTGTTGGAAAATTATACTGTTAATTTTGTTGCTTCTTGGTGGGGCAGTTACTTTAGGCATGCCTTTTATATTTTCTGATCTCATTCCCTTTGCCAAACTCTGTGTGATGATGTGAAAATTGAATTGGTTAATATTTAGGGATAATTACAAAAAATGCCCAGAGGTTTGATTCTGCCTTAAATGTAAGGGGATGGTAAATATTTTGTAATTGTCAAAAATTTCTAGTTTTTTTTTTTTTGTAATTATCCCAAACCTTAGGGGTAGTTTTTGTAACTTTCCCTAATAGTTATGGTTAGTCCCGATGTTTGGAAGGTAAATATTTCTGCAAAAATTGAACTATTGTTTTTTTTTATTTGTTTGAGTGGAAATTTTAGTAGGGTATAACGTTAATCCACCAGGATGCGAGTCAAACAATTTTCTCTGTAATGCACGCCCGACCCGAATATAATAATTAAACTCTTTTACTTGAATCTAGATCTAAAAGAATTAATAAAAATAATTTATAATTTTTTTAAATATTATAAACGATAGGTTTATATCATGTAGTTCTTAATTCCAATACGATCAAAAGTGTAAAATATCGGGTATTCCCAAAACTAACCTATATTAATATATTAACCCAAATCTTATAGACTATTTTTCATAAACACTTAGGAGTCTAAAATATTATTTTTATCCCGTTTACTCTAGAAAGATAAATTAAATACCATGGGTCTATAATTATAAGCTCCAAAAAATCGAATTATTAATTATGATGTTACTCCACTATAAATTCAGAATTATACTCTTATAATTAAATAATATATTACTCGACAAATTAGAGTAGTCCATTGATATAGTCATTGCATATTAATTCTTTGTAGACAATTTATAATTGAAGCTAGATAATACTCATTAAATTCCTTCAATATCTTATTATCACCATTTACCATTAATTCACTAGTGAATGATTAATTTAGAATCGGATTTTAAATTCGAGATTTTCAGTACCAAAATTAACAAATAAGAACATTGTCTTTCTACTTCTTGCAATAAAGGATGGATATCTGATTATATATTCTCAACTATTTAATTCAATTACAAATCTAAAATACAAGTGTTGAGATAGCCGTAAGACGATTTTAAACAAGTAAACTAAGAGTAACACAAAAATTAATAGGCGTTTATAGTCAATACTAATTAAAATTATCTATATATGATCATCTTCTCGATATAATTTGTTTTCATTTATACAAATGGAATTTGTACGGAAATTTTCTAGTTAAATCAATCCAAATCCCATATGACAAAGCAAATTAAATGTCCCAGTTTACTGATATAGAAATTGCAAATTTATAATTTAGAACAACCTAAATTCATCAAACCACCCCCAAAAAATTGGTCAAAATAAAAATTAAATAAATAAAATGCACCAACCATAGTGGGGATGTATCTACACTTTTTTTCAGTACTTAAATGGGAACAATCATTTTTTTTTCTGGACCTGTTTGAAGTCGCACCATCTTCTCACGACTTTTCGATATACCGATGTACCTCATCATTCATAATTTATTCAACCAAAAAGGTTGGGCGGCCATATATGAGATAATGCATTAAGAATTTGAGAACCCAAATTGACCTCTTTGACATTTCATCTCAAATAGAATTATGGATTTGGAAGTTCATTAGGTAATCACAAAAGAATCCCTCAAATTTGTTATAATTACAAAAAAGAATTAGGTACATTTGAAAATTACAAATTTTTTTAAATAAATTTCAAAGTTAGTTAGGTTTTTTTTGTTGATAAAATCAAATCTAAATGGTACTTTTTGTAATTATTCTTTACTAATATGAATATATTGGGCTTATCTGCTCTTGTCTTAAGTCAATCTGATAAAGGGGTAATTGGACTTGGTTTAACTCTAAACATTCGAACACATTCCACAATTTATCTAGTGATAGTTTGCAGAAGGTCCAGACTCCCATCTAGGACTAGTTGGGCACACTGTTCTAAAAAGAACTAGCGCTAGCAGCAATGTGAGGGCCTAGCGCATATGCGAGTCAGGTGGGGTTAGACGGGGCCTAATCGGAAGAATAGCATAGGTGAATAAGAGCGATCTAGCGCCTAGGCATGTACTAATTGGAACTAGGCGGTGATTTTTAGAACAGTAGTTGGGCGTAAGTTCGAAACCTGGTTATAAAAAGAAAAAAAACCCAAATGTGGCAATCAATGATTTTTTTTTCCTGTTTCCTCTAGTTTGAGAAGCGGATGAGATTTTTCTATTCCAAAAGATTGTTTCATCTCCTATTCCACCTCACGGATGATTGACACGTGTATAGAAATTATCATATTAATCTTGGAGCATAAATCAAGCCTAAATTGTGGTGTTTTAATATGGTAACTTCAATATACGTGTCAATCATCCGTGCGATAGAATAAGAGATGAAACAACATTTTGGAATAGAAGATCTCATCCGGTTAAGAAGGTGTTCGTTTTAATTTCCAGGGCATTCAAGAACAAACTTATATACATTACGTGTTATCATAAATAATTGAACTTTTCTTTTTCTTGAATTGACATAAACGAGTTGAATAAACACATCAAACCTCATATAATCTCATGAAATAAAAATGCACAAATATCACAAAAAGAATAAAATAAAGTAAGGACCACCCACAAACTCCCTAAAAAGCGCGTCAAGGATAAAAGACTTCATTAATAAATCATTATTTATTTTACTATAATAAGAGCACTAAACAAAGTAACGCCCACCACAAATCATAGAAAGAAACACCACAGACATTTCCAAGTAATTATACATTCCAAAAAAGTCCAACAAAGAATGACACCTTTGCATCATCTTTCTTCATACTACTATCTATCTCTATATATATAGAAATATCTCAAATTTTCACCATTTTTTTTGGGAAATTCTTGGAATCAAATTATTATGCTATTCTTTTGATTGTGAGATTGGAATATTAGTAGGATAAAGTTTTTGTTGATGGGGAATTGCTTTGGATCTCAACTCAGTGCAGACCCCAACCCTAGCTTCAGTAATGCTAGTAACTCTACCAGACCCTCTACTCCAGGTACTTTTTCTGGCCTCAATTTCAGCTTAAATGCTCATTTCTTTATCTGGGCTGCTGAAATTTTGATGGGTTTCTTGAATTTCGGCTCATAAATGGGGGAATTTTATTTACTTAATTTGAGCTATGTGGTTTTGTTTTTCTTGCCTAAGCCAAATCATCATTTTGGTTCTCTTTATTTGTCTTATTTTCTTTTCTTTTTTTAAACTGCCGAATGGATTGTAATATTAGGCTTAATTGCAAGATTGGTCCCATAACTATAGGGGAGTAGCCAATTTTGTCATGTAAATATTTTAGGTAGCAGTTTTGATATGTAAGATTTTGATTATGTGCAATTTTGATCCCATAAATTCTAATTTGTGCAATTTTGATCTGACTTTATACGATTTTGGTCCCAAATGGGTGTTCAATATTTCATTTGTTCCTATAATACCCTTGTTATTTAGCCAAAACACCTAAAATACTTATGATGCTTAAAAGTTACAGTACTGAAATTGTTGACTAAAGGGTAAGATCGTCAAGGACCAAAATTGTCACATCAAGAAGTTCATTATCATCATCAACTGCACCTTATCCCACTATGTGGGGTCGGTGGTGTAAAATTTATAGTGTCAATTAATTGCTAAAGTTAGTTAACACTACAAATTCACACAAAAAGCAAAGTGGCAAAGTTTTACGCCGGATGCCCTTACTGACTTCATACGAAGGAGAATGAGATGAAATTCCAAAACCATCATATCATAGGTTTTTCCACTTGCATGAAAAATACGATGAGACGGCAATGAGTTGATATAGTTGAAGGACTGAAATTGCCAATCGCTAAGATTTATGTGACTAAAATTGCAATTAAGCTGTAATATTATGTGTGCAGTTATTTGAATTATATGTGTTTGATGAAATGCTGAATTGGCTTAATGTAATCTAGGGACATCACGTAATTACAGCAATGGCGGGGGTCTTTCGGGCACGAGCAGTAGCGCGGGCCTCAGCCGGTTTTCGGCTGCTTTAAGTGATGATACAAGTTTGGGAGGAGATATATTGCCCGCTTCGAATTTGAAAATTTATAGTTACTCCGATTTGAAGAATGCGACGAGGAATTTCAAGTCTGATATGGTGTTGGGGGTGGGAGGTTTTGGAACTGTGTATAAGGGATGGGTGGATGAGAAGACTCTCATGCCGTCTAAACTTGGCACCGGGATGATGGTTGCCATCAAGAAGTTGAACCATGAGAGCGTGCAGGGATTTGAAGAATGGCAGGTAATTTGATTGAAATTGTTTCACTTGAATATTTGCTTAGTTTCGTTTCCTAGCATTATTCTAACGGATAATTACAAAAACCACCCCTAGGCCCTAGCGTTTGAGGTAATTACCAAAAAACTCAGCTACAACAACAACAACAACAAACTAAGCCTTAATCCCACTACGTGGGGTCGGCTATACTCAGCTAACTCAACTAACTTTGAAAATTACAAAACAATCTTGAGGTTTGATTTCGTTTTACATATTGCCCCAATTGTTAGTTGACCTAACATTTAGTGATGTCATTAAATATTTTACAGTTACAACCTCAACTTTCTAAGTATTACAAATAGCACCAACTTTTCGTGTGACTATTTGTAATCTTTACAAAAGTTGAGGATGTAAATGTAAAATGTAGTATGAAAAGTTTAGGTTATTTGTAATATTTGTAAAAAATTTGAGGGATGTAATTGTAAAAATATTTGATGTCTAGCAATTTTCGTTAGCTCCACTAACAACAGGTGCAATGTGTAAGACGAATGTAAACCTCAAGAGTGGTTTTTATAATTTTCAAAGTTTGTTAGGTTTTTCTGTAATTAGGTCAAACCTCAATGGTAGTGTTTGTGATTATCCTTTAATCTAATTGTGCCCATCATAACCTTTATGGAGGATATGCAAGGTAAAACCCGTCATTAATCTAATTATGCCCACCAGAGCATTAATCTAATTTTAAATCGTAATATTTTTATAAATATTACAGTTACCTTTATGGAGGATACGCAAGGTTTTGATTATGTCTTAAATTAAAAGGGGTAATTGTAATATTTTTATAAATGTCAGGGGGCTTTGAGATGTTTTTTGCTTATGAATGAGAAAATGCAAGACATAATCACACCTCAAGGGTGTTTTTGCAATTTCCAGAAATGTCTGTTTTTTTTTGTTTTTTTTTTAAAATTATCCCTTGATATTATCATTTTATATGTCATTCTTTCATTTATTTATATGATTAGGAACATCATTAAGACTTAAGTTGACTTTCCTTCAAGTTTACTTTGTGGGGGTCGAAATGATAGTTACATTTATATTTATCTCCTTATACTGCCTATCTTATTGTTTTTACTTCCCATCAAGTTTACTATAGTGAATCGTAATGATAGTTACATTTACATATAGGGATAATTACAAAAACTACCCCTAAGGTTTGGGTTAATTACAAAAAAATCTGAAGGTTTTTGAAAATTACAAAAATACCTCTTGAGGTTTGATTTTCTGTTTTACACCTTACCCTGTTCATAAGCAAAAATATTTCAAACACCCCCCTTACATCTGTAAAAATATTACAATTACACCATTACATTTAACACATAATCAAACCTCAGTTTTTTTTTTTTTTTTTTTGTAATTAACCCAAACCTCAAAGATAGTTTTTGTAATTATCCCTTTATATTTATCTCTGCTCATTGTACAGTTTTTCAGTTATAGCATCATAATTTAATTTGCTTGACACTCGGGTTTCCTTAAATCTGAATGTGCAGTCAGAAGTGAACTTTTTGGGAAGGCTATTGCATCCTAACTTGGTAAGGCTCTTGGGATACTGTTGGGAAGATAAAGAGCTGTTACTTGTATATGAGTTTATGCAAAAGGGAAGTCTCGAAAACCATCTATTTAGAAGTAAGAACTTGTTCTAGAAATAAGGAAAAATGGAAGTCAGAAAAAAAGAAAAACTTGCTTATACTTAATCGGGCTTGTTTGGATATGCAGGAAGTGCTGCTATTGAACCATTGTCGTGGGAATTACGACTTAAAATATCCATAGGAGCCGCAAGGGGCCTGGCTTTTTTGCACACTTCGGACAAGCAAGTCATTTACAGAGACTTTAAGGCTTCCAATATTCTTCTTGACGGGGTAAGATTGTTTAGTATTTTGCTCCTATGGTCCGAGCATTTCTTCTCTTTCTTTCTTTCATTATGTGAGATAAGTTAGGTATACGGTGAAAGTAAGTTGGTGAGCATGAGCTGTTATATTGGAACTTTTTCCTTCTTTTAGAATTAAACGAAGGATAATTACAAAAAGAAACCCGAGGCTTGGGTTAATTACAAAAAAAAAACCTAGGGGTTTTTGAGAATTACAAAAAACCACTTGAGGTTTGATTCTGCCCTACACTTTCCCCGTTCATAAGCAAAAAAACATTTCAACCCCCCCCCCCCCTATATTTATACAGTTACTTCCTTAAATTTATGGCAGAATCAAACTTGAGTTTTTTTCCTTTTTGGTAATTTTGGAACATGTCTGGCCTTGTATGGATGTATTTCCTTGTCCAATTTTCAGTTTCTAGTGTTGGAAAATGAATTTTCAAACTTTATTGATTTTCGTGTGAGAATTGTGAATATGTTTGGTTTGTTATCAGAATTTCTGTTTGGAAATGAGAATATGTTTGGTTATAGTTTTTTAAATGTATTTTTGACATAGGTTTCGTAATTGTAGTGTATTTTCACCTAGATTTGCGTGTTTGGGTGAAAATTTGTTTGGTTGTGTTTTCAAAAGAATATTTCCATAAAAATATGAAAACTGGAAATGACTATTTCTATTGAAAATTTCCTAAAACAAACATAAACCCATTTTGCGGTATAGTTGAAAAGTGGAAAATCACCCTTGAAAATAGTCAAATACAACCATACAAGGCCTCTTTTTTTTTTTTGTTTGCAATTAGCCCAAACCTCAAGTTTTTTTTTATAATCATCCCTTAAGAAAAAAGAAAATGACTGGAGTTCAAGTTTGTGCTTTATCACTTGGCGATGTGCCAAACAAAAAAAATCATATTTTTAATCTTGTCACAGGTGCAGGCTTCCCATGCCATTTTTTAAATTCTCTAATACGCTTGTCCTCTGTCGTCCTCCCGACTTATCACCATTCAGTTACTAAGTGAAGTATCCGTTAAGACCTAGGAGTAGAGAATTATATGAGGTCTATAACATTAGCAATGGGTAGAACGGCATCATCAAATATTGAGGTTTCGTGGTATTGTAAAGTTGAGTTCAAAGTTGCTAATATAGGCAATTTCCTGGAATAATATATTTCTTTTCTCTGTTCACTGCTGGTGAGAATAGTCTGAGAATATTTTTATAATTCAAGTTAATTTTTAAGTCCACTTATGCCATATTTCTTGATTTTGTAGAGCTACAATGCGAAAATTGCCGATTTTGGGTTAGCAAAACTGGGGCCCTCAGGAGGGGATTCTCATGTAACAACCCGAGTTATGGGAACATATGGTTATGCTGCACCTGAATACATTGCCACAGGTGAGTGCCTTGCCAATCCCTGAGTTTAATATTTTTCTGAGAGTACCCAAGTTTCAAACATGCCTAAGATTTAGGGATAATTACAAAATAAAAAATAAAAAAAATTTGAGGTTCGGGCTAATCACAAAAAGCTCCAGAAGTTTTTGAAAATTACGAAAAAACCCACATTTCCCCCATTCATAAGAAAAAAACGTTTCAAAACCCCCCTTGATATTTATAGAAAAATTACAGTTATCCCCTTAAATTTAAGACATACCTGACCTGAGGGGGCTTTTTGTAATTTTGAAACATGTCTAGATTTTTTTGTAATTACCCCAAACCTCAGGGTTTTTCTTTTTGTAATTATCCCTAAGATTTATTGTCGGTTGGTACTGCAAATGCTGTAGACGCAGAGATCAATGCCTTCATAATATTGGAGTGTCGTACACAGGCTTGAGTGTGGCTTTATAAGAAGAATGAAAAAAGTAATGAGGGACTCCAGAAACATTGTGAAATGCAAGAGTATGGTTACAAAAATGTGGTTATACTTTTTTGCCTGGGCCTCCAAAATCCGTATAATTGGAGTTTCCACCACGTATTTCAACTAATATTCCACGGGTTTTCTAATTGAGTGCAGCAACAATATCTATACTTGAATTTATGCAATATGAATATTGTTGGTATATGTCACTTGTGAGTTGTTAAGAGAGTCTACCATTCATAAGAAAAAAACATTTCAAAACCCCACTGACATTTATAAAAATATTACAGTTACCCCTTTAAATGTTTTTCATAGTCAAACCTGAGAAACTTCTTTTTTTTTTTTTTTAGTAATTAGCCCAAGCTTCTGTGGTATTTTTGTAATTATCCCATGTTTCTATTTCACCTGTTGAGGAGAGTATTTGTTAAACAAATACAGAAGACCTCAAAGGGTGCAGTTTTGAAAGATAACTAGATTTTCTTTTGTAATTAGGCTAAACTTTAGGGGTATCTTCGTAATTTAGCCCGAATCCTATTATGCGAATGCATTTTCCTCACTACATGACCATATTGCATCTTTAAAACACCAGGGCATCTATACGTGAAGAGTGATGTGTACGGCTTCGGCGTGGTGCTGCTCGAGATGTTGACAGGCTTGAGAGCACTCGACACGAGACGGCCCAACGGCCAGCAAAATTTGGTCGATTGGGTGAAACCCCTTCTGTCCCAAAGACGGAAACTGAAATCCATTATGGATGCGCGAATAGAAGGACAGTATTCGACCAAGGCGGCATCACAGGCGGCTCAACTCACTCTTAAGTGCTTGGAACCCGAACCTAGAAAACGGCCTTCGATGAAAGAAGTGGTGGACATGTTGGAACAGGTCGCGGCTATGGAAAAACCTAAAGAATCGAAACCAAGAGTAAATCGACACACTCTTCGTCTCATCATCACCACGCGATCGCCTAGGTCGACTCATCAGTCGCCACGTTACCCGAGTAATCACGGTGCCGGAAGGTGACGCTTATCCCGGTGAGGAATGTATGTATTATTACGATTAACGGATGTTCGATTCTTTTTTTCTGTGGAGAAATTTTGTGAGGGTAGTAATGCCCCTGTGTATTTGACATTGATGAATGTGTTAATACTTTGTAAAATGAAAATGGCAATGTATTCAATTATTTGCAAGGAAAGCAAGAAAAATTGCTGATGGTTAGTTTACTGGTGGTTCAGCATTTTCAGTAGGGTAGATTACAAAGACTGCCATGAGTTTTTAGCCTAATTACAGAAACAAAGTTATCTATTGAAATTATAAATAACCACCCCTTTGAGGTTCGTTTATGTGTAATTAAAATAGAAACATATGACGAAGGTAAACCAGTTTATCTCATCAAAGCATATGACAAGTTCGTTTTATTCGGGCGATGGTCCTCGAGGGATTTTATCATCCTTAAAAAAAGGATGAATCTCATCCCTGAGGGTTTCTGGGTTTCTACTCTTACGCTAGAACTTTATGGAGGAAGTAAATCACGGGGTGTGCCTCAACAAGTCAGGGTCCTGAGCTGCCATAGACTAAGTAACCACACAAGAAATCCTCCTCTATCGTGTTATCAGGGAGATTCGGATCTCCACGTTGTGGGTGCCAACAAACTGAAAATACGTCACTCAGATCTTTTACTAGTTGAACTATGTCCGGGGTGGGATTTTGTCATCTTAATGACCCAAATGGTTGTGGGAGGTAATGTGGATTGGTAGTGTAATGTATTTCTTTGGCAATATAGGTTTATTATTAGGGATAATTACATAAAACCCCCTGAGGTTTTGGCTAATTACAAAAAAACCTAAAGTTTTTTGAAAATTGCAAAAAACCCCTTAATGTTTGTATCTACTTACATCTTTTTCTTTCATAAGCAAAAACATTTCAAAAACCCCCCTTGATATTTGTAGAAATGTTACAGTTAGCTCCTTAAATTTAAGATAAAATCAAACCTGAGGGGGCTTTTTGTAATTTCGAAACATCTCTAGGTTTTTTTTGTAATTAACCCAAACCATGGGGGTGTTTTTGTAATTATCCCTTATTATTATCACAAACCAAATATTTGAGTAAATATTACTCGAAAATCTCATTTGCAGCATTGCCATAGGATGAAGCATGATATTGCATGTAATTTATCAAAGTATGCAAATTGAAAGTTAATAATAGTAACACAAGACTCAGTTTTGAACGTCTTTAACAAATTTTGATATATAAATTGGGGTTGGAAGGATAACACACTTCTGTGTTTGGATTGGGTGGAGACGAGTCTGAAAGAATTTAAGGTCCCAATGTTCAAGGATAAAGCACACAGAATAAAGTGTTGCTACAAGTGCCAGTAACACTTATACCAACTCGCAGCGAATAATAGAAAAACACAGAGATAAAATTTGTCTACAAGTATAAAAATACTTGTAAACGTGCCAGCAGGGCGAAATAATTCACTAGTTGATTGTATCGATTACAGATCTCAACATGAATGACTCAACTAGTACGAAACCTATCAAAACTCCTTTCTATGAGTAGATCTATACTTTAAAAAAATTTCGTCCAAAAAGAAAGAATATAGACTATTCAGAACTTCTATAAAAACAAAAGATGGACGAAAATCAAAGAAACAAAGACTCTCAATATTCAGGTGTTGTACTGAAACTGCAGCAGCACTTCATTCAACACTGACCGTCGTGCACTGACTATCGTACTTTGTTTTTCTCGCATGTAACTCGAACTCTCTCGTGTATATGTGCTCTCTCAGTTGTAAATTTGCGTGTCTGATTTATGTGAGGGACGTCCTCTTTATATAGGCAATTCCTTTGAAGAGTTTGAGTCCCTACAAAACAAGGAAGAAAGAGACATAGTAGAACTAGGATTCATAATCATATAAGGACTAGGACTCTTTTAAAAACCTTCTTTATCAAAAATCGATATTTCCATATTAATATAAAACTTGAGAATCCAGTTTTAAAACAATCCTTTTACAAATCAACTTCCTTTATTTAATAAATCCTAATTCAAGAAGTAACCAAGAAAGGCAAAACACTTAAATTTGGAATTTTCGAAAATAAGAAAAAATATTAGATGACGTGTAAAAACACGGATCTAACAATCTCCCCCTTTTTGCCTTTCTGGACAAAACATAGAAAATCAATCATAGGATTTAGGAAACAAGTAAGTAACTCCCTCTCAGTTAAAAAAATCAGAGTTTCAAAAAAAATTATCCCCCTTAATAAAAAAACGGTGATAAAGAAATTTTCTCCCCCTTAATCAGAAATCAGAGTTTCAAAAATAATTTCTCCCCCTTAATCAAAAATCGCCATATTTCAAAAGTGTTGTTACAGATGTCAGAACACTTCCATGAACACTTAAAATCTGCAGAAAATAATTAATACTCAAAATAGTATCAGAGTGTAAAGTCAAGAAAATCAGAATACTAAAATACTGATTCTAAGAAGTCAGAGTACAATTGTCAAGCAGTTCAAAGAAATAAGAAACCATTGAGTGTTAGGTATATCATAGCATAAAACCAAAACAGAAGTATCAGAGCAACCATATTTATCAAAACACATCAGACACAAATCACTTGTCAAAGTGATACAATTTAGCCTCAAAATCGAATTCTTTCTCCCCCTTTTTGTCCAGAAAGAGGTGAGAGCATGATGTGGATGTGAACTTTGTAGTTTTCACAGTACATGATGCATTTCTTATCCAAGGCAATCTGATGGTCAACAAACACAAGTTGTCCCTGCATAAAATTCATTGCAACAGAAATAGCACTAGAAGTAATAAATGCAGGTAGGGAGATATTAGGGGTGTTAGTAGCACTTTCAGGAACATTGGTAGGAACACCCTGAGAAACACTTTTAGTAGCAGAAGGAGTAGAAGTAGCATGTGGAACTTCTTCAGTTCCATCTTCATCTTTGGTTTAGCGAAACAATATGTATGAGGAAAATTTTAAGAGGAAATTTGGGAGAGATGCGCAGTAAATATTGAGAGAAAATAAGAGAGATAGAGAGTAATATGGTGATAGTGTGTGAAGTTGGGATACTTAAATAGATTCAAGAATTCAAAATCAAGAAACCCAACAGAAATAAACTCTTGAGATTCACACCCTAAAAATTCGAACACAAAATTGGATCCAAAATAAAATCCTTCCCAAAATTTAATTTATGAATTTAAGTCTTTGAAAATACTGAAACTCTTAACCGCAAATATAGATAAGGCAATGCACAGATTTTCCAAATCATTCAAAGTATATCACATTGCATATAACACCACAAGACTTAAGATTCCAAGAGATCCAATAATTAAGGAAAGAAAATGCAAGATCGCATACAATCCAAGGGAATCCAAAATTCAGTTATTCTTCAAATTTCACCAAATATGCATGTCCTAATTTTGCCTAGAAATGTGACAAAAAAATAAAAAAATGCACACACAAGTGGGGGAGTTATATCAGTTGACATCATACCGAGTGTTGTAACACCTTGAGAGACACCTTTACGCCGATTCAATGAATAGCGATCCGCATACCCAACATATATGATTTTTCGAGTTTTCTCTTCTTTTTTTATTTTTCCAAGACCCATGCCAGATTTAGCCAGTGGGTAGCTTTCACACAAAATCCCAATGGTAGCTTTTTATCACAAGATCATGCCGCTTAAAACACTTTTAAAAGGTAAGAATTGGTCAAAAGGATTAGCTGCACTCAGTGGGGTAGGTAGATGTTTCCCTCATAGGCCTCAAAACATGGTCGATATATTTTTTTTTAAAACTCATTGCCTGGGTAAAAGTATAATGATTTTATAGATTGGAAACATCCACTCACATCAGCTTATCAAGTGAACAATCTTGGGTACATTACGTAACTCACAAACTGATTTAGTCGTGCAAATGCAAATCTAACTAATGCATGAATGCAGAACATGAAAAAGAAAGCAGGGGAAAATGTGTTGCAGTGAGTGCTGCAACACTTTCAGGAACAATGTTAAATAACACACAAACCAAGAGACTTCCTCAGAGTGGAAAATCCCTCAAAATCTAAAGCTTTGGTGAAAATATCATCCAACTGATTTTCAGTTCCAATGTACTCTATGCGAATAATGTTTTTCTCAACCAAATCACGAATAAAATGGTGTCTTATGTCTATGTGTTTTGTGCGAGAGTGATATAGTGGATTTTTTGAAATATTTATAGCACTAGAATTATCACTATAAATGGTCAAGACATCACTATGTAAACAATGATCCTTATTGACGAAATGATCAAATTTCTCATGCACATCATTTATCCAAAAATTATTTTTCAAAGCAACAAACACATTCTTAGACTCAAAATTCGAGACACATTGAGAAGTGCTTACCATAATACAAGTAGAAGACAAACAGACTAGTATTACCATATCTCGATAGTTTACCCTTTCTTTCCTTCTAGTTCTTATGCCTTCAGATATCTCACCTATGACTTGAGAGATAGGATGATTCTTTTGAATTCTGCTTGGGGGATCTCGTCTTTCATTAGTGATTGTTAGGAATTTTATTGTTTAGATTTTGATGAATGCCATGTAAAACTTAGAATAGAAAGTTGGCACCCCAATTTTTGTTGTAAAATGTATTGTAACAATTAGAGTGGCCAAGCCGAGTTAAATCGCCTACGCCCTAACATGCAAGAAGATAATCAAGACTCGAAGGAAAACTCTGCTGCGAGACAATTTGAGTATGGCAAAAGAAGAGAGAGACGGGAACTCTATGAAGAAGCGGTGAGATGCGGTGAGTGGAGCATCGGTCAAGTCAACTCAAGAAAAGCTAAGTCTCAAGTTGAAGTGACAAGAGTCATCCAATGATTGGAAGCGACTCTAAGTCACCGGGGAAAGCAAGGAAATGCAGTCAAGTCGAGATAATCGTAAAAGAACCGTTGTACGTAAATCAAGAGATTTACTTAAACAAGTAATATCTCCATACCACCTTTCTTGGAGTGCTCGGTCCCAGGAAGCGTGCAAAAGGAATGAACCAATAGGAAGCACTACACCGTGTCGAACTCGAAAAGGTGAAAAGAACAATTCATACGAGGAAACGGCAATTCCAAGAAGCGCAAGCCAACGATCGCAAAGTGACTTTCAAAAATAAGCCTATCTCTTCAACGGGCAAATTTTTGAAAGTTCACTATAAAAGGCTGAGGAGTTTGTTTGAGAAGAATGATGACACACACGTGAGATAAACAAGAATATTAGAAAAACTGAAACATTCTCAATCCTCAAGCCTACATTTCAAGTACATCAATCCAACACTCACTGTGAAGGAAAGAGAACTTCAATCGAGTTGAAGAGGAAATCTTTGAAAACAAGGGGTCTACATTCCAGGAAGGATTGTAGAAAGGTTCAAGGTTGAGCCAAGTCTTAAACTCTTGGAGGGCTTCGTGATCAAATCCAAAGAGTTTGAGCAAGTGAGTCAGTAGTAGCAAGCGCAATGCCTGTGAAGAAACCGAGTCGCACGAGAAGCCACGGTGAGTGATCAAGGCGTCTCAGATCGAGTCCCAAAGGATCAAGTTTTTGTTGTGATCAAGACTTGTATCCGGATATTACCACTTTGTAAACCGATCATTACTTAGTGGATTCCTCCCGGGAGTTGGAGAAGAGAGGAGTAGAAGAATTACCCCATCTTCGAACCTCTATAAAAATTTCATTGTGTCATTTACATTTCAAAGACTTTAATTCTTGCAATTTTAATCGCTTTATCTCACGATAAATTTGCTATCCATTTGATAATTTATAAGTACTAAATCAAGCTCTAAAATCTTGCTTAATCAAACTTAAGGGTGTTAAGTCTTCCGCCGAACATAAAACCACAAGTTGAGTTAAAATATAGCCAACAATTTGAGTTACTCCATCAACGGCAAATTTCAATTTGAGTCCATTGAGAGATTAATTCTACTTGAGTGACTAATTCGATTGTCCATCAAGGACACAAATTGTAGTAGAATCAACTCAGAGATTTAAAAGGACTAAATCGAAAATTTGGTAAGGTTTATTCAACCCCCTTCTAAACCTTACTCTTACACCCCTTGGGACCTACAAGTGGTATCGGAGCGGTTGGTTCATTGAACCCTCCGCACCGGTTTTGAACTAGATCTCCAAACTTTTCAAAGTCCGCTTTAGTACTTAAACCTTCAAAACTCTTTTTATTAAAAGTCATTATCATGGAAGCAAATTTAACACGCATCCCTATGTTCACCATTGAAGAATTTGATGATTGGAAAATTCGATATGTGCTCATCTATCAAAGATTACATGATGAGATGTGGATAGTGATAGAAGATGGGCCTCCGCAAATATTAAAGGTGAACACAAAATTTGTGCACGAAGAGTTGCGGTGAAGGAGAAGAAGATCTTGCTCCTAGACCCGGTCATAGTTGAAAAACCAAGAATCGAGTGGACAAATGATGACGAGAAAAAGATACAACCTGGACAATGTAGCCAAGGACATCCTTTACAAAACCTCGACAAAGCCATGTTCAATAAAGTCAAATCATGCAAAACGGCCAAAGAAATGCGGGACAAGTTGACATTGATTTGTGAAGGCTCGAGCAAATCAAAGAAAACAAATTGTCGGTGGCGAAGACAAAAATTTGAAAATTTCAAAATGATCTCGGAGAGAACCTGGATCAACTAGACGCTCGATTCACGTAAATCACAAATGAGTGTCTACACTTGGAAAGGAATATACACGAGAAGGAAATGTGTATGAAGATCCTAAAAAGTCTTCCATTTGAATGGGAAATGAAGGTCATGGCACCGAGACACTCCATGGACCTATCAAAAACATCCAACCATGAGCTATTCTCGATCTCAAAGCCTACGAATTTGGTGAGAAGGAAAGACCGAGGAAGAGACAGTTGTACCCAAAACAGTTTGCTCTAATTGTTAAAGATGGGAAGAGAGTCGAGGTCAAAGAAGTCATTGACCCGGAAGAAATAATTACGATGGTTAAAAGGTTCAACAAGTTCTTCAATAAGAATTACAAAAGAGGAAAGGGTGAATCTTCCGAAGACACTCACTCCTCCAAATCAAGGGAAGACAGGCCAACCAAGAGAACAGATCATCAAAAAGTTGAGTATCAAAGGTCGACAACTCAAGAATGGAAAGAGTCGATCAAAAGGTGAATTTCTATGTTGGAATTGTAGACAACCAGTGTCACTATGCCATTATTTGCTCATATCCTGTAGTCAACAAGACGGGGATGAAGAAGAAAGAAAGATCTTGAGAGAAAGAATACAAGAAAGGAAAAAGGCATTGATGGGCAGAGATCACAAAACAAAGCTAAGTAAGTCGGAGACAACTGGTGATTGAGAGCTTGATGAAGCCGACTACTCAAGTGACTGAAGAAGAAGCCTTAATCGCTTGATGGCCAAAGAACAAGATCAAGAAGATGAGGTACAATCTAACTCAACAAACTCGAGACACTAGTGATAGTGATCTGTGACACACTCACTTCATCACCTACCGATCTTTATGATTCATTAAGCAAAATGATGAAAGATTTTGAACACATCAAATCCTCACACACACTATTGAATGAGGAAAACAACCTACTCAAAAGTCAAAACTCAAAGTGACTAAGGAGCCGAGAACTCTAAGTCAAATAGTTGTTGAAAATGAAAGTTTAAAGGCTGAAAATGCTAAATTAGTAGCGAGAAATTGCCGCTATAGAAAAGAGGAGAATGACCTCAAGAATGTTATTGCCTCATTTACTAAGGCATCTAAATCATTGGATGATCTTATCATGAGTCAAAGAGAATGTGGAGACAAGACAGGGGCTTAGGATTTAATTCCTCGTGCCATGTCAAACCTCAAGAGCAATTTTGGAAAAAGGATCTTCAAGTCATGAAGAGTCCGAAAAATCCAAAACTCTAAATGGTGCACACACATTCACTCCAAAGCACAACACTAAGCAAACCGGCCTTGGTTACAAAGAAAAAGAAAAATGACCAGTTGAGTGTCTTTGAAAGGACAAAGTGAGAAGAGATTCACCGAGTCCTCAAAGAAATTCCAAACGAGAAAATACTCTGAAAAGAAGAAGCGAGCTACCAAAAATCCCAGAAAACCCATAAAAGAAATACATATGATGGGAATGGTAGAAAATATCCAAGCCAAGCTGATTGGAATAATGTGAACTATCAGCAGACTTATGGAATATAAGCCCAAATGGCAAAGGCCAGAACTCAAAGAAAGGCCATTCCAAAAGTATAAGAGCTTTCATGAGCACACACATGCACCTAGGCACTACACTCAAAAGCACCACAATTACCAAGGAAGGCAATTGCTAAAACACATATGCAGCATACTGACAAAAAGACACAGTTGTATGAACCTAGAATCCCCAAGCAATTTGCGAGAATTAATTATGATTATGGCACTCGATAGATGGCAACCCCTTAGAGTCAAATCATTTGGCTATAGGTTGGTTGGATCATCTTACAATTCTAACCCCTCGGGACCCGGACAAGTATGGGTACCTAAAACTTATTTTCCTTGATTGCGGGTTCAAGGAACAACCGAGTGCCAAGGAACCTGGTACATGGATAGTGGTGTACATTCCGGACATATGACATGAAATAAGAGAAATCTGTCAAAATTCAAGGAAGTCAAAGGAGCAAAAGTCATATTTGGAGGAAATGAAGCTCCTGGTGAAATAAGAGACATTGGATCCATCAAGAGGAATGGATTAGAAATCACGGATGTTGCATATGTTGAAGGACTCAACTTCAACTTATCGAGCATCGATCGGCTCCGTGACAAGGGCTACAATGTTGGATTCAACATGGGAATATGCCAAATCAAAGATATTGAATCAAATGAAGTTGTCTTTGCAAGGATGTGTAGACAGAAAAATATGTATGTAGTGGATTGGTCAATGCAACACCCAAAGACACTGTCTACTAGCAAAGAAAGACACAATTGAATCAAGTTGGCCGTGGCACAAAATCCGAGTCACCCGAATTTCAAAACAATGAACAAGCTAGCAAGAAGTCATCTTGTGGAAGGACTTCGGACTCGAGATACAAGAAGGAGAATATATGTGATGCATGTCGAAGGGAAAGCAAATCAAATCGTCATTCAAAGAAAAGGCATGCCCATCCTCAACAAGAATATTACATCTACTTTCATATGGATCTATTTGGCCAAAGTGGAACCAGCCAACATAAGTGGAAAGAAATACACCTTGGTGGTAGTAGATGACTACTCAAGATATACATGGACAATATTCATGTGCAAGAAGAAAGAAACTCTACAAAAACTACCACGAGTTGATGAAAAGGATTCAAAATGAGAAGAGTCAAACCATTATCAAAATAAGATCGGATAGAGGAACCGAGTTTGTCAATGGAATAATCACTCGATATTGTATTGAGAATGGTATTGGTCATGAACTATCGACGGACAAGGACTCCACAAAAAATGGAGTTGCGAGAAAGAAGGAGCAGAACCCTCAAAAAAAGCGAAGCAAGGACCATGTTAGTCAAGCAGGTTACCAAAAAGATTTTGGGTCAAGCAATCAACACAAACTTGCTACACCCAAAACAGATGTATGATAAATAGACGGTGACAAAGACTCCTATGAGATCCGGATGGAAGAAAACCAAATATTGCATATTTTAGGATATTTGGATGTAAATGCTTCATCCACAACAATGGCAAAGACAATCTAAAGGCTTTTGATGCTAAAGGCGATGAAGGTATCTTCAGGATACTCGGTGAAAGCAAAGCCTACGAGAATACTCAACAAAAGAACTATGGTTATAGAGGAATCCATTCATGTAGTATTCGATGAGCCAAATGTAAATGGAGAAAATATTGAAGAGTCGGTGATAAGTGAATCATCCAACCATACGTAAGAGTCCCTATCTTTCAAGCCGGAATTATCAATTGAAGAAGATGAGATAGTGAATCTCAAAACAATTTGGAAAATTTGGCTAAGTGATAACGAGAGAGTGACCACACCAACACAATCGCAAGTCGATCAATCCAGCCTAACTTACTCCAACCTGATGTAAGATGGCCGAGAGACCATCCACGTAACTTGTCATTGGAGATATGAGAGAAGGTGTCAAAACAAGATCGAACTCAACAAGAAGCTATGTTCACATGCTTCATCTCGCAATAGAGCCAAAAGATGTGTCACAAGCATTGGATGACACACATTGGATTCAAGCTATGCAAGAAGAGTGAATCGAGTTTGAAAGAAATAAAGTATGGGAACTAGTGCAAAGACCCATACATCAAAATGTTATTGGAACCAAATGGGTATTCGTAAATAAAATGAACGAGGAAGGATTTGTGGTAAGAAACAAAGCAAGATTGGTAGCCAAAGGATATTGCCAAGAAGAAGGGATAGATTTTGATGAAACATTTGCCCTGTAGCAAGATTGGAAGCTATAAGGATGTTTCTTGCCTACGCAAACTCATAAGAATTTCATTGTATATCGATGGATGTAAAAAGTGCATTCCTAAACGGTTTATTGGAAGAAGAAGTGTATGTTGAACAACCTCCAGGATTTGAGCGAGAAGACTCTTGGAGACAAGGTATACAAACTCAAGAAAGCCCCGTATGGATTGAAACGGGCACCCAGAGCATGGTATGACACCTGTCACAATTTCTAGCGAAAATGGATTCACAAAAGGAAAAGTAGATAGAACACTTTTTTAATTCAAGACAAGAAGAGTATCGCTTGTTCAAATATATGTGGATGACATCATTTTTGGATCCACTAACAAAGAGTTTGTGTGAAAAATTCTCAAACCTCATGCAAAGCAAATTTGAAATGAGCATGATGGGAGAGTCGACATTCTTCCTTGGACTCCAAGTAAAAACAATTTGAAGGATGGAACCTTCATAAGTCAAACAAAATACACCAGAGACTTAATGAAGAAATTTGGTATGGAGGAGAAGTCTTACGTAAAAATACCAATGAACACATCACCAAAATGGACATGGATGCGGATGGCAAGCACAGTAGATCAAACAAGATCTGAGCACTTATTGGATCATTGCTCTATCTCACAAAGCGGGCGGACATCACCTTTGTTGTAGGTGTATGTGCAAGATTTCAATCTGCTCCTAAAGAGAGCCATATGACAAAGAAACCTAAGAGAATATTGAGATACTTGAAAGGAAGCCAAGAAGTAGGCCTATGGTATCCAAAGGAAGGTGGATTCAAGCTAATTGGCTATTGATTCGACTATCTTTGGATGCAGAGTGGACAGAAAAAGAGCACTTGAGGCACATGCCAAATGCTAGGAAACAGACTAATTTCTGGTTTAGCAAGAAGCAAAACTCAATAGCCACCTCTGGTGAGGAGAATACATAGTCTGCGGGCAAAATTGTTGTTGTGCCCAAGTCCTATGGATGAGACATCAACCGAGAGACTATGAAGTTGAAGAAAAAGAAATCCCAATCATGTGTGACAACACAAGTGCAATTGCAATCACTCAAAATCTGTGTTGCACTCAAGAACAAAACATATTGATGTCGATATCACTTCATAAGAGATCATGTTGAAAAGAAGGACATTATCTTGGAATATATCTCAACCGATATACAACTAGCCGACATCTTCACAAAACCATTATGTGAGTCAAGATTTGAAGAACTCAAGCATGAGTTGGGGCTAATTGGTGGTGACACTCGAGACAAATCAAAGAAGAGAAATGGAAGAAAAGGAGTGAAAAAGAGTGAAAACAAAAATCATTTCAAGAATCATTTAGTCGGAAAAACTGACTACCGAAGTCGGTGATATTGAGTCGCTAAGAGAATCGTGAGAAGTAGAGTTAAATCGGCTAAGAGATAATTTGAATAACTTATGAGCAAAATGACAAAAAACGCAATCGTTTTGACTAAGCGGGAATGTTTTAAGGAACACGTCAAAGATAATGATGATGTGTACGGAGACATAAAGTCGCACACCAAGCTTATGATTGGATATAAATCGCCGCATTAAATACGAGACATGAAATGCTCAATAGGTGTGCGAAATCCAAGCCGTTGATTTCGATCACAATTCAAAAACCACCCGCACGCCCTTTCATAAACCATATTTAAACCATTTTCGTCCGTTTTCTCTCTCACACTTCTAAAAAACTGTTTCATCTCTTTCTCTCAAAAGCAAAAGCGATTACTCTCGAAACCCTATCAACCTTCAAATCAATTTGAGTTTTTCTTTGAAATAATCCCGAGAAATGGCACCAACTTATGACTTTACCAAGTTAGGAAAGCAAATCCACACGGTTCGACGGTGGATTTCGGAATGGTGAAGCAGGGGTCCGACGACACCCTGGTTAAGAAAATCGCCGAGAAGTTGGAAACGCCGGACTAAAATCGTTTCTAACGTTAGAATATCCGATGACCTATGTGGAGGAGGTCGCACAATTCTACGTGAATGCTTTGAGATTCACGATGAAGGAATCAAGTCATCTGTTCACGAAAGCGCGGTGACTATCACCGCCAAGGATTTGGTGAACATTGCTCACTACCGGCCAGGAAGGAGCATCCGAGATTAAAAGAAGTTGATGTAAACTTGGCCGACGCATGGAAAGAAATAGCCAAGTCCGACTTTGCTAATAAAATAATATACACAAAGCAAAACAAGAGACTGCTGAAGGAGGATTATCACAAATTGTTGGACATAGTTGCCAAATGTATCGACATCAAATTTGGCGGCTTTGACCAATGTCAAAGGCAAAGCGATTGTAATGGCTGCAATCATCGAAGAAAAAAGAAGATAAAGCAATTTGAGTTTGTCTACGCAGACTCTGCGTAACGTGGGGAACAAGTCCTTCAAAGAAGATGGCTCATTTGGAGGATCTCCGGGATATGGCACGGTGATTGGCGGCTATTGGAAGTGAAAGGAGTCCTCTTAGACATGGGAAGGCTTTCCATGTTAACAAGAGGATGTTGAGCTAACCTCTCGGGCGCTCGAAGCGAGCTTACGCAAGAGAGGCGACACTGATGAGGGGAATCGGTGACCCAAGATACAATTACCGCTTCCTCTCCATCGAGAAGAAAGCGCCCCGCAGAAAAGAAAACCAAACATGCTCCCGCCCCGCAGCAGTGAGTCACTGCCCCTGCGCCGTGTCTCCCGCCGCAGCAGCTTGTGGTCGAGAAGGACTCACAAATACCTTCTCCGATCGTCAAAAGGAGGAGAAGCGACAAGCCAAGACGACCCGGCTCCTCGTAAACAAACACCGACACCAGCCCCGGCCGCCCAAGACTCGAGAGGACACCGTCTACGAACTCGAAGTAAATCCCTCCGGTGCAAACCAGGAGACGAAGAAGACTTGTCAGCGGTCCGAACAGGAGAAAACCGGTGAGTCGATTACTCGGCTAGCACAAATACGGAGACTACCGGAGAAGTAGAGTCTCGTAAGTAGTTGATAAACTTGACCAAGTCTCAAGGCGATCGTGAGAGGCAACCCGAAGATTCTGATTGTAGCTCACTTTGGTGAAGCACAAGAAAGAACCGCGAAGCGAGATAGTGATGTAATGATCCTATCTCCACCTTACCCGGACATCCAAAATAAATGCGTGAATGGAGAAATGGAAGTTGAGCAAGTCGAGGAACAGTTTCAACGGCCGAGTTCATAGAAGAAGAAGAGAAGCCGCTAAATTTCCTTGGACTAACTTTGTGCTCCCAACACTTGATGAAGACAACTGCCTAGACATTCTCGCAGATCTACAAGGAAAGGGAAAGAGAAAAGCGAGGAAGGCGAGGCACGTGACGTGAAGGCAAGCATCCGCCTATCACGGCACCCGAACACACACATCCTCTTCTTGATGTCTTCTCGGGCGATGATGAGGATCCGAGAATGCGCCCGCGAGAAGAGATGCAAATGCAGCAAGCATTGCACGAATCACGAATCCTTCACGAGCAAAGATTGATGGAGGGACCAGGAGAGTCATCCGAACACACCGTGAAATTGATCCAATGGGAGTGGTTGAACAAATCGCCAATGTTGTTGTTGCTACCACTTCCCCCGACTCACTCGGAAGGAAGCGATAAGGAAATGGCGATGAAACCGGGCTAGTGGGGACCCCGGTCGAGCCAACCCCTATTGAAGGTGTCTTACCACCACCGCCCCACTACTGAACAATCAATCGAAACGGCCGGGAGTTTGGAGACGAGTGACCCCATTCCAAGTCACTCGGTGGTGCGCCGATTGAGGGGAAACTCCTCCACCGCAAAGCAAGGTCGGAGGATCTGCAGATGACTCCACAACGAATCAAGGAGGCGAAGAAGAAAAATTAAAATCACAAGAAGAAAGTGACAAGTTGCCATCAACGAAGCTCAGGCGATTGAGACTGCTCATCTCGGTGGTGCCAACCGCTCTAAAGGCTAATGACGCGCCGATGCGATCGAGGCACGAGGAAGGAATGTACCGGGAGTTAACACTCAGGCGATGAAAGTGCAATCCATGGGGTTAAGACTCCAATGGATGCCATCTGTAGAAGACCCTAAGACAGTGACATTGTCGAAAGGGAAGACCATGCCTCGCAGCAGAGAGAGACTGGCTGGGAAATGAAGGCCACGGGAGGTTGAGACTTCCGGGGTAAAGAGGTCAAGTAGAGAACATCCCTCCTACTATCATCGACCCATCCGAGAAGGAGATAAGCGCACTTCATGATTCCCAGGACAACCCCGATGTCACTTTTCCGGGATCGGAAGGCGAAGAAGAAGGCGAGTCATCCCCATGACAAATCCAAAAGACTCATTTTGCTGCGGTGTTCTAAGCACGAGTAAGTCGATCCCAAGACTACTCGTCAAACCTTTAACTTTGATGATGAGCCACCAATGGAAATCTCATCATCATCCGATGACGCTTCGATAAGGCCGAGGATCAATCTCATGAAATGGAAAAATCATTTGAGACCAACGGTTGTTAAGACAATGAGAGGCTCAACAAGCGGGTCTACTTCACAAGACCCACCAACAAGAGACCCCTTTGCTCGGGCTCCTCAAGGCGCAGCAGGATCAATTCCCAAAAGAACCGCCCGCGCACCACTCATCATCGAACAGATCCCGGTTGGCGGTGATGAATCCTTCGTAGAGTCCTTTCCGTTTTCACCGGAAATACAGGAACTCCACGAAGAGTCGAAAAACGAGCAAGCACGTTATCGCATCCCCCTCGCTTTTTCACTCAGGCACCATTGTTCGGCCGATTTTGATTTTTTTGACGTATGGCCATCACCGCAATGAAGAATCATTTGAAATTCGAGAAGTGTTCAAGGCACTCTTTCCGAGGTTGAACGGATGGAGAGGCATCGAGGCCTCTTTGGACATGCGATCGACAACGAGAGATGCCAACCTTACGGTGACTTGAGAGGCATCACGGTCGAGGATAAGGGAATGGTGGCAACAACAAAGAATCAATGCGTGTGGAGCGGTGAGATACTTCAGGACATTGTTCAATAAGTCTTTGGCTTTGGTGTGGAGAGCCGAAAATGCCGATGCAAAACGGCCGAGAGAACATATTGAGCACATGCATGAAGCTCATCTTGCCGAGATAAAGCTCTGCGTGAGCGAGCGAAATACAAATGATCTACTGAGTGTTTGGAAGAACACATGACTAGAAAATTCACCTTCTCACGGCCGAGATGAAGCCGATTTCAGCAGAGTCCAACGCTACTCGATCCAATTCCGTCGCTTACAACGCAGCGGCGGACTTGAAGCGAACTCAACCATCGAGAAGACTTCGACTTCATGCTTGCCAAAGATGTTCCTGGGGTTCCTCTATCCTTTGATGATGCCAAAAAGGGGAAGAGGAATACCTTAAAGCAACAAAATCAAGTTTGAAAAGAAAGGAAAGCGGTGAGAAGGGAAAATCGGTGAGGAAGTCTTGAAAACGAGAAGAAAGGAAAGCTTGTTGAGGGGAAGAATCAACGGATGTAACATTGATGATTGCACAAACCCCCAACAAGGTCTGTCACGGTGACATTATAAGCGCAAAGCAAACTCCCCGTGACTCGCCACTCCAACACTCTGTTGTATCTATGGCCGAGAAGAGAAAAGCAATTGAAGCGGGGATGAAGGAAGTGGAAGGAAGAATGGATGCCAGGGTGATGAACATCTTGAAAGAACATGGAGGCATTCCAAAAGACGAGAGACACGTATGCCATTTCGGATGTCGGGACGAGCCACGATCGTTGACGAATTCAAAACGCTCGAATCGAAGGATATTTTGCAAATATGTCCATGGCTCAAGCTTGGGACTTGTACTAAGAAAAGGGTCTCACATTATGTGAAGAAAGGCGACAGACAGACAACCCGATCACTCTGCTGGTCACTCCGCTCCGGTCACTCAAAAGAAAGAAGGCCCCAAAGACAAAGATACGCCCGGAGGTAGAGGAAGAAGCGAGAGTGGAGGAAGAAGCTTGGCACTCCAGGCCTCCGCCCAAGAATATTGAATACGTAGATCGGGGGAAAGAAATGAGGGATCTCTTGGGCCGGGCTTGACCAAGTAGCGAATTTGCAAGTGGCTAAAAGTAACGCCGAGTATGCAAAAAGATTAGAAGAAGAAAACAAGAGACAAACTCATTTGTGGGAGGAGAGACAGGAAAGAATAAGAAGAGATGAAAGCTGCCAGGAAAGCATATGAGAAGAAAAAGAAGCGGTGACGACGAGAAAAAAGAGAAGAAGAGAAGAAGATGCCGATCAAGATGAAAGAAGGAGACAAATGAAGGAGATGAAGTGTTCTTTGTCCAACCCTTCGTGTATTTTATCATGTAAATACATACAATGTAAGTCTTACGTAATAAAGCTATAAATTCTTTATTTTCGGTGTAGACAAACATGTGCTCGATACACCTTGTAAACAATTTGTGTAAAAGAACAGGGGAATGATATGATCAACAAACGGATCTATTCTGCGCATACATTCTATGTCAATACACTTTCGTATGTATCTTTGTTGTTTGCATTTTTGAAAAGTTTAAGTTTTGGCATCATCAAAAAGGGGGAAATTGTTAGGAATTTTATTGTTTAGATTTTGATGAATGCCATGTAAAACTTAGAATAGAAAGTCAAGCACCCCAATTTTTGTTGTAAAATGTATTGTAACAATTAGAGTGGCAAGCCGAAGTTAAGTCACCACGCCTAACATACAAGAAGACAACTAAAGATGGAAGGAAAACTCGTGCGAGACATTTGAGTATGGCAAAAAGAAGAGTAGACGGGAACTCTTGAAGAAGCGGTGAGATGCGGTGAGTGGAGCATCGATCAAGTCAACTCAAGAAAAGCTAAGTCTCAAGTTGAAGTGACGGAAGAGTCATCCAATGATTGGAAGTCGACTCTAAGTCACCTGGGGAAAGCAAGGAAATGCAATCAAGTCGAGATAATTGTAAAAGAACAGACGTAAATCAAGAGATTTACTTAAACAAGTAATATCTCCATACCACCTTTCTTGGAGTGCTCGGTCCCCGAGAAGCGTGCAAAAGGAATGAACCAATGGGAAGCACTACACCGTGTCGAACTCGAAAAGGTGAAAAGAACAATTCATACGAGGAAACGGCAATTCCAAGAACTCGCAAGCCAACGATCGCAAAGTGACTTTCAAAAATAAGCCTATCTCTTCAACGGGCAAATTTTTGAAAGTTCACTATAAAAAGGCCGAGGAGTTTGTTTGAGAAGAATGATGACACACACGTGAGATAAACAAGAATATTAGAAAATGAAACATTCTCAATCCTCAAGCTTACATTTCAAGTACATCAATCCAACACTCACCTGTGAAGGAAAGAGAACTTCAATCAGTTGAAGAGGAAATCTTTGAAAACAAGGGTCTACATTCCGGGAAGGATTGTAGAAAGTTCAAGGTTGAGCAAGTCTTAAACTCTTGGAGGGCTTCGTGATCAAATCCAAAGAGTTTGAGCAAGTGAGTGTAGTAGCAAGGCACCGCCTGTGAAGAAAGTTTCGAGTCGCACGAGAAGCCGGTGAGTGATCAAGGCGTCTCGGATCGAGTCCCAAAGGATCAAGTCATTTGTTGTGATCAAGACTTGTATCCGGATCATTACCACTTTGTAAACCGATCATTACTTAGTGGATTCCTCCGGGAGTTGGAGAAGAGAGGAGTAGAAGAATTACCCCATCTTGAACCTCTATAAAAATTTCATTGTGTCATTTACATTTCAAAGACTTTAATTCTTGCAATTTTAATCGCTTTATCTTGATAAATTTGCTATCCATTTGATAATTTATAAGTACTAAATCAAGCTCTAAAATCTTGCTTAATCAAACTTAAGGGTGTTAAGTCTTTGAACATAAAACCACAGTTGAGTTAAAATATAGCCAACAAATTGAGTTACTCCATCAACGGCTCATTTGAGTCTGTTGAGAGATTAATTCTCTTGAGTGACTAATTCGATTGTCCATCAAGGACACACGGTGTGTAGAATCAACTCTGTAGATTTAAAAGGACTAAATCGAAAATTTGGTAAGGTTTATTCAACCCCCCTTCTAAACCTTACTCTTACACCCCTTGGGACCTACAGTGATTAAATCAAGTCCTTCTAAGTTCTCTTCGATATGAGGGCTAAAATTATCTTCATTGCTTGTACATCCAGATGTGCTAGCAGATGTTATGACATCAGATACAACACCTTTGACGACATCTGTACCACTAGCCAACTCAGGTTGCGAAGATGTGCTTGCAGATGTTGTATCATTTGGTACAACATCCGCACAGATCGTGTGATTGTTGAGCCCATGACATTTCCATCAAGTAATCAAATGTATCTTGTTTAGTGTTCCCTGCAAGACTAGAAAGATCATCGAACACAACTTTCACAGATTCTATCATAGTCCTTGTACGAATATTGTAAACTCTATAAGCATGACTATTAGATGAATAGCCCAAGAACAGATTTTTATCACTTTTTGAATCAAACTTTGAAAGGTAACTCCTATCTTTCAAAACATAACACACACATCCAAAGACATGAAAATACTTGAGGTTGGGTTTCTTTCCTAAAAAGATTTCATAAGGAGTCATAGTACTACCCATCCTCAAATAAACTCTATTTGAGATGTGACATGCAGTGTTTAATGCCTCAGCCCAAAAACATTTTGCCAAATTTTTAGAACTCAACATCACTCTAGTCATTTCTTGCAGTGTTTGATTTTTCAGTTCTGCCACCCCATTGTGTTGTGGGGTTTTAGGTGCAGAAAATTCATGAGATATCCTATTTATATCACAGAAAGATGAAAAAGAAAAATTCTCAAATTCCTTACCATGATCTGACCCAATTCTAGAGATTTCATGCAGTACAACTTACACACCCTTTTGTAAAACTTCTTGAAAGAATCAAAAGCGTCAGATTTTTCACGTAAAAAGAAGACCCATGAATAATGTGAGAAATCATCAGTACACACAAAATAATACTTCTTACCACCAATGCTTTCAACCTCACTAGGACCCATAACATTCATATGTAGAAGTTCAAAACATCGAGTAGTATTGAAGTGTTGTAACACTTGGTGTGACACACCTTTTTGTTTACTATTTTGACATGAACCACACACAATAGAATTTTTAAAATTCAGTTTAGGCATCCCTTTTACAACATCATATCTAATTAATTTACCAAGCATTTTGAAGTTCACATGACCTAATTTTTGATGCCAAAGTTCAGTTTCATCCAATTGCATACGATGACACGTTTTGATTCCTCCAAATTGGTAGCAATTGTCAACTGATCGCATACCTACTAGAATACACAAGTTAGAATCATCAAATACTTCACATGAATTTTTATTAAACTTCACATACAAATTGTCATCACACAACCGGCTTATGCTTATGAGATTTCTTTGTAAGCCCCTCAACATGTAAAACATTTTGGAGCTTAGGAAGCCCTTCCATATTCAAAGTACCTTTACCAACAATCTTACCATGAGTTCCACCTCCATAATTAACCTTCCCACCATTGTACACCTCATAGTCCGTCAAGTATTCTAAATTACCTGTCATATGAGCGTGAACATCCACTATCAAAGTACCGGTGTACCGCAACGTTAGTCCTCGAGGATGTATATATACAACATTACATGTCAAATCGGTTTACGGACCAAAAGATTTTGGAAAACGTGGGGTGTTCTTTGGAAGTGTGTGAGGACACTTGTGGAGACACACGACCGAAAGACTTTTGATACTTTAAATCGATTTTTTAGCAAATGACAATATGGTCTAATATGGCCAGGCATATAAAGTAATGACAAACATAGTGCTTTTTTCCTTTTTCGTGGTCTTTGATTAGAACATGTGAAGTTTTCAATGGAAGAAGTAGAAGCCTCAGAATCTTTAATTGCTTTGACAAAAATAGATGTTTTATAGCCAATACTAGCCTTTTTATCATTTTTAAGCGCAAAATATTATCAAGTTTTTCCTTATCAGAATCCAACTTCTTTAAAGTATCAAGAGATTTGTCAAGTTCATATTTTACCTTTCCAAACTCTTCTTCATTCTTGGTGAGCAAAGTCTCCAATCGAGAAATCGCACTCTTCTGACCATCGTTCTCCTGAGTAAGCTGATTTTTCTCCTTAGTGAGCAGTTTGACTTGTTGAATTTTCTTAAGCCAATCTTTATACAATTTTTCGTATGTCTCTCATCTAGCTTATTTCATCATCGGACTCATCTCTCTGGGTCAAATCTGTTTCTACACCGAAGTAGAATTTAGACAAAAATAATTTAACGAGTTAGAAGTGTTATACCTTCCAGTGTCGGAACGATTCGTGCGACACTTCGAGAAACACCTTTCGGATCGATTTGTAAACACGTTTTTCCTTCAGTAACAGACATTAGGGTAGTCAGTCAAGACTTGTCCTCCTCAGATTCATCATTACTTAGAGTGGTGCATGATTTAATACCTCTTTTTCATAAGGTATTTGCACATTGATTCGCACGGTGACCAATTCCCGTACAAGTTCTACATCGAACGAATTCAAGATTGAATTGGTTTCCCGACAGTCCATGGATTCGTTTCAAGATCGATTCTTGATTTCCTTGGTCAATTGCGCTAGATCATCAATTATAGGAGGACGAAACATAACAGCTCCTTGAACATCCATCGCTTGCTCGAACGCAGGATCAACACTTAGTGAAATCAAGTGTCGGCTCTAGATGCCAATTGAAAGAATTAAAGGTCCCAATGTTCAAGGATAAAGCACACAGAATAAAGTGTTGCTACAAGTGTCAGTAACACTTATACCAACTCGCAGCGAATAATAGAAAAACACAGAGATAAAATTTGTCTACAAGTATAAAAATACTTGTAAACGTGCCAGCAAGGCGAAACAATTCACTAGTTGATTGCATCGATTACAGATCTCAACATGAATGACTCAACTAGTACGAAACCTATCAAAACTTCTTTCTATGAGTAGATCTATACTTTGTAAAACAGCTCGTCCAAAAAGAAAGAATATAGACTATTCAGAGCTTCTATAAAAACAAAAGATGGACGAAAATCAAAGAAACAAAGACTCTCAATATTCAGGTGTTGTACTGAAACTGCAACAACACTTCATTCAACACTCTGATCTGTGCAGACTATCGTATTTCTTCTCGCAGAACTCGAACTCTCTCGTGTATATGTGCTCTCTCAGTTGTAATTCTGCGTGTCTGATTTATGTGAGGGACGTCCTCTTTATATAGGCAATTCCTTTGAAGAGTTTGAGTCCCTACAAAACAAGGAAGAAAAAGACATAGTAGAACTAGGATTCATAATCATATAAGGACTAGGACTCTTTTAAAAACATTCTTTATCAAAAATCGATATTTCCATATTAATATAAAACTTGAGAATCCAGTTTTAAAACAATCCTTTTACAAATCAACTTCCTTTATTTAATAAATCCTAATTCAAGAAGTAACCAAGAAAGGCAAAACACTTAAATTTGGAATTTTCAAAAATAAGAAAAATTATTAGATGACGTGGAAAAATACGGATCTAACAGAGTCATTAGACATATTTATTCGATGAAATATTGAACTGAAAAATCAATAAAATAAAAGATTTTGGCACGCTAAAATGCGTTACCAAATATCGGAACAAAATAGTTAATTTGTTCAGCTTGTATTGATTTTTTCTTCTTGATACTCGGTTCAATAATTCGACGAAATGAATTTAAAATAAATTAAAAAATATAAATATTGCAATCATATTTATATTTATATTTATATTTATTATTTTTTATAGTAAGTAAATAATATATATTAATTTTAAAATAAAGAATCTACACAAAAATAAAATATAAAATATATGAAATTAATAACGCGGGTACAATTTGGTATACTGAAACATAAAAAAAGTGAGTATACATAAATGAGAACAAAGAAATGATTAAGCACAAAAGAAACTTTAGCTAATACTAAACATATATACTCGAAAGGATGATTAACTTCTAGAAATGGGAAAAAGAGGAGATGATTATTTCAGTAATTCATAGGGGAAACCGAAACTGACTTGTAGAATTGTGAAATTGAGACTTGATAATTACACTAATTAATAAGGGAAAACAGAATGGACCATTACAAATGGGAAAGGGGAGTTGGTAATTAGACTATAAGTCTAGAACTAATAAGGCTGAATTTATCAAATATATTGATGATTCATGAACTTTTTCGAGCGTAATCGAGTCTAAACGAGTTTAGTAAATATTAATTATAAATAAAATTATTCTTCAGTTTATTACAAAAATAAAATTATATATCTAAAATGCATAATATATTTATTAAATCCTATGATTTTATTCAAATAAATGAATTTATTCAAATATTTTTATATTTATCATAAGTAAACACATAAAATTAAAATTAAAGTCAAATTATTAGTTTAGTTTACTGACAATCGAGTCTACCCACGAGCTAACGAACCGAATATCTGTGAATTTGAGTTTGATTCGTTTATTTTAACAAGCTTCACTAAACGAATTCGAACCAGCTTTTATTGAATCGAGCTCTGAATAGCTCATAAACGGCTTAGTTCATTTGCAACCCTAAAACTATATAATTAACATATTACTTCTGTAATTTTCAATTGTAACCTTTTTTTTTTCATACACTAAATTTCTAAAACTCTATTGAGTGTCTTTCAAAGAAAAAAAAAAAAAACTCTATTGAGTGCAACATTTCTTACATGTAAAATATGATGCTATTTTCTAGTCACTTCTAAAGAACAAATGACATGTACAAAACATCTATGAATAGTCAATTATTAAAGGACAAATGAGAATGAGAAGGGGAAGGGTTTGTTGAAGAAAGATTGGATCGCTTTTTTGGCTCCCCGGAGTGGATGATTCAATTTCCTAAATCTCTTGTCACGCATGTTGAGAAACAGGCTTCAGACCACTACCTTCTAGTATTGGAAACGGATTCTAAAAAAGCCCTGGGCCAAAAAAGATTTACATTTGATAAAAGATGGGTCGAGATGGAGGGGGTGGAAGATGTTGTGACTTCTGCATGGTCTGTTCCGATTAGAGGCACGCCTCTGTTTCAGGTTCAGAAAAAAATCAGCTCATGTCGAGTAGCTCTAATCAACTGGTGTAAAGATAAAAAACTGAACTCAGCCAAAACAGTAGAAGATTGTAAAGAAAGGCTGAATTTGCTGAAAAATCAGGAGGGAAACCGTCATTGGAAGGAGTGGGTGTATCTTAGAGCCGTGTTGGATAAAGCCTATAAGGATGAAGAAAAATATTGGAGCCAAAAATCCAGAATCACATGGCTAAAAGAAGGGGATAGAAACTCTAAATTTTTCGACGCTTGTACTATTCAGAGGAGAAAAATGAATGCTATTGAAAAGCTTATTAGAACGGATGGTTCAATTTGTGATTCTCCTAAGGCTATTGTGGATGAAGTGACAGATTATTACAAAAACCTTTTATGCTCCTCTAACCCGCAACATGATTGGGACATTTTGGATGGGATTACTCCTTCAATATCTACCACAATGAACTTGGAGCTGACCAAACCTGTGGAGGATGTGGAAATCAAGAAAGCTTTGTTTGAGCTTAATCCCAATAAAGCCCCCGGCCTAGATGGTATGACACCTCTTTTCTTTCAAAATTTTTGGCCTATCATTTCTGTTAAACTCTGTGATGCTGTTAGGAATTTTTTTGTTAATGGGAAAATGCTGAAAAGCATTAATCACACTATCATTACCCTTATTCCAAAAATCAAAAATCCTCAAAGTATGAGCCACTTTCGACCCATTAGCCTTTGTAATGTCTCTTATAAAGTGATTTCAAAGATCATTGCAAATAGGTTAAAACCTATGTTAAACGCCTGCATTAGTATTAATCAGTCGGCCTTCATCCCAGGGAGACATATTATTGATAATGTAGTGATTACACACGAGTGCATTCATTTTCTTAATGGTTTGAGAAATAACAAATCTGCATTTATGGCTTTAAAACTTGACATGTCCAAAGCATATGATCGAGTGGAATGGAGATTTCTGGGATTGATTTTGTGTAAGATGGGCTTTGATTGGACTTTCATTAATTGGATTCTTGTGTGTATGAATTCCTCTTCTTTCTCCTTCAATGTCAATGGGCAAATTTCTGGCTTCGTGTCTCCGCCTCGAGGTATTAGGCAAGGAGATCCTCTCTCCCCTTATTTGTTCATCATTTTGTCTGAAGCTTTTTCTAATTTGATTTTACAAGCCCAAAAAAAATCTCTCTTTCGTGGGATTAAAATCTGTAGCAAAGGTCCCATGATTACCCATCTTTTCTTTGCAGACGATTCCATCATTTTTTGTGAAGCTTCATTAGGTCAGGTTCAGGTGATTAATAATATTTTGGACAGATTTTGCTCGGCATCCGGGCAACAAGTCAATCTAGGAAAATCCTCTGTTTTTTTAGTAAAAATGCCTCTGATGGGCTGAAAAATAGTATTTGTTATGTTCTTAAAGGTGTGTCAATGCATCATAGTGCTAAGTATCTTGGCCTTCCGATGGTCATTGGGAGGACGAAACGTGATATTTTCAAATATGTGGTTGACTGTGTTAAAAATCGAATTTATAGCTGGAAAAATTGTTTTTTGTCACAAGCCGGTAAGGATGTGCTCATTAAGGCGGTGATTAATAGCATCCCAAATTATGTTATGTCCTGTTTTAAGCTCCCGGTTGCCATTTGCAAAGAAATCAGCCAGGTTACATCTTCTTTCTGGTGGGGGGGTGGGGCTGGGAGGGACAAATCCAAAATGTATTGGATTGCTTGGGAAAAGCTCTCAAAATCTAAAGGGGCTGGTGGGGTTGGGTTTCAGAATTTAGATCTTTTTAACAATGCTTTATTAGCAAAACAATTATGGAGGGTTGTCACACAACCAAACTTACTTATGAGTAAAATTCTGAAAACCAAATATTTCCCCAAGGGTGGGTTGTTAGTTGTGGAAACAAAGGGTGGGGATTCATGGATTTTGAAGTGTTGGGTGAAGGCAATTCCTACTCTATCGATGGGTATTAGATATAAGATTGGGGATGGGAGGTCTGTTAGAGTTTGGGAATCCCCTTGGATTCCTAAAGCTGTCAATTTTAAACCCAAACAAACCTTTGTGGGGGGGTTTGATGTGTTGTGGGTGAGAGACTTATTTAATGAGGAGGGAGATGGGTGGAATGAATTGTTTGTGCGCAATATCTTTAATTTGGAGGATGCCTTCAATATTTTGCAGATTCCTATTGATATGGAGGGGGGCGTGACCGGCTGGTCTGGCACCTGGAAAAAAAGGGGTGCTACTCTGTAAAATCAGCCTACCAAGCTCTTCTCAAAGACAAGGCCTAGGTGGGTGACAAACCTGAGTCCAGCTGTGAAGCAACCCGATCTAAATCAAGGTGGAATAGATGTTGGAATCTCAACATTAAAGGTAAGCTCAAACATTTTCTATGGAGATGCCTCCATAATTCACTGCCATCAGCTGATCAATTGTTAAAAAGGAAAATCTCTTGCTCCGCTGTTTGCATGCTCTGTGGTTTCAAAGATGAAACATTGGCC
The DNA here is from genome assembly GCA_016081115.2 of Rehmannia glutinosa. Classification (NCBI taxonomy): domain Eukaryota; kingdom Viridiplantae; phylum Streptophyta; class Magnoliopsida; order Lamiales; family Orobanchaceae; genus Rehmannia; species Rehmannia glutinosa. The sequence continues at coordinate 82,981,341 of CM071930.1, read as the reverse complement.
CATATTTTGTTTCAATGCGATCAAGCCCAAAAATTGTGGAAAATTTCACCGGTGCAATGGTTTAATGTCCTGGGAAATAGTTTTTCAGTTAAGGGGTGGTGGGATGAGGTGGGTGCGTTGGATAAGTGCAGTGTTTCCCAGGACCGAATTCAATTGTCGGTGTACATCCTATGGTGGTTGTGGAAAACACGAAATATCTGGATTTTTGAGCAGGTTAAATGGTCAGAAAAAGAGATTGTGGATCGGCCCTTCAAGAATGGTTGGAGTTCAAATCTGTGAATGATATGAAAAAGGGAATTGGAGCTAAGTGCTCTACTCTTAATCAACAGCAGCTGGAGATGACACTAGGACCTACTTTTCAAGTGGTCAGTGGTGTTTGCTTTTTTGATAACTGCTTTGGGTTGGGGGGTTGGATTAAAGATGAAAGTGGCAGGCTAGTTCACGCATGGACGGGTTCTAGGGACGATTTATATTGTCCAGTGGAGGCTCGGTTGGTGGGTGTTCGTCAAGCGATGTGCACAACGTTTGGAAAGGGTCTTAAGAGGATCGCCATAAACTTAGATGACGAGGATATTACGAGAAAGTTGAACGATAAAGATCCAGCTGCGTTTGGTGACTCGGAAATAGCCAAAGACATCTTTTTGTTATGGTATCTTTTTGATTCGTGTTCTTTTGTCGTTTTGGACCAAAAGTGTAGGAAAATCTGTTATAGATTATCTCTTTTGGCTTTTGATTGTTTGGGTGGATTGTCATGGGACAATCTCTTTCCCGATTGGCTCTAGTTTAGCTTTTCGGTCTTAAGCCAGTGGGCTTCACGCTTCTGTAAGAATTCTTTTGTGAGTTTCGATTTAATGAAATTGCTATCGTTTGTTAAAAAAAAGAAGAAGAATGAGATACACACAACTTTAAATGTGGTATTTTAAATCTTGAAGTTGAATTGTTTTGTCAGCTTTATCAGCAATGCACCTAACTTGTTCAAGAGATATATTTTTTTTTATAACTCAGTATGCTTAAGACTGCCAATAATTAAATACCCACATAATTTTCCTAAAAAAAAAAGGAAATACCCATATAATTTGATCCAATATTTTTTTGATAACCTAGTTTCAAAACTTGCGTCCGACTACGTTTGAGTTCAGGAACGGAGCTAGACGATTAATTCTAAAGGCTAAATTAATAAAAAAATAAATATTCCAATACAAAAAAATAATATTTCAATATGAAATTTATATAGAGTACGGGAATTTTTGTATACTTTGTGGGGGCTAAAGTCCCCACATGCTCCTACAAGGAGTTGCCCCTGCTTGGGTAACAACTATGGCCCACATTGCTGCTAGAGCTGTTAATTTTGTCCGGATCTGGTAAAGTGGTCGGACTGGATTACACTTTATTAGGCCCGGTCCATTAGGCCTAAAAAATTGGGCCAGCCCGGTAGACCTGATTTTTTCTTTGTATTTTTGTGGACTGGGCTCCAAAAATAGTGGTTCGGTTACTGTTTGACCCGACTCGGCCCGATTTTTTGCTTTGGCCCGGCAGGCCAACACCGACCCGACCCTTTTGACAACTCTAATTGCTGCTATGATAAAACAGCGAGATGCACATCACCTTGTCGGATTTGTCGTTGGATCAACTGATTGTCACCAAATTTCTACACGTAATTTGAACCACGCTAACGACCTTCAACGCAATTTTTGTCCCACTCCTTAAATTATCTCATCAAAAGAAAAGTATAAAATTTTTTTCTTCACTTTTTGGTGTTGACACTTGTGTACATTCTTGATCCCTAGTTTTATTACCTATTATCAATTATCAATTATCAACATATAAATTTAAAGAAATGAAAATAACGTGATGACATGTAAGTATTTAAATAGAGAAAACAAAAAAGTGAAGAAAACAAAAAAGAAGAAAGGAAACCCTTATAATTTTGATTATATAATAACTGCAAGAAATCAAGAAACCACACCTAAACTGTGATTCCAACCCCTTCATTTTTGTTCACTCTCTCATTTAGAAAAAAAGTCATATTTCCCGCCCACATTTCCCCTTAACAATCGTCCCACACCAAGAGCGTTGGGAGATTCTAATCAATATTCTACGAGGTGTGGTTTTATATGAGACCCTCTCATGGATTTAAACTCACGAAACGGATCCTACAAAACACAAAAAGTATGAGTTTTTTTTAATGGGTTTGGATTTTATTAGAGTTATTTTTTACATTTAGGATCTGTTTTGTGAAAAATCTATGAGACCGTCTCGTACAAATTTTTGACAACAACTGATATACTAATTGTAAAAATTGCTCCCAAACATTTCTTTTATTTTTTCTGATTTGTCTCTTTCTTTTATGTGAGTTTGCACCTCTGGTGTTTCTGTCTTAGCTAAAATTTAATGGGTTTTGTAATTTGTATGATCTTGTTGACTAACAACTTCTCTAATTAACTTTTTTTGCAGGTTTCTCCATTTGTTCTTGTTTTCCCCTTTCATTTCAAGGATCTTTTGTAAAGGTAACAATCTCTTTCTCGCATCCAGACATTGATCTTGAATGGATTTCTGTATTTATGCTCTATGTATTTAATCCTCTACAAGAAATCTTGAATTTTTGTTAACTCTGTTTCAGGTTTCCTCTCATTTTTGTACTGTTGCTTTTTATACACTGGCCTGGGTTCATTTTAGGTCAAAAATAGATGTTGATTTTGTTACTCAATAACATGGTGATTAAAATTGAAGGACTCGTGATTTGATCCAAATATTTCATCATGATTTTGTTTCCATTTGTTAAGGCCACAACACAATAGACATACTTTGACAGCGAATTGATTGACAGCTTAATTCATTCTTGAAGGAATATTAGTTTTACTTTTTTGTAATTTTTATTCTTAGCTTATGAAATTTCTGCATTAAATTCTTTATTATTATTAGTATTAGGGATAGTTACAAAAAAACCTTGAGGTCCGGGCTAATTAAAAAAAAAAAAAACCCAGAGATTTTCTGAAAATTGCAAAAATTTCCTTGAGATGTGATTTTTCTTACATTTTCCCCATTTCAAAACCCCCCGACATTTTTAAAAATATTATAATTATCCTCTTAAATTTATAACATAATCAAACCTGAGGGAATTTTTTGTAATTTTGAAACATCTCTATTTTTTTTTTTTTTTTTTTTTTTAATTAGCACTGGATTTTTTTGTAATTAGCCCAAAGCTCATGGGTGTTTTTGTAACTATCACTTATTATTATTATTACATTTAAGCTCCTCTTTCCATCCCTTTTTTGGGGTTGGGATGGTGCTTGATGTTTTTGTTTCTTTCTGTTGTATTTTCTCCTGGAGACTATGAAGTTTTATGCATTGTTATGCAAGGGGCCGAACGATTCACAGATTCGATAGTGATGGATGAAAATGGATCCTCTACATTTCCATTCCGTAAATTTTGTGCAAATTTCAGAGAGAGAAAGACACACAAGGATAAAAAGTGTGAAATGAAAACATTGGTCCCACACATTTTCTATCCTTGTGTCTTTCTCTATCCGAAACTTATACAAAATTTACGGAATGGAAATGTAGAGATTGATAGAGCTGTACAATTTAGTATGCCTTCTTATTTTCGTCCACCTTTATGGTTTTCATTTCGTGCGCTTCAAGAATTCGTCGTTAAACTGTTATTTCAAAAACAACCGTTTTCTTTCACCGTCACAGGTGTCTCTAAGTGAGTATACATAAAATGGAGAACAAAGAGCACACTCTTGTTACCCGGTTAGTCGGGAGTTTAGTTAGCTACATGCGACGGTTTCTCTTCCGTGTGCTGTCTGTCGGTCCGGTTCCAAACCACTTAGCCTTCATATTAGATGGAAACCGAAGATACGCCAAGAAGTGGAATCTGGGCGAGGGAATGGGCCACCGGGCTGGTTTTTTGGCTCTCATGACTTTGATGAAGTACTGCTACGAGCTGGGCGTGAAATACGTGACGATATACGCTTTCAGCATCGACAATTTCAGAAGACGTCCCGATGAAGTTCAGTACGTGATGGACTTGATGCTTGAGAAAATCGAAGGGTTGCTGAAGGAAGAAAGTATCGTTAACCAGTACGGTGTGAAAGTGCTTTTCATAGGCAACTTAAAGCTGTTGCATGAGCCTGTTAGAATCGCGGCCGAAAAGGCCATGAAAGCGACGTCTAATAATAACCAAAGCATTCTTTTAATCTGTGTGGCTTATACTCCGACCGATGAAATTGTGCATTCTGCTCAAGAATGTTGTGATGAGATTCGATCTTCGATGAAAGTGAACGAAGAAAAGGACGTAAAAAGTGATCTTATAAAGTTAGGAGATATTGAGAGGCACATGTATATGGGGGTGGCGCCCGACGTGGATATTTTGGTCCGAACATCAGGGGAAACACGGTTGAGCAATTTCCTGCTGTGGCAGACTACAGATTGCTTACTGTATTCTCCGAAAGCGTTGTGGCCGGAGATCGGTTTGCGTCACATAGTGTGGGGAGTGTTGAATTTTCAGAGAATTTATCCTTATTTGGAGAAGAGAAGGAAGAAGCAGCTGTGATGTTTTAATCTATCTTGGAATGTGAAATTTTACACAGATAAACAAGTGAAATATTTGCATGCACTTGAGGATATATCTTTATTGAATGTACAATTTCTTGTGGGATTGATAAACCAAATGGAAGCATTTAAGTTAGTAATGCTTGCAACTAAGATTGCATTGCTGTTTTATTAGAATTGTGGTTATGAATAAATGTAGTTCGTGTTTAACCAGTTTATGGATGGTGTTTTTGATGGTTTCCAATTCATAATAAGCTAATTACATTGCTTTATACATGATCACATTCTCCTTTTGCACACTAAATAGGTAAAATTAGTCTTGTAACTACGGGACAACAAAAAGGTCCTATAAAAATCAGTGACGTCCTGTAACTATATAAATATCTCAATTTTAATACATTTGTAATTTGCAAAATAGTCCTACAACTATATGAAATCTCAGTTTTGGTCCTAAATTTCAGTAGAAAGTGGGAACATGTGACACTCACGTGATTGAAATCGAGTGAAACTAGTATCAAAATAGAGATTTTCATATAGTTACAAAACTATTTTGCAAACCGCACACTTTGCAGGACCAAAATTGCTATAGTTATAGAACTTCTTCCCAAAATGTGATTTTTATAGGACCTTTTTGCTACAGTAACTATGGACCAATTTTGCGATTTTGCCCACTAAATATATAAAGCGTTTTTTGGCCATTTGAGAGTTGAGGCGATTGTTCTTCCTCTCAAATGGCTTCAAAGATTAAAGTACACTTTCTGATACCTTGTGCTCTTCAAAATTTCTTCTTGGAATTATCTCACAAAATTCTTCATTGTTTAACCATTATTATTCAGGACTAGAAATTGAGTGAGCACTAAATTATAATGAACCATCAGGATCCAACACAAATTGTTATAAAGCCTAGACAGTGAGAGCATTGCCATGTTATCAAACTTGTGCTTAAGTAAGGATTAAGGATAAAGGGGTTGTTCTTATGTATTTCTCTGATATACTAGGCCATTTCATCTTCTTAACCACACCAAGGAACACAAAACCCTCCACTTTTCTCTCTTTCAAACCAAAAGCATAAACAAATCCTTAATATAGAGGTGATTATTGCTAGGTCTAGGGGTGAGCCAGTACAAGCAATGGTTGTAATAGTGAAATTTAACAGACAAAGAAGTATTGCTTAGTTCAAAATACCGAAAATGCTAGAAACGGGACAAAATAAAGGCATATGATCATCCATGAATAGCGACTTTTTTTTAGTACAACTGGAGTAAAGTACGAGAAAGAACACACATGAAATAGCAGAATTGAGATACGTAGAAAAGAATATATCAGCGAGTACAAATTACAATAAAATTGAAGAAGGTAATATAGTCAATTTATATACTTGTCAGTATATATCAAAACCATAAATGTGAAAATATTTTGTCACACACAGAAGAAGCTACATAAATTGGTATAGATGACATGAGTTTCACAAGGAAAGAATACAAAGTAGTACAAAAAATTGACAACAATAGAGCTTCATGAGCAGCATAGCATGCCTAGAAAAATGCCGAATGTCCCAACAGACAAGAGAATCAAGGCCTAGGCTGGTGCAGACGAGGGCGGTTACAGAAAATGCGACCATTGGCCCTCACAAACGCTGCTATAACCAAACTCATGCTTGCCCACATGAATGAAAATAATAGATTCCACCAGTCATGTCGAACTACAAAAGAATTAAGTAAAGATAGTAATCAGTATGAAATGCTAAAGTGGCAAGTATGTACCAAGAGGAAAGCCAGATTTTAATAAATGCTCAAACAAGAATGCTGATTCCCAGCTGACCCTTAACTTAGTTGCGGTTACAGAAAGTTTATCAGTGGCATCATTAAGGTTCAAAAAATTTGGCGTGAAAAGTTAAAAAGGATGTCAAGAAACACATAATAGTAAGACCAAAAGGATGCATAACAAACTGCCAACTCATAAATGTGAGTTTGACAGTTAAAAGCTAACTGAATCGACTCTTATGTATGAATCCGGCATATTTCAACTCAAAAGACCCTTATTAAGCTTATAAGGTTACGATTATTGTTCATTGGGAAATGGAAAGGGAAGTTAGAAACCTAGCAAATATTAATATGTTTGATTTGTACTGCAAAAGCAAGTGACCATTGTCAGTAAATTAGAAAAATACTCAAATAATTGTTCATCAACCGGAGACATTTCTTCTTTTGACACTAAGGACAGGAATCCCGTATAGTATTTGTTTAGAGTTGATGATTCCCTTGGTTAGATTTGCTGAAAATTATCGTGATGACTCATCAATTTCATTTTTCTCCATACAAAATCATATTTTCAAAATTGTTCATCTGGTAGTTTTGGAAGATGCATAAAAGCTTTTCAGTTACTCTATCCTTCGTAGAGTAAATAATTTGAAATTCTTAATTCAAAAGGATGACCACCCGGTAATTCCATATGCTCAAAGCCCACTACATCCAACACGCCTGAATGATTTGTAAGATGATAACTAAACCAAGGGCAACCAAGTGGAAGAATTGCAATAGAACTACAATGTGAAACTATTAACAATAAGTGCATTCTGACCTCGTCTTAGGGACATTGTTGCAAAGAACAATCCAGTCATAATCAGCGAGAAAGCCAGTGGAAAGGACTGCAAAATTGGAACAATACAATATAAGTCCCATAAATATTTATCAGACAAAGTAAAACAACCATGATGCTCAAGGGAAACTAAAGAAGATTTGTAACTTCTATCGAGGGCATATTGAGGTAAAGAAGATAACATGTAGAAATCTAAAAAAAATGGCATTTGGGCACATTATGGGTTTACATTTGGCATTAGTTGAATTTGAGATACTACAAACCCAAATCCCCAGTACTCTAACTATGTCAGAAGCAGATAAATAGAAAAGCATTAAGATATGCACTCAGAGATAACAATGAAACCTGGATATATTAAGCATCACTAAATCTATCTAAACAGACGCAAAGAAACTTAAAATTCTTTGGTGGGCACTAGGCTTCCGAACATTCAATTTAAACAAGGACTTGTATTCAGGTTTTGTTTCAAATTAAGCAATATCCACCTAGTACCAGTAGCTATAGGTTGTGTTGGAATCTTCGCCTTTTCATAAAATTATGATAAATATAATTACATACTTTCTACAACTAGAAAATCATACCAATATCAGCCTGAAGATGGTAAGGTTATCGAATCAGAAACTCATATCGTACAAGTGGATTCTTAACGATTAGATGATACAATAATAATTGACCTAAAATGATATAGGACTCCATTAGCTACATTCTGTGCCTACATAAGATCTGTTTACCGAACATTAGATCACAGAGACATTGCTGATTTTTTTGTCAGATCACATAAACTATGCTGGAATTGACCTTATCGCAGGCAAACGCCAGATATATTTCGACCTTTGTCCTTTTTGATTGCATTTATTTCTTTGAACCTTGTTCCAATCAGAGAACATACTAAGTGGAACGTGGCACTTGACTGTTTCTTATAGTTATTAGGAAACGATAGCCTTCAAACACATCGAATTGGGGATATCTTACTGAAATAAAAATAAAAAATTGCACAAATATATCTAAAGACGAGGACAAAGCTGGTAACTACTGAATTACTCACAGCTATAGCCTCAATGCCACCTTTCTGTGTCGTAGGAGTCATGCTTCGGGAAACAGAAACAATATAATGTCCTTGTAATAAATCAATTGCATCCTTCAGGAAAGAAAGCAAAGGGAAAAATTATCAGGATTTCAGGTGAATAATTAAATTGGAAAGCATGAATATTGAGGCATAATAATTTGTGCATATTACAGAGACTGATGCAAAAACGTGAACCCAAAGCATGTAACAATGCAAATTATAAAAAATTAAGACAAATTATGGAAGCTGAATGAATTTGAAATTCAGCATCCAGCTATATAAAGTATTATGGCATAAAACTATATAGAGTATGTTTGTACACGTTGAAGCAAGATCAAAAACAGAGATCCATTAGAACAATTATGCAGCCAGATAAGGCGTCAATGTTAGACCAACAGATGCTATGCTCAAAGGAACTATAGCTGAACACTTAGGTAAACTTTCAAAGAATTTGCAAACCATTAGGCATGGAAAGGTAAAAGCATGCTAACCTGCTTTGTGCCGTCACAGAAGTTGTTTAAGTAGTATCGCATGAGAGCATTCCAGCCATCTTTCAGAATCCCTTGGATTGTCCTCTGGCCACATCTGTCATTAAAAATAACAATTAAAAAAAAAAAAAAAAAGAAATCTCATGCGTGTCTCTGAACAAGGTTTAAGGTTTAGTATGAAAAGCCAAAGCCTCAAAAGCATCAACAATTATCTGACAAATAAGATCAAATTGGAAAGAAAATATTATGCCTCTTGATGAATCAAATAAAGACAGTTTGGAAACACAAGGAACACTCAATGAATTTTTCGTTTAATTGATACAATTGTTAATTAAGGGTTAAATACCATATATATTCTATAATTTTTCCAAATTAATTAATTTACACTTAAAGTGAATCGATTTGGAACTTTGTTGTACTTCAATTTTAATGGCTGATATTTTTTTTCCCAAACTTAACATATTAAATTGCTACAATTTGACCGACAATGAGAAATTTATTCTTTAGAAATCTACCACATGTTTTTTAGATTTATGATGAGTAAGAAAAGTCAATTGATGTATTAGCTAATAAACATAATCCTACTACATAGTGTAATTTAATAGAAACTACTTCAAATTAAAAAAAAAAAAAATAGCCATCCAAAGGTACAACAACGATCCAAATAAATTTGTTAACTATCATGGTTGAAGATAAGTCTTGAATAACTGCGGATGTTTATGAACATAACAATGAAGTTGTATTGTGAAAAGGAGTTCATGTTGATGCGTTTCTTGGACCAGATAGTAGGAGCAAGCTAAGCTAAGGCACAAATTAAGGTGTTGTTGAAAAGTAGCCCCCAAAGCTTTTCTCCAATTGAAATAGAAAACTCAACTTTTACCTTAGCCTTAATATCGCACATTAAGGTACATAATTGGAAACATTAGGAAGCACCAAATTTGCATCCTCATGTCACCATTGAAGTGAAATTAGCGCATATAGCATTCAAACATGTTTTGGATATTCAATGTGCTTTAAAATTTGCTAGTCCGCAGAGTGGCAAATTAAACAGCAAGTGAATGTCCATGACCATTATTTGAAAGCAATTTAACATCTAGTAAAGTCCCAAAAGATAATTTCGTGTCTAGGGAGAAGAAATGTTCACTTATGAGGTAAGACAATGTTGTTTAAATTATGTTCAGGGATGTAAATAGTACACGTGAATAATACTTTTAGGGTTTTGTTTATAATATATGGGAAAGTGGATTAGTGATACATTAGATTTATGTTGCAATGAACAATTGAACTATTGAAGATTGAGAGGAAACATGGGCCTCTGGATTTGGTATTCTTCCACTCCATCCGAAAGAACCTCAATAGTTCTTTGAAAACTCAGTAAACTAATTCATATTCAACTCTAAGGAATAATGATTTACAACTATGTAGGCACCAAAGTACTCCTATTTCAACTAGGACACTTTTATTAGGAAAAGATAAGGTAATCCTGCTACAACTCAACTTATAAATCCCAATATTATTCTAAAAACATGAAAGGAACTAAACTAAAAGTGCCATAATAAATTAAAGAGATTTTAACTATTCACGAAACTGAAAAATCCCACCAAACTGAAGTAATAAAAGAAGTGATTTAAATGTTCAAGAATAATATAGCCATTATTTTCTCTAATGGAACTTTGTTTCCCCTGTTATTATTTATTAAAAGGGTACCACTCAGGAATTAAATGTTTATGATTATAAAATGACTAATTAAAAGATACCTGACAAAATCTCCTTTCAAAGCAGGAGTACCAGAATACTGGATGCTTATGTCATCCCCATGGTTAGCCCACACTGAAAATGAAAATTGAAGAGATGGAAAGGTATGAGAAGTATAATAGGTCCATGAAAATTTGGGAACTCAAAATTCTGATGAAAACCTAAATAGAAGGTCAAAATTTGACCAGTGTTGCTTGAGCAACGATAGCAACACTAGCATATTGTATATCTAAGTTAAAATGATACTTACAAATTTTAAAGCTATCATCAAAATTGGGATGTGTACTAATAGTTTCCTCAGCATCAAAAACACCAAGCCTTCGAAGTTGAAATTCCAGCATTTTACGAGCAATCATGCTCTGCAAGCAAAAGAAAAAACCAACAAACGGAAAAATATATCAAAATCTGTAACAATATATATATATATATATATATATAATAGAACAAATGACATCTAATTTCAATAAGAAAAAAGATGTACAATTCCATCTACCTTATTTCCACTTGATTATTTTGATGGACTCTTGATAAGGTTCTATTTTTGTCATTATGTCTACTGTATCTCAAGCTAATGGTGAATATAGAGAAATGTTCCACCAATGAACATATATATTTTATATACAACAAGCACACTACGATGCCTCGAGTTGTTTAACCAAAAGATATCAAAACCTTAGGATCCTACGCCAAAAAATAGTGCCTAGTAACTATCAGTAAACAGTTAACTTTATTTAAATCTAAACTACATAAGGAATGATCTTCATTTGAATTAGGGCTAATTACAAAATTGTACCCATGAGGTTTAAGGTAATAACCAAAAAAAAAAAAATTACCCTTGATGTTTGAGGGACTACAGTAAAACTAACGGAACTTGTGTAAAGTCGATAATGCCCCTGATGGAATTCCAAAAAAAAGATTGAAGAAAGAAAAGAAGTGAACAGACACAATTACCCCTGAAGTTTTTGGACCTTTTCTGTAGTTTATGGAAAACCAGATCGATGGAAATTGTTTCTTCTTCGTACCTAGAGGCGGGTATGTTGTTAGATTCTGTGGAGGGTTTTTTATGTTATGTAATTTGTGGAATTTTGTGAACGGTACTACAAGGTTATTTTGGATTTCCAAGTCTTCTTTTAATGATGTCAGTAAATTTAGTTAGGTCAGCTAATGACTACGGTAAACTGTGAAGACGAAACAAAATTCAGGGGTACATTTTGTAATTTTGAAGCTTAACCGAGTTTGTTTGTAATTATCCCAAATCTCAGGGGTACCTTTTGCAATTAACCCTAATAATAATAAGAAGAAAAAGGAATACAGAAAAAGGTCACAGAAAAGTACTCCAAGAAAATTCTGGAAAAGGTAAGTATATTTTTATCTGCAAACACATGTGACTATGCAGACGCAAAATAATCCAAATCTAAATTGATTCATGATATAAAAGCAAGAAATTATGCAAGTTAAAAAAAAAAAAAAAAAAGGAAAACTACCTGGGTGACATTTGTACGGTCCAAGCAGTCAATGCAATTGGTCCTCACCACTCCAACTTGCCCTTCAACTTTCTCCCCCTTCTCATTTAACAGAAGGTACCTATCACACCAAACAAAGTATTAAAGACTCAGAGCAACATAGCAGATTATTTGTTGGACCCGATTTTGAACAATGACTCAACATAAATACAAATTTTATTTAAATAACAAACTGAATATCCAGAAATTAACAATAAATTCAATTGCAAGAACATATAGAGCGATTAAAGCTTGTCAGTAAACGACAAATCCCTTCTATACATTAGACTCCAACATATGTGTCAAATGAGCAATAGTCAATTTAAGGACCAGATTTGGTCAAAGGAGTTTCTAGACTTCATACACGACATGTAGACATAATGTATAACATTAGCAATGCAAAGTTAGGATGACCTGAAGATATCTATGCAACTAACTTAGGAAGAAAAAGAAGAGTCAATAAACTTTAATTTATAAGACACAGGTTATACATAAAAGGATTCAGAGCAAAGCGTCCAAAATTCTCCTTGAACTTCCAGAAAACCCCTATACCCAATGCAGACACCACCACCATCATCAAATCAAACCACACCAGACACCTAAGAACCTCATTTCTCGGGAAACTTTTACATCAATTTCACGTCTCCTCCATCAATCCTCAGTTTCAACTCTCCACCCTTGCCTTCCAAGTATCTAAATAATGGAAAAATGTTTATGGCAACATATAGTTGATGTCTATACTTGAGCAGACAGTGATACGATTTGATTACTGACACTGGAAAAGGCTAATGAAATGCAAATGTACGATTACAGATATATCTTGCCATCTTTACATCATTCTGGCATGTAAAAGTGGCTTGTGAACTCGAATTGTAGCTATAGAAGCTTCAAATCAACCTGATAACACAGCCTTGATCGACGACTCAACTCTGAGGAACTTTCTTTAGATAAACTGCTCCTACGACTGGTCGTACCAGCCAACACTTAAGAAATACTGTAACTTCCGTGGTACATTCATTCTGAAATACTGTAGTGTCAGTGGTTATAGCTCATTCTGCTGCACGTTCTGAAGCAGGTAGCTACTACAATGTCAAATGAAGTATGCTTAAGGATCTAACGCATTCATATCTTCTTTTTCTTAGTGCGCAATTTAACACATCATTCCAATTCAATGAAGCATCGTTATTTGTCTAATATTATGGTAATATCTTGCAAAGTTTCACTCTACCTCAATTTGTAATAATTGATTTCCTGCTCACTTCGCTTTAAGGCAGATCATAGCAATCCCAAAATCAACTCATGAACCAAATTAGTTATGCAATACTATGTTTCAAGTCATAATTGTGTACAAAAGGGTACTCATAAGTTTTCTTTTTTTTTTTTTGGTTGAGTACATACTTATAAGTTAGGTGGCAGAGGTACAAGATTTTATTCTATCATCTTCATTCCAATACTGAGTAAATTACCAAAATTACCCCTAAAAGTTTATTCTAATTATCTTTCAAAATTACAAATACACCCTCAAGGTATTACAAACACCCCATGAGGTTTAATTTTCTTAACAAAAACCTCCCTCTTGAGGGTGTAATTCGTAAATAAAAACAAATGTCAAGGGGGTATTTGTAATTTTGAAATATAGTTGGATTCATTTGTAATTAGACTGAACCTCAAGGGTATGTTTTAAAATTAACTCATACTTTTATTATGTGGTTGCTTTTGGAGATGATACCATATAACACTTCACAATTTTTTGTGATACCCACATTGATTGAGGCAGCATATTTAGAGTGGTTTAATAGTGGGTACAATGGACTTCTCTAGTAACTTGGTTTAACCATTTCTGCAAAGAGAGAACGAGTGTAATGTAGTTACTAAGGGAGCCCGTTATTCCGGAGTCTCACTTTTCGGCCCCATCCCATGGTCACGATGAGTGAAAATATCGATACCCTAAAAAAAAGCATCATGTTTTCCTCACGAATTTAGCAAGGGAAGACCATAACACAATTCAACAATTTACAATAGTCACCATATTTATTATTGAAGTCATTTATCTCAACTATCATTCTGAAAACACAATGCAACATCATTTCATTAACAAAGCAAACTATGACAGAAAATAAGTACATAACTAAATAAATAAAGCAAGCAGTACTTGACAAAAATAAAACAGACTCAAGCAAGGAACAATATGCTCCTCTGGAAAGTAATACCTGCTTTTAATGAGAAAATCCTCAATTTGATCATAGAGAATGGAAAGGCGCTCAAAATGAACATGCCCACATATCCTATGGAAATCAAAGTGCAGATATCTGCAAAATGTAGTAGGATAGGATTTAGCCAGATTGCATCCATGTGATCAATGAATAGTAAAATGATCAAATTGAAAGACAATCTACCTCACATCATCACTGGCAATAGGTTCCATTGCATGGCCAAACTTTTCACACAAGCGTCCCTCACCCCCATGCTGTTATTAGTTCAGATGATAAGGTCAATAATACCAATTTAACCAACAGGAAAATGCAACGCGCTTGAAGTAGCAAGGGTAAAGATATTAACAACCCAAAGTAATAACAACACACTCTAACCTCAAATACTCTACCAAACTATCAACTGGATGTTTAGCATTTCTTTATATATCTTAGGGAAGGAAAGCATACTATTCCCTTATCTTACTCAGACAGAAAGAGCACGCTAAGCACAGAAGAAAAAGAACAGATAAGCTACTCCTACTAGAAAGGCCCATTCTGCCATAAGTACCTCTCCTTCGGCTAGGCCTTACGGTGGAGAATGCTTCACATAAGCACTTCAATATGTAGGATAACAAGTACACTGAAAAACACCAACAAAAGTTTCCAAGGAAATACGATTGTTGATTGGTAAATTTCTGACCCCTACGATAGTGCATGAATTAGTCATTTAACTTGAGTCACCATAATAATCTCATACTCGACATGGTGTACATTAATTATTCTTTTAATTGCAGGACAATCACAATAGGACTATTTTGGGTGGATCATTTTCGTTTATGGAGGTTAATGAGTGGTCAAGAAATGATACATCACCTGTCTTAGTGTCTTGTGCAATAAGTGAATCTCCAATAATTTCACTGTACTTTATTCTAAATCCATGGCCATTGTTGGGATGAGTAATTAGGATAATGGTTTTCTGATTAACATCAAAGAATCAAGATATTAGCAATGTTCTCATATAATTGAGCTATTAAGGTTTTTAACTATAAATCCGTGTTTCAGGCACAATTGGGAGATTAATCCACGTAAGAAACAAACTTGCATGGTACGCGAAACTGGAAAGGTTCGTCACTTCACCTATGATTAAATCTTTATGGCGTGATGCTAGATGCTAACCATAACTAATGAGGTTCATGGAATTGAATCCTTAATTCCAAGATGATTAATTAATTTGATTGATTGATCAAGAATAATTTATTATTCAACTAAGTCGCAAGAGTTATGAGACACGACTAACATATGGGTGAACCTAAAGGTTCACACACAAACTCGGAGAAGCTCATTTCTTATCTAAGTGGACAATCGAATAGTTGGGTTATATATTTAATTAATATGATTAATTTAAATAGCGTGTAATTAATTCAAGTGTTCAAAACATTCAATTAATTAGATAAGAATAATAAATTGACCTAAATTGATTAGGTTCAATTAAATTGGGATATTTAGACCGAGGCTACAAAGAATTATATTAAGAATTAAATTCCAAGATTAATTGGGAGATTAAGTATTATATTTAGAATCAAAGATTTACCATAAAACTTTGGTTAGGAATCAAAGAATTTATATTATTATCCAAATTAAGTATGGAAAGGATTTGGGGACTTACCAATTGGAATCTAAATAGGACTTGGAAACCTTCCATGTGAACCCTTTAATTTACAAGGTATGGAAATTCAGAGACATTTTCAAATTTTATTACAAATTCGATTGAGGTATATATCTATTAAATATCAATTGAGTTTTTATTACGGAAACCAAATGTATCGAACCCGAGAATCCGTTTCATGTATTTTGATGCATGTTTAAGAGCTTTAAATTTTCGCTGCATTTAAGAGTAGTAATGCAAACCCAACAAGGTAGGTTGCCTCAAACTTATGGCGTTGACTATCAAAAAAACCTTGGGTAAGGTCGAGATTTTTAGCAGCCAACTACCATAGGTCCTTGCATTAGTTTGAAGTGATAAATCCCATCTTACATGGGGACCTTGAAGAAGAGATACATATGAGATCCCGCCTGCATTTGAAAGGTATCTAGTAGTAAACAAAGTATGCAGATTAAGAAAAGTCTTGTATGGGTTGAAACAGTTCCTCATAGCTTGCTTTGGAATATTTACAAAGGTGATGCTTGATATGGGATATAACAGAGCCAGAGGGAACATACATATTCATCCAACATTGTGTTCCAACTCTACTAGTATATGTCGATGATATAATAGTAATAGGAAATGATGAAAAGGAGAGACAAATTTTGTGCAATGTTTGACAAAGGAGTTTGGGACCATGAAGATTAATACATTATCTTGATATCTTAAAGAGATACTGATTACTAGAAACTGGTGCACAAGCCTATAAGTATACCTACATATCCTAATCACAAGCTATACCAACAGATTCTGATCACAAACTCTAAGAAGCAGAGGAAGATGGCCAGGACTAATTTTAATCAATACAGCTAAGACGGCAATCTCAAAATTTTAAAATAATGGAGATTCATGTACCTTGTTTACTAGATCAACAGCAAGAACATTTCCGTATTTCTTTCTTAAATCCAGAAAGTGTCTCTCAACTACTCGCGGCTGCAGAGATGATGTGTAGATGAAGAAGTCAGCAACGCATATGCAAGATGTTAGGTTCAGATCATAATCTGAAGATAAAAAAACTACTCACTGCTTCCTCAGGTCTCACGATTTCGAACTTTGGCTTATATGTCAAATCAACAATCTGATCCCAAAGTAATGGTATCGACCCTCGGACCTAGAAGAGGAAATTAATAATACAAAATATGACATTAGCATGTTTATCACATGAAAAACTGAGAAACAGAATAAATTAAATTAAAACTTCGATCGGGTATATTATGTATACAAACTACTGTCTACTCCATAAGATGTCATCTCAATTAAACCTCTAGTTGTCTATCAGACTGTTAAATGGGTTTGGGTAGAACTCATCCCCAAAAGCTAGCTCAAAGGGAGAGGGTGCCCAACCCACATTTATACACAATAACAAATAGGCGATGTGGGACAAACACAAACTCTAACACCCGCCCTCACACTGAGCGTGTCAAACCAAATGGGCCAGGGTCCAATTCCCAGCATCGCCTCCAAACCAAACCTGGGTGCTTTGATACCATGTTAAATGGGCTTGGGTAGAACTCATCCACAAAAGCTAGCTCAAAGGGAGAGGGTGCCAACCCACATTTTTACACAATAATAGTCCAACAAATAGGCGATGTGGGACAAACACAAACTCTAACAAGACCAATACAGTATTATAAACCAACAATGACTAGAGTAGAACGAATCAGGAATTTGGAGGCTGACATAATTATGTAAAAGCATCTAAAATGTCGTAATTAACTAGATGTGCTATGTTTTTCAGTCAGAACAGTCTTCAAATTCAAATTTCTCCACAATTCACTGAAGTTAGTCAACCTTGGCCCTTTCAAATGCAAAAATACTACTCCCAAAGAGAAAACATAGAGGGGTGAAGGCAATATTTTCCTTGTAATTCAGACACCATATAATGAAGTGCCACTTGTCATAATCATCATAATACAGAGAGAAGTGCCCAATTTCCTCAATAGTCTCTGCCGGATTTCACAGCAATCCATAGAAGTCCACATGCAGTATTATAAGAAATGTGCTAAGGTTTATAGTTTTTCCATTTTACTCTAAGTAAAGACTTTAAATACATTTCCTTGTTGCTCATAAATATACACTTCGTTTCATTCAAACACTCAATGCCAGTGACATCAATTTACCACATGAGACACAAATATAATTGTTCAGTAATAGACATATCAGGTACCTCAATTCCTAAATTGGTGTTTGGATGCGCAAGTACTTGCTAATCAAAGTTCACATAGCATCAGCTTGATAAGGTGAAATCATGCTTAAGATGCTAAGTAACAAGCATCAGAACAAAGCTTCAAATGAGTGCAGAGCATTTAGACTGACAGCCCTTTTATCCACTTTACAAAATCAATCCAGCTAATAAGTTTAGGGGTAGAAATTTCTGTATAAGATGCATCACAGTTAACAAGTTTCTTTCAAATGAAGTCCACGTCCTGTTTTTCAACAAATAAATACAAATTTCACCATAAAAAATTCAGCAGCATTGACTCTTAAATTTGTATTACTATAGATGATTCCGTTTAAAGC
Organism: Rehmannia glutinosa; assembly: GCA_016081115.2. Classification (NCBI taxonomy): domain Eukaryota; kingdom Viridiplantae; phylum Streptophyta; class Magnoliopsida; order Lamiales; family Orobanchaceae; genus Rehmannia; species Rehmannia glutinosa. The sequence continues at coordinate 82,962,964 of CM071930.1, read as the reverse complement.
AACTTGTGTCCTCTGTGCTAGACTAGCTATTCCTCTGTTATGCTACGGACATAAAGAAATCCAAACTCCAGGTCTTTATTAGGTTTCTATTAAATGCAACACAGTTCCTTCTGTAGCTTTCACAAAAGAAGTTTGTTAAGCAGGTAAATTTCAGGTGGAAATGAAAGCATTCTCAGGAATGCCTTTTCCAGTAACTAAGCAAACTGCAGTTAACGTCCTCTTTGATTAATAAATGTAAAAGGCAAAAAAATAGTCTAAACTTCTCAGGAATGTAAATAGTAAATTATTCAACCATCTTGCAACAACAATGATTATGTATGTTATGCTTTTACGTATTAACTGACGTTACTGATGATTCCGCAGACCAAGTGCACTATTAAAGCACACCATTAGTCAGGCTCTGTCATTGGAGCAGCATGAAACATCTTGTTACTGTAGACAACCAAGGATACTTCCTCGAAACACTATCGCGAGGAAACTGCATTACCACAAATTAATAAAAACCAGTACAAGCCTTTGAGAAGTTTACCTGAATAAAAGATGCAGTGTACCCTTTCAGCTGTATGATTTGTTCAGTTTCCACGAAATTTGCAACAAAGCCATCAGCATCAGCTCCTCTTCTCCACATTCGAGTGCCTTCAGAAAAATGCCAAATTAGAACGAACTGGAACAAAGACATTTAAATTGATTCTCTTCTCCATCCTAAAAATGGATCTCATGTGACACAGCACAGAGTTTTAGAATAGAGTTGGAAAAATGATACTTTTACACTATTGTCCTCAAAAGTGGTTGAGAGTTGATTACATTTAGAAAATGTAGCCTTACACTCACAAAAATAAAATAAGAGCAATAAATTTGGGAAGTGAGATTATGAGTATGTAGCATTCTCCACTGTCAAATATATCCTTTTCAAATCGGACTTCAGAAACTGCGTTTTATTTGGAAAAATTGGTAAGCACAAATGCACTCAACAACTAATAAGCATTGACTGGAGTTACTCAAAGAACTGATAGACCATCTTTAGATCTCTTTATCTAAGCTATGTGTAATGAGTCATCACATATCACGTGTTATGCGCCACAACAAAAAGCAAATATCTAGATTCTAGAACCAAAGATAATGAAAATCTGGATGTCCAAATAGGAAAACACTTGGCAAAAAGAGCTCAATAGATGACTCGTCTCCATCCAAATTTTAATAGACAGAATGGCAAATACAAATTGTAATGAATGGTTTTACGTGGTATATTAAATAAAATTATTTTTTTATCAAAAAAAGAAGCCTAAACATATTATTGATAGCTGGTTTAGGTTATGCTGGAAACAATTATTTATGTAATTGACACAGAGGGTCATAGACATAAGTGCATATTCCAAAATACATTGGTAAATTAATTATATCCTTTGGCCAAGGAAGCCAACAGGCTCCCAGCTCATACGCAAGCTATCTGAGACACAACCACACAGAAAGCAAGAAGGTTTCCCTTTCCCCTGTACTACATAGCAGAATTATGTCTTCACCTTGTCATTGTTATAGTTAACATTAACCTGGGATGAGGGGGCAGAATCAGATAGAAAGTGGAGAGAGGGAGGGAGGAAGGGGAATAAGGATTTGAAAAGTGCATTTTTCTGTGTACCAGTTCTTCGCGTGCATCTCCGTGCAATCAGTGCAACATCAAGGATATCTTTCCCAATGGCAGCTTGAAAGGTATGAAAACCTGATGACCAGTTAAGGCTTAGCTTTACATAGAACAACAATATGGTGATGCTAATCATAATTTGGCATGAAGTGCAGGAAAATCAGGACATTCAAAAGGATACTCCCTTGCATGACTGGAAGAAGGTATGGGTCAAGCTGCACAAGGACGACATCATATTCAGTGATTACAAAATCTAAGGGGAACTTCCAACGGATAGTTTGAATCACAATCCAGAAAGCTGACCTTGTTATCGATAAGCACTTCCAACATATAGCTATTCCAAAGAAATCGAGGGTCTGCCTGAGGAAAAAAATTAAACAGAGGAAAAGTAATTTGTGAGAACTGCATGTTGAGAAACTAGGCACAGTGAAACAAAACCACATATTTCTGCCAGTTCAGTAAAACAAAGCTACACTGGGACCAGAAGCTATTTCTGAGATCTATAAATTTAGGCACAGTTTAAGGAGTTCCTGGAGTATAACAGTTAAATATCAAGAGAACTTACTTGTCTCCAAAGAGGAAGCAACTTTGATTCATCACCCAAGTCATGCAGTCGTTGAGCACTGCAAGAAAACCATAGTATTTCTGGTTTAAACTGATTGCTAGAAGTACCAAAACATGCTTCTGAACTGGAAGAAGCAAAATCTTAGCCCTTGCAACCCCAAAATGGAAAGTAACAAAAAGTTCAACAAACCAGAAATATTTTGGAGCATGTTTTGCCGTAAACAATTCAAAAAAGCATAAAAGAGAATAAACAATAGAGCGAGCACTTACTCCTAACCTAGGCTACAAAGTTTAACTAGAGAGCTTTTCAAGTAGATATATTAATAATAATTGATGGTTGGATATATTGCTAAGTTTAGCAATGGATTTGAGAAGAATAATCGCCTTGCAAACCTATTGTCTAGCCCATTAATACATCAAATATCCCTTGAAAGATTCTTTTTGAGGCAGAATTTATATCTAACCCATGAATTTCTTGGTTGCTTGGTTCCCTGTTTAATTGTCTTGAAGATAAAATTCCATAGATTTATTCTTTGCCTAATCACACAATTAGAATAAATTAAGCTTTATGTTATAACATATCCACATTCCATCTAGTTCCACTGATAAAACATTAATGTGGCTAAAAACATTACTTTGGAGACTATTGTCAACTCCTTAAGATTTATAAATGTCTAAAATCTTCTATAGGTTCTATTATAATTGATGGGTTTAACTTGCTTTATTTTGGAGGATTATACAACGGAGAATATTAGCTGGAAGTATTCTCTTTTCTAGGTAAGTGGTTAGCTTAGCAAAAGGGGTTGGGAGAGGGACGAGGACTTATTTTCAATCTAAAAATTATGAAAACAGATATCAAACTATATATTCTTACTTTCAGGCTTCAGCTTTTTTATTTGATTAAGATAAACAAACAAGATCACCAAGTTTACAAGCAACTAATTTTTCAGTGTTAGTGGCTTCCTGAATTAGTTATTCAAATGCAAAGCACGCACAACCAAGGAGAGAGAAAGAGAGAGCAATAAGTGAAAGTAAGTGAATTCCCAAAAAATAGACCTTTAAGTTTTGATCCTAGGTTATAATACCTCCACTCACTCAATCACCTATGTATAACACTTGTACTTGGAGAATGCCCATATTTTTGTGATTAATAAGAAGCATCATCGAGAAAAACATCTGGACATGTTCAAAATATGTATAGTTGCTCAGCTCAGGTACCAATAGTAACGAGAATTTTCATCATTTTCCCCTCTAAATAGAGGAGAAATGCTGCTATATACCTTCAACAAACTCCATGGAAGCATGTCTCTTTAATCTGGCAACTAACACCATCTAGGTTTTTCACAAGATATTTGATGTTGGTCGCCTTTTAAAAGGCAAAACATAAATGTTTTGTAATTCAGTTAAAGTGATATTTTGGGACTAAAACTGTGACGCTTGCTGTCACTCATAGACAAATCTTGTTGGTCACACATATAAAAAGAAGAACCAACATCCATACAAACAAGCACTCAGTATGTGGAGAAAAATTCACCTCAATGTTATATTCACATCATAGGAGAAATACAGACCCTGAGTCCTCTCTGCAACATTTAGCAAGCGAGAAAACTCACTCTCCATCTTTTTCTGTTCAGAAAAGGTTACAGATAATTGGAAACACGAACTCTTGTATATGCTCCAAACATAAGATCGAGAAATTGGCAAATAGATACCTGTTCTTCTGGCGAATTCTTGACTGAATGATCACAAGGAAAAACCTTCATTGACATAATTTTGAAGATGGGATGACCCAGATAAGATCCAACGCATTCACGTTCAGTTATCACAAATAAGTATGATCCTATAAAGCAAAGAATCTGAACATCAAACTATGGGGGAGAAAATCAAGCTAAATCTTATTGGAAATGAAGGCTTGGAAGACAACTTATAAAAATCAAGCTAAACCTTATTAGTTATCACTACAATTATAACAGTTCCTTTCCTTTGAGATCTCATACAATACAGTGTTCTCTTCGCCACTGTTAGATGTCAGTAAATAGAAGAATTTAGGATCAATGACATAATTTCTACTAATAAAAATCTAATATATCTAGATCAACCTTTAGAATCAGAGTTATTTGGTCAATTGAAATAAAAATTCATCATTTAATCCCGTCTGATATCATATCTGATTCTCAGTTCTCCATTTTGAATGGGATGTTTACAATTTCCAATACAAGACCGTTAAAGAAAATATTCTCACCTCACACCAGGCAGCTACACATATGAAATGAAGTTTCTAAAGTAAACTAACATGTTACAACATATCAAACCATTATTCACTAATCACTTTATTTTTTGGATCAAACACCGACATCTGTTAATTCATTATTCATCATGTTCTACTTTTTTAGTTTGGATATCTTAAGCAGTTTAGGCTCTTCTATTATTGGCGCAATAACAACTAAAACATATAAAATTCCTGAGCCTTATTTCAATTACCTTGAGGATGTTACTTCACACAAGAACTTTCCTTTCAAACAATATCCAATCTAGGTGTTAATCCAAATGGCAGTGAAAGACATATAGTCTGTAATGCTAGCATGCAGGTGCAACTAACCTAAATTTGCAGTATATATAGGGTACATTCTACAATCAATTAAGTCAACATGTCTGACAGCTCAATGATCTTTATGAAGAACTTTTGGAACAAACCAAGGACAGTAGGAACAAGCCAAGGACACTTGTTTTCATAAAGTAAAACAAGTAGCACTTGATAAAAATCCATGCTCATAGTAATATGCAAGTACAAGAAGAACCAGAATAGGTGCACTTCACAGTTATTCTAAGACCTCCTGATTTGAAGTGTAGCATTTTAGAGCAAAGTAAATAAGTAACTTCGAATGACGTAAGCTGTATAGTTTAGCAATTCACAATATTTGAAATTAATGCCATTATTTTAATGTGTCAACAGATAATTAGTAAAGTAAGCTAAATGTATCAATGCTCTACGGTATTGTGACAGGCTACATGTTAATAATGTAATGGCAGTGACCATCAGATACTATAGTCTGAAGGGAAATAAATCATCTCCTTGTTATAGATCAAAAAGTAAAATAACTCACTTTTAAAATAATATATGCTGATCATACTGCTTGTCGAATTGGAAAAAAGATCAATGTCGCGGCAACTATCAACTGTTCATTAAATCAATGATGAAAAATGCCTTTCCACATATATTATTAAATTACACATCATTCAGTTCTCAGTAACATTTCAAAAATTAAGATGATCAAACTAAGGGAAGACCCAGGAGTTCAAGACGAAGATATTCAGAAATGTGGCATAGGTGGCCTCAATATATGCTGATGCTAGGTGGAGACAGAACTATCTCCAGGTGCATAGTATAGATTATGCGAATTCTGAATGGGCTTTTGTGAAGCAGCATTGATTGGACTTTGGTGTGTGGAGGATGGATGAATAAGACCATGGTGGCAGCTGAATCGGCAGATAGGAGCGCCGAACTACTTGGAAATCTAAGGGGTGAGGCTAGTTTTCCCTCATTACTCCTAGCAACCCTCACCAGCTCCTCTCCCCACACCTCACCCCAACATTGCCCACACATCAGCAATAAAAAATCCAGACCTATAGTTAGAAAAGGAGGGGCAAGGCAATGAATCTGTTGACCAATTGAAAGAAAGCCCATTACTGCAAAACATTCATGATGTCAACTCTTCAGTAGAGTTTCATATATATTTTTGGTAAAGTGAAAAATAAGATATCAAAATATTAAATAAATTGATCAATCCTCGGGACAATGACAAACACCGATGGGATATTTATAGAAGGTCATATTGCAGTAGTCACCCAAGAACTCAATTTCACCTCCAACCCATCCAGGGCTGGCAGTGCATACCCGACTTTGACCGCCTTTTTCTCCTCAATTCTACATCACTCGGACATCACTAACCTAGAAATAAAGGTGGCAGTGGCAATGGCATTATGGACGAAATAAAAGTGAGTTACCCATATTTATACCGCCATCAAAATGGTACATTTGTTGAAATAAATGCTTAAGGAATAAATATATCAAGTACAGCTAAAAAGAACCTAAAACAATTCATGCTTGCTAAAAAACCACCTTTAGCAAAAAAAAAAATGAAGTGGTGCTTTCCAAGTTCACAGCAAGGGGAAATTTCACTTTTGAACTTCACAAATGGTACAATGATATTCACCCCTTTAGTTTAACACCTATCACAGACTAAAAGATTTGGTTTACAATCAATTTACTCAACCAAGTACCAAGTTTAACAGACAAGATGTAATAGGCATACTGAAAAGGGGATCGTAACCAATACTTGCTAAAATTTATGTACTGAATAGCTTTTATACCTTGGCAACATATATTAATGGATCTAAAGAACGAAAGCTCGAAACCTAAAGGCAATATGAGAGGCGAAGATACAAGGAAGCATCAGTCCCGCAGCAGCCATTAATAGTTAAATATCTATAAGATAATAAAGCAATAGAACTTGCCTGCCAAAAGCTTGAGCATCCCAACCACGCCATAGATCGTCTGGATTTTAGGAACACGAAGCGAGCTGCATTGGGGTATGTCATCTGTACACACCGCATACAATAAAAATTAAACAATATTATCAGAGAAAAAGAACCCGCTGGAAAAATGACGAATGAACGAAATTACCAATAACACTCATGGAACCATCGAGTCGGCTGATAGCCAGAAAGGAAGAGGAGGAGCCGTCGGTCGGCTCCACCACGTATTGATCCGGGAATTCCCACAGCCGCATTTTGTTATACAACTTCTGCGCAGGATCTGCCTTGTCCATCGTAAACAGTCTCGTGGCTGGAAAACAAAAACAAAATTGAAAATAAATTCAGTTCGATCCGATTCGATCCCTAGCGGTAAAGCGATCAAATTAATCATTCAAATAATCTTACAGAGAGGAGCGGAAATGCAATGAAATTGGAATGGGAGGAAAACCCGATGAAGTTTTTGATTTAATGCTAAGAACTGGAAATTTTTGAACTGGAATGGGTCAAATGAGGGAGAGGGCGAGCAAATTGAGGGGTTTGACAAGTTGAAAATGGTGTGATGGAGGGAGTATATTGGTTTGGGGGGACACACTCAAAACGGAATTAACTGAAATGCCGCATAATTTGCTTGCTCTCTCCCATGGCGGATTCCCAAAATATGCTCTGCACTAATCAAACAGTTTCTATTTTTTTTTTTTTAAGTTAATAAATGATCAATATAATCAATATAATTATAAAAAGTATTTATCAATTTATTTTTTATTCACCTTCCCTATTTTAAATAAAAATTATCGACTTCGGATTAACCACTTATATGTAGTAATTTCGCTTATGCGGATATCATTCAAGTGAATTATCATATTGATTTGTAGAAAAACTCAATAAAATTTGTGGATGTCCACATAAGTAATATTTTAAACAAGGTTATATATAACTTTGCATATTAATAATATCAATTTTGCTAATTTGAAAATGTATATTTTTCGTATAAAGTTGTAAGACTTTTTATTTCAATATGTAATATTAATCAGTTTTTACTTAAACATGTAATACTTTTAATTTAAAACTGTACGTTTTTTTTTTTTGATTTAATATGTACTTTTCAGTTTAACATGAAGTACTTGTTATGTGTAATAAATACTTTTTATTTAAATATATAATATGTTTTTACCAAAAACATATGAAAAAACATATTTGCTTCAATAACCATAGACAGTTCTACATCCCCTATTTTTGGGGCACGTAGCCCCATAAACTTTTTTATTTGATTTTGTTTTTAGCTAGTCTCCGTCGGATCCGTTAGCGAGTCTAAATATCCTAATGATCTCGATCTCAGATCCGGATCCCGGATCCCGAGAAACCCGATCCACCCGCGATCCATCTTCAATAAATGGATTAAACCTCACGCAATTTTCAACAGATAAAATAACTCTTGAATTAAATAGAAATGGGGTAATGGTCGTGTCATCAGTCATGAACACAAATTCAGAAAGGGTCAAACCCAATCCTTGAAATCTTCACAAACCACGTGATCTCTTTCTCCCTGATTACCATCTCTTTTCGTGTGATTTTATTAATTATATCACTTCTATTATTGTTTATCAAGTAAGAGATCATAAGAACAAATTGGAACTAGAAAATTTTTAGTAACTCGTGTTGCCAATTGGATGAGTCGAACTTGCTGAGGAGATGGTGGCGCGCGTTTTACGCCTGGGCAGTGGGATTTTGTTGGTGGTGATGTCCACGGTAGACTTGAATGCGTAGTTAATGATTTTCGAGATAGGGAAGAATGTCGAGAGATAAATATCCATTCATCTAAAGAAGAGAGAAAGTGAGTTAGGGTTTCAATATGGTAATTGGGAAGAAGATTTGCTCTGTTTTTTTCTTCAGGTGATCTAAAGAATGAATATTGCAGTAGCAGAGTATTTGAAGACGAAGCACTAAATGATACAAGTATTAGTGTCAGCTAACACTTTTATGGAGAATGACTAATACATTTTATAAGAAAAACTAATACTTTGCAGGAGCACTACTAAATACTATATAGGAAATTACTAATATTTTTTCGAGAAACTACTAATACTATTCCAAGGGACGTCTAATACATTTCGGGAGAAAAATTTAATTATATTCAGGGATACTACTAAAATACTTCCAGGGAACTACTAATACTTTTTCGAGGAACTGTTAATACTTTTTAGATGGACTGCTAATATATCTCGGGAGTATATTCATGAGAAATACTAAAATACTCTTCAGGGAACTACTAATACATTTCAGAAGAACTGCTAATACTTTTTAGAAGGACGGTTAATACTTTTTAGAAGGACTGCTCATACATTTCGGGAGAAAAATTTAATTATATTCTGGGAAACTACTAAAATACTCTCCAGGGAACTACTAATACTTTTTCGAGGAACTACTAATATTTTTTTGAGGGACTGTTAATACATTTCGGGAGTTTATTCAGGAGAAAATATTAAACTACTCTTCAGAAAACTACTAATACATTTCAGAAGAACTGCTAATACTTTTTAGAATGACGACTAATACTTTTCAGAAGGACTGTAATACCGGTTATCCCTGAAAACTACTAAAACACCATTGCTAATATTACGGGAATACTACCGAGTTCGCGGATCTGATCCGTCTAACAGGTCAGACCCGTTAGACGGTCTGACAGGAAGTTTTGTGTTGTTTTATTTATTGTCATTTATTTTGGAACTCTATATATTGTTTTTTTTCCCAACCAAACTCTCTATATTAGTTAATTAATAAAAGATTATGCCTCAAAGTAATTTTCTTATGTATGATTGTATTTACTTTATAATTGTATTTATTTTGTGCTTGCATTATGAATTTTTTTGTATTTGTCCCTATCAATAATTGTAAGTCGCTTTGGCTACGATAATCTAGAGGGGGGTGAATAGATTATCTCCATCTTTTCGATTTTACCCTCTTTTTTGAACCGAATGCTCAAAGACAATAATAAAGGTGCGGAATGTAAACAACACACATCGATTTAAAGAGGTTCAACCCACCTAGGGCCTAATCCTCTACCACCCCCAGGGATTGATTTCAAAAAGAAAAAGATTTTTTAATCACAAATTTAACTTACAACACCTTGAAGAGCACCACACTCTTCAACAACACTACCTTGGAGATTCCCACAATCTCCCTTTGAAGATTACCACAATCTTACTTCAACGGCACCTTTGAAGATCACCACAATCTTCAATCTTGAAGAATACCAAATTCTTCAACACCTCAAGAGCACCACACTCTTAAAAATCCTTTCTATCTCTAACTCATTTTTTCTTCCTTCTATCTTCTTCCTCAAAAAAAAAAAAATCTTCTCTCTTTCCCCCATTCATCCATTAGAGAGGATGGGGGAATCACTTCATTTAATTTTCTTGCTAGTTTCTTCTAGTTTCCTTTATGGGAATGGTTTTCCCCTAGTGGGACCTCGGTCTCCTTTTATGGGAGTGGTTAGTGTCCATTTGTGGGATTTTTTTCTTTGTTTTTCGTTTTTTTTTTCTTTTTTTTTCAGATTGTAATTTTGGCAAAAACCGCCTTTTTGGTTTGAGATCTTGCCATTTTTGGTTGTTCTTCGGCTCCGGGGGCGATTTCTCACGCCTTAATGTTGAAGAAAAATATGTAATAGAGTTGGATTCGGGTATAATGAAGAAAAGACGAAGAGATTGTCACAAGATTGAAACTACTAGCCATTTAATGGAGTTTTAGTTTTTGTCACTTGTAACAAACATTCTCTTTGTTCTTCTTTTTCCATTCATGTATTTTCTCTTTGGTATGTTTTTCCCCATTATTGTAGCTTTGTGGTTTGAGAGTTTTAAATATTGATGTGGATTTGAATTGGTCAGCCAATTCCCGCTTGACTCTTCGTGTAGTCAATGTGGTCTTGAGTCGATTGGCTCCGTTGTATTGTCGAAAGTTTGGTTGAGTTTCATTAATAAAAGTCTATCGTTCGAAAAAAAAGAGCACCACACTCTTGAAACACCTATCACCTAGATCACCCAAGTGTGTTCTTACCACAAGAACACTCACAAGGATATTTTGTGTTGAATGATGACCAAAAATCAAGACAACTCAATAATGAATAATACAATTTGAGTGCAAGTGTAATCAAGAAATGAAAGCCTAGACCTCAAGATGTGAAAGTGATAAGCTTTAGCAAATTACAACAAGAATAATAACTATGAAGAACAAGTGTTTGTTTGGAATATATCTTGTTGTGTTGTATCTCAATTGTTGTCTTGGTTGCTCCAAAACTTCCTCTATTTATAGGAGATGATTGATCAAGCATAGGCTCTCTTGGGGATTGAAAATCTAGAAAAATACAATTAAAATCAAGAATATAGTGTTAGAAATCAATCCCACATTTTAAGGAAAGTTTGTCTGTTTGTCAAACGGTCGTAAATTTGTCTTTGTCAAACTTGAGGGCGGACCGTCATGGCCGCACGTAAATAGAGTTTGAATTGAACATTTCACAATTTAACAGGCTACCGGCCGACGTAGGGTTCGACCTGGTCGTCCCCCCTTTTTGATCGCCGCACAACACGAAAAAAAAAAAGAAAGACAGGAGTTATGTTTCAAGAGTGACTCCCGGGTGCACTGTCGGCCGGTCGGCGACGCCACCGGCCGACACTGTCGTCGACGTCGACCCTCACCGGCCGACACCGGGTCGGTCGGTCGGCCGACCTGGTCATTTTATCCTCCGTCTCATTTCTGTTCCAAAATTCATCTTGTGTACGGGTTGCCCTCTACTACGAACCGGTTGACCTCGATTTAAATATTGTCCAATTTTTGTCGAAAATAAAACTTAAGAAATACTCAGAAAATTTAGTAAAAATATTTTAAACCAATCGGGAGTATTTAGACAACATTTAGCAACCATGTTTTGAAGTAAAAACTTATAAACATAAAAACATTAAAAGTGTTGTCCAATTTTATCTAAAATAAAACTAGAAGAAATAATCCGGAAAATATTAAAACCATTTTAAATCATTTAGGAGTATTTGGACAACAATTTAAAAACATTATTTTGGTGTAAAAAAAAATCATCAAAATTAAGATAAAAGTATGTATCAAACAATAACATGTATCGCAAAATCGAAAACATGGTTCCTTGCAGCACATTCAGGACAATTTAGAGTGGAATTGGATATCCCATGGCAAGGCGAGTGAAAAGAGGGGTGAACTACCATCTACGGTATGGTGAGTCGGCATAATATCGAAACGAGGATTTCATGCAGCTTTCCATCATTGGTTGGTAGTGGCAGAGACGCCAAATGATGAAAATAACACTAGGAATGAGACAAAGCTCGTCATGAGAGAGAGAGAGAGAAATAATGTGGCAGACTTGGTAGTCATTTATGCGATATGAGTAGAAGAAAGATAAAAATGTATAAAAAATGAACTCAATATATCCGGTCGAGTTGAGCAGACAAATTTAGACCAAGTAAAACCTGCCTCATATGAGTTTTGCCTAATTTGAATACTTTCAAACAATATTGACTATATGGTATTAGAATAAATCTACTAGAGCTATTTTTTGTTTCAAATTTTATGTGCCTTCTCTATACTCTCACGATTATATTTTTGCTATTTATTTAAATACTTAATTGATATTTAATTTTTTAATAAAATTAGGGTTTGAAAAGTTTGGGTTTACTTGACATTTGATTCTATATAGTTTATACTTTATAGTGGGGGACGTAATTTATGTTTCATTTAACTGGGGCATTTTTTCCATTAATATATTTATTAATATTTTTTTTATCAATGAAAAGATCGATACAAAATTTAAATTTGGTCGAGTTTGTGTTTTTCATTGAGAAACCAGCCACTGCCTGCCATGTCCTGATCAACTCCTCCATTTAATGGCGTTGTCGCACCCTCTCAAAGGAAAGACCTTGCTGTCCCGCCTGAAACCCTTTCTTGAGCTCGAGGTGAATATTTGAACCCATTTTTTCAGTTATTCTTTCAGACATATACTCAAACACCTCTGGTTCATAGTTGTGGTTACACAGTGTATTTGGTTTCTTTTCTTTTTGTATGTATGTGTTTGTGTAATTTTTCGTGTTTTGCAGAGGTTCAAGTGCAGCTTTGTTGAAGACGGCGGCCGAGCTCAGTTCTCTTCTAATACGGGTCCATGTTCTGGCTCAGGTCTTCAGTTCTTTAACAAACTTGAGAGGGTGTTTGGCATTGATAAATTTAAGCCTTGGGATTGTAATAAGAAATACTTCAGTCAATTTTGAATAGTTTTTTCATGAATTCAATTCCATGGACTTAATACTAAAGATCCAAACACGTTTAAATGTTTGGTTAAGTTATATTCTTGTCTATTCCAGTTTTGATATAATACTTTTTAATTTCATTTCTGTTTTACCAGTCTCTTCAATTTGCTATGATTGTTTTTTTGAATTTAGACTTTGAAATGTTTGGTGATGTCACAGGTCAAGTTGAGTTTTCAACATGGAGAAAGCTGGACTCAAGGAATTTGGGGATAACAAGGTCAATGATATCTACTCCTTCTTGGATAGTTCTAAAGAATCTGCGAGATGCAGGTGCCATTCTTGTATGAGCTTATATGTAGCCTTCTTTATTTATCTTGTTCTGGACGTTGAGAAAATTTAACATTCTTGATAAAGTTAAACTCTCTATCTTCAATCTTTTTTTTTTTTTCTAATATTGCCATTTCTAATATCAAGTCTCTCAGACAAAAGGCGGTCGTTGACTTCAGCATATATTTCTTTTATGCATAGGTTTTAGGATGTGAATAATGTACTGTTTGGGGGTGATCATCGAGTGCTAAGACGTTTGATCTTCCTCTTTATTCAGTATAAAAAGGAAAGGAAGCTCTAAATGATTGATGAAAGTGACACTTTACTTGGAGCTTCAATATGTTTCAACTTCTTTTGTCCACCAAAACGTCATGGTACGGGACATTGTGGAGTTCGGCTAGCTTAATTAACCTCAATCTGATAAAAGGGTTATAACTCAGGCTTTGTACTAGTGACATTTTCTCCTCTGGGAACTCACATAGTATTTGGTTATTTGTTAATTGCCGTTCTAAGTTCATTCATATTCTCTGCTGCTGCACCAGAGTTGTTCTTGGTTGAGTTTACCTTTATCTTGCGTAGCTATTTCACATGTATCCTTTCCATAAATTGGACATATAAAGGGCATGCAATACTCCTTAGGATGTATTAAAGATCACCTATTGCAAAGCTAGAGGAAAAGGGCATATAAGGATAAACGTTCATTGGTTTTTTGGCTTGGTTTATGGTGAGTCGGTGACAAGCGCAGATCAATACACAACTATGGTATGTGTTGGCCCTTCATGAGTTGGCCAGTGGTAGCTAAATTGCGTTATAGAATTTCTGCTAGTACCCACATTAAGTTATCTGGTGAACAACATTTGTTTAAGTACATAATTTGTTCATCCGTGAAAGCATTTTTTCAGAGTCTGCTCAATTTGAGAAAATTGAGTGAAAATTTCACATAAAAGGTGGCTTGAGCTTACTATTTGGAAGATGATATTTACATCCAGTTGAAATAGTTGAACTATTTTATGGTGATGCAAACAGAGAAAATAAATAGCCTTTACGCTCAAGCTCAAGGGTGACCTAAAAATTGGTTCATACCGTCTGAATAAGGAAGATGCTGTGTAATCCTGCATGGTTTTTTCAAGAGATTATTATTATACATACTTTAGGTCTTTCGTGAAATCAACTATAGGATGATTCTCGTGCCTCTCAATGTCACTCCCCTCAGATTGTAGCTGCTTAACTATGTTCAAGCATTAACATAGCCGTTCACTTGAAAGGGACCCCACTGACTGGTGTTTCGAGGATTTAATATAGTTTCCCTTTTGCGTACCCAATTGTGTGCCGATTGGTGGATGCGTGGTTGTCTTGTTATTGAAACTAAAATGTGCAGGGTTCGAGGCCTACTTAGTTGGTGGATGTGTTAGAGACCTACTTCTGAATAAAGTACCCAAAGACTTTGATGTGATCACGACAGCAAAACTTAAACAGGTCATCCATAGTGTCTTAATTTGCTTGCATCAGCATATGTAACTGTAGTAGCCTGGTCCAAACTATATATACATGGATGTATTTTTTGTAGGTAAAGAGGAAGTTTCGGCGGGCAATAATTGTTGGACAACGGTTTCCTATATGTAGGGTCATTGTAAAAGGCTCTCTAGTGGAGGTTAGTGCTGATTTATATCTGCTTTTCTGGACTTCTGCATACATCTCTATTGGTCCAGAGTTTACTTAATGAACTGGTCAACAACCTTTTCTACTATGATAAATTGGTCAAGCATTTTCTCCTTTTTTCTTTAAGGTCTCGAGTTTTGAGACCGTAGCTGAAGAATCCAAAAGAAAACAAGTTGGCATCTCTCAGATGCCAAGAGGTTGTGATCCAAGGGACTTTGTTCGCTGGAAAAATTGCATGAACAGAGACTTTACAGTTAACAGGTATGATCCTTTGCAAATTAACGGCAATCTGATTTCTTGTTTTCCCATCCTCAGAGGAAGGTTACATTGAATGCTGTCAAACTCAATTCAGGTTTGAATAACATTCCTGCAGGTTTTGATTATGCCTTTGAATGGTAAAATAAATAACCCAGATAATTATGTTTTTATATGAAACATCTTGCTTTCAATTACCTTCT
This sequence comes from Rehmannia glutinosa, assembly GCA_016081115.2. NCBI lineage: Eukaryota > Viridiplantae > Streptophyta > Magnoliopsida > Lamiales > Orobanchaceae > Rehmannia > Rehmannia glutinosa. The sequence goes on along the minus strand of CM071930.1, from coordinate 82,947,524 downwards.
TAGCCTCCATTGTTTGTTCTCAAGCTTGTCCTTCTAATTTTTTATTTTTTTTAATATATGCTATACAGTTGTGCTTAGTGCAGTTCGTATATATTAGTTTATTCTAATGCATCCTTCTAATGTTGGTAATGCACCTAAAAAATTGTTTGTAAAATACTAATTATCTTATGACAGCCAAATTCAATTGAGAGAAACTGCATGAGAGCTATCTTGTTGTGCTAATTAGGATAAAATTGTTCATAACTAGGAGAGGGAAAATACCAACTGTGTCTCAGAACAGTCTGACTGGAAGCTTTTTTGGGAGCTAGAGCCTAAAAGTTGAGATTGTGCTAACTGAAAAGTCAGATGTTTTTTACCTCATCCAAGAGAAGCAGTAGGAGGAAAACCATTAATAGAATGAATAGTAATTTAAATTCCTGCTGGATCTATCGCGTGCTGGTTTATACTGCTCAAAGTTATTGAACAACTTTTTTACCAACTACAGTATTGTTACTCTATTGATTGTCCAACAATAAATTCTGTCTTATGTGTATTTTTCTGATTTTTCTCAAGCCTCTATAATAGCAGAATACTAATTTCTTAATTTGAAACAGCTTATTCCTTGATCCTTTTCTGAACATAATCTTTGACTACACCAATGGAATGATGGACTTGAAGTCTTTGAAGGTGAACTATATTGCCTTCATGTCATAAATTTCACATTGTGATATTAAAAGTTGAAGTTGTTCTTTTGTGGCACAAACAGCTAAGGACGGTAATACCAGCTCACTTGTCGTTTCAAGAGGACGAAGGTTGTTACATCTCACACGTTTATGCAAAATTGCACTATCTTTGATTCAATGTATGTAGCAGTACTTTTTTTATTTATTTTTATTTAAAAAGCTAATTTTTCAGCCAGGATTTTGCGAGGGTTGAGACTTGCGGCTCGTCTTAACTTATCGTTTTCAAAAGAGACTGAGGCTTCCATATATAGTCTCTCTTCATCGATTGCTGGCCTTAGCCAGGTAATTCTTTAATTTCTGGAACGACGTCTATTTATCAAATAGATGTGGTCCTGTCTTTCATTGTGATGACGAAATGGTTGACATTGTGCTCTTCAGATTTATTTATTTATATATTTATCATTCTTCACATGGTATTTAAAATTTGAATTCTCTTATTATCTCCTGATGATGCTTCTTTCATCCACTGTATGTTCCCTACTGTTCTTACATAATGATATATGATCCACTTCATGTTCATAAACTGTTATAAATAGTGCAATTCTTCTTCAGTCTAGAATAAATCTGGAGATGAATTATATGGTATCATATGGAGCTGCTGAGCCCTCCCTTCTTTTGCTTAAAAGGTTCAACTTGCTAGAGATTTTGCTACCATTTTATGTAAGTTTATTTCTTGCCTTCAAATGTTAATAGCCTTTGAGGCTGAGCATGTCTTGTTAACTCCAAGATATTGTAGGCAGCATACCTTTCTGAGCAGGTGGATAATCGACTTGGCCTACGTTCCCTAATGTTAATGGTTAGCGTTCTTGGCCTACTGCAGCATCTAGTTGCATCTATTATAAACAGCATATATGGTTTTACTTTCTTGTCTTCAAATCCTACTTTATCCAATCACGTTGGTTTCTTTTGTCAATTGTCTTCTTTTAACGTGTGATCATTGACTATTTTTCATTTTCAGAAGTTATTTTTCAATTTGGATCAGTTGATTACTTGTAACCGGCCTTGTCATCAAAGTATGTGGTGAGTGTTTCTTTTCATTATATCATTCCTTTATACTGAAAGAACATGGGATATATAATTTGTGTGCGCGCGCGCACGTGTGATTGTGCCTGCCTACATAGGAGTGTGTGGTTTGCCGACCTACTTACACGGAGGCAGTGGGTTAGCAGACTGCTGACCTACTACATGGAGGCAGTGGTTAGCAAAGTGCCCATTATTTTATTGAAAATAACCTTGAACAAATTATAGTTTGAAAGAAGATTTGGACAATCAATAAAAAAGAATATAAACCAGGAAAATAAAAAGAAGGTTGTTCTAGTTACTATCCATGGTTGATCCCCCCTCCCCCCACATCAGCAGACACCCTGGTCTATCTCCTACTCCGCCGACCTTCCTCCACCTATCCAGACTGATCTCATAGACAGACTTCCCTTCCACTCCCTCAGCAGTGCACCTTCTAATCCATTTATACTATTCCCGGCACCATCACGGTTATCCTACACCACCGCCACCAAAAGCTATATATTACTTTATGCACCTGATAGTATGGTGGACCTGCCTGCACTTATGTCGCCAACGTGAAGGCTTTGATATGTGGGGTTAAATAAAAAATTCAAATAGAGACCGTTTCAAAGAAAGATAAAATTTGGCCATTGAGTGAAGAAAATTACCACTTCCAAAGCTGAAAGATAAAATGATAAAACGAAAAACTTGATCTCTTGAGGGATTCGTTTTATATTAGATATGTTGCTGTTATGTTAGCAAAACAGAAAATCAAATTCCCTCCTAAAGGTAAAAGAAATTCAGCTGATTCTTTGGTAGATGCCTCTTTTAAGACTGCGGAGCATGAGAACATAGATCTCCTCCAAGTCCGAGGAGGGAAAGATAGAAGGTGATGAGAGGGAAGGTCATAGTTAGTGCTTCTTTTCCCTCCCTTTTTTCTTCTTCTATTTCTTCTTATCTTTTTTCTGTTTGGCTTTCGTTGATGATATACCAAAACTGCCCTGGCACTTTCCTAACCTACTTCCTTTGTATAGTAGGACAAACAATACCTTGCACATACTTACATTTATCTTAATTCTGACACTATGTCCACTGGTGCATGGGGCATGATTACATTAGCTTCAGATTTTTGACTTGCCATCTGCATAATCCTCTCTTGCGATTTGAATTATAAATGGACTCATATGTTTTGTAGTAACCATTAGGGGCAACAATGTACCACCCTGTCACCTCAAGAAAAATTGAAACTCAGATTGACACTTACCTCCCTCACAATCAGCAGAAGATATTTGTGCTGCTTCCAGATCGTCCACCCCCCGTGCGCCATTCATTCCTGAAAAGGCATAGCTAACATAAAGTTCATTAAAGTCAGGGTTTTGATGCTAGACTTTTGACTTGGAGCATAGTGCTAGACTAATGAACTTTGAGGGGGATACTATGGGTTTCTTGATTATGGGAGGTGGGTTCTATTTTATTTCTTTGTTTATTGGGGCTGAAGTTCAATTTACATTTGACATTAGGAAGAACCCTGTCCTTTGATGACCTTTAAATTAATTTTTTATGCAAAATTCTATGGGTGGAGAAGATCTCCTTAATTAATATGTAATTAGAACCATTGTTCAGGAATTCAAGTACAGTTGCTTTGCTTTTAAGATGTGATCTCAGCGCCTCAGCGGAGACATACACTCGTACAGCTTATGATTTTTGGAGACCGTATTCCCTGAAACATACTAGTAAATCCTTGCAATAATATTCACATGAATGATGGATGTAAATTGTTGAAATTCAAAAAAAGTTAGGTATGTCTTCATAAATTATTGAGATTCATAAATAGCTAGGTACATCTCATTTCTTCTATCGCTTGAGAGACCGCTTATGAATATTTTTTCTTTTTTACTGATATTTATGGAACAGGGTTGCAATTATGGCATTTCACATGGCCCTACTCAGTAATCCTCAACATGCTGTTGTGGTGTTGACCTTTGCTTCACTTCTTTATCATCGAACATGGGAGGAAAGTATAAAGTTTGCGAGACAAAGTGCTCTATCTTCACGAATTTATGTGCCTGAAATTTTGGATGCTTTTGACTACCTATCTGATGATGAAATAGCTGAAAGAGTAACTCAGTTTGCTAGGCAAGTGGAAAATTATGGAAGTGTTCTCATCAACAAGGACTGCCTCTTGGAAGCAATGACCAGATTCCCTGAAGCTCCATGTTCTGGTTTGGTAAGTAAACGAGTTTTTACTCTGCTCTATTGTGTTTACCCTCCCAATTCATGGTGCGAAAAGAATATGTACTATATAAATTAGGAGGAGGTCTCATGTGAGACCGTCTCATGATCTAAGTCTATGAGACAAATCCTAAACACATACAAAAATATGGATTATTTCATGGGTATGGGGTTGGTCGAAATTTATTTAAATATATGATTCTCATGGATATAATCCATGGGACCGTCTCACACAAGTTTTTGTGATAAATTTGATATACCATCCTAAGTGATATAGAACCATATTGGTCTTATTTAGGTATTAATTGGTGGAATGACTTTGTATTTTCAGGTTTTTGTATCCCAGAAAATGGGGCAACATGTTAAGCATATTTTTAACGTTTTGGCTAAAGACGTCACATATTTAAAGTCCGGTAATAGATGTCTGGACATAGATTACAGTTTGCTGACAGCAGGGAACGTAAGTGAGACTAGGTTTGTGCTTGGTAAGATAATACTGGACACTCTGCTTTACGGGCCTTTTGGCGAAAGACGAGCGTCCAACTCTAAGAAGGATAATATACAAGTAATGAATCCACCACAAAAGCCGGAGGTTCTTGAACAGATTCGGCATACATCAATGCACGTTGGGAGACTTGACTCTATATCTAAGTACGCGAACAAGAGGAGCATATCGCCATCAAATAACGAGCAATCGACTGAGAGTGCTAGTAAGACAAGTTTGTTTCCAGACAATAGTATTTCAATGGACGACAAATCGAGTAGAAGACCAGGATGTCAGAATTCCGATCTACAAAGTCACAGTTCGGTTCCAGATACGATTCCTAAAGATGAGCATGTGAAAGTTGGGACACAGATCAAGGTATCTTTGCTTTCTAGTCTGTTTTAAGTGTGCAGTGATGATGAAATTAGGTGGATACTTGCCTCAGATTTTGATTCTGTGCAAGACATCGAGTTACTACTGTTACTCAAACGATCATAATCCACACCTCTCTAGGGAAGGAAGGTTTAAGCCATAGATTTTCTTTAGGCGACAATTTTAGGGATAATTACATAAAAACCCCTGAGGTTTGGGCTAATTACAAAGAAACCCAGAGATTTTTTAAAATTACAAAAAAACCCTTAATGTTTGATTCTGCTTACATCTTCCCTTTTCATAAGCAAAAATACATTTCAAAAAACTACCCTAATATTTGTAGAAGTATTATAGTTAACCCTTAAATTTAAGACCAAATCAAACCTGAGGAGGCTTTTTGTAATTTTGAAACATCTCTGGATTTTTTTGTAATTAGACCAAACCGTGGGGGTGTTTTTGTAATTATCCCATAATTTTATTTCCCCCTTGTTTTGGTCCCCATATAGCATAAGAAGCTACGTGACAGTTGCATGAGAAAATTGAATTACTGGTGCAATTCATTTCTTCTTGCACTGAATTTAATCTATGTTCTCCTGACTCAATTTGTTGAATGTTGTATTATTCTTTTGCGTTATGAGATGAGTGGCTCTATTCTGCCCTTTTTGGGAATTTAGCTATTATAATAAATGGATAATTACAAAAAAAAACCTTGAGGTTCGGGGTAATTACAAAAAACTAGAGGTTTTTACAAAACACCCCTTAAGGTTTGATTTCATCTTTTTTTCTTCAAACTCTCCTAATATTTATAGAAATATTTATGTTATCCCCTCACTAATTATAAGACTAAAAACTTGTCACCCTAAATGTGTGCATATCCATAAGTATTACAAATGCTACAAGGCCATGTTAATATGCATGTGTGCATCATCCAAATGAGTGGGAAAATTGCAAGATAAACACAAAATTTGTTCCCCAATTATGATTACATAAAACCTAAGTGTGCACTCTAAAACCAAGTACAATGAAATAAGAATTATTTCATCAATGAAGATGAAAAGAAGAATAATCCATGAAGATTGAGTAAATCAACATTAATAATAAATCAACTTGCCAACATTTTTACAAAATCATGAGATAATGGTCATGCATATGAGGAATGAGCTTGGTATGATTGAGCTACATGCTTGAGAAAATGGGGTGAAATAAACTATAGTTAGGGGAGTAATTCCTCATCAATTGTTAAGTGACTCAACTGAGGTATCTAAATATCACTCACCTGTTCTTTAACTCATCTAGATCAACCTAGGGGTGGCATATTATTTGAAAAAAAGCCCTAAAAAATAAAACAATAATAATTCGACATAATATTTCCAAACTCGAACACAACGCGATAACCTTATCGGATATAAAATTTAAACCCAAAATATAAATCTAAAACACAAAGGACTAGAGCATTTTGGTGGCGGCAACCCCATCCTCCTCTTGCGATTGAACCCCTATAATATATTATTTAATAAATTAATATAATATATAAAAATGTAAGAAAGAGAACATATTTTGCCCCCCTCTCCCCAATTTTTCATGTAATTTTTTATAAAAACTTGTATGTTTTATTTTTATTTTATATTAGATTTTTTTCCAAAAAGGTTTCAAGGGACCTTTGAATAAATAATATATATCAAATACTCCTAATATTTATAGAAATATTTATGTTATCCCCTCTTTTTAAAAATAAGTATTTTTAAAAAATTAGTTAATATTTATGTGTATTTTTGTTTTTTACAAATGCTATTCCATGTTTATGCATGTGTGCATCATCCTTACTAATGAGGTAGATACGCCATTAGTGGAACATAAATTTGTTCCCCAATTATGATTACATAAAAGAAAGTGTGCACTCTAAAATACAAATAAAATAACTAAAAAAATAAAAATTATTTCATCAATTTGATTTTTAAGAAGAATAATATGAAGATTGAGTAAATCAACATTAATAATAAATCAACTTGCCAACATTTTTAAAAAAAGCCCCTCTGTGAGATAATGGTCATGCATATGAGGAATGAGCTTGGTATGATTGAGCTACATGCTTGAGAAAATGGGGTGAAATAAACTATAGTTAGGGAGTAATTCCTCATCAATTGTTAAGTATGGCAAGACTCAAAATTATCTAAAGTTTATTCTAACCTGTTTTTAACTCATCTAATCAACATGTGATTTTTTTATATTATTTTTATAAAACATAGCCCTAATCAAATTATCAACATAAATAGTCAAATAATATTTAAAAGTCGTTACATCACAAATGTACCAATTAGTATCGGATATAAAATTTAAACATCAAAATATAATAGTTAAAACACGAAAAAATGGCAAGACAAGCAAAATTATTAAGTTTATTCTAACCGTTAATGCCATTAACTAATAATATATGTGATTTTTTATATTATTTTTATAAAACATATTCTAATAAATTATCAACATAAATAGTCAAATATAGTTTAAAAGTCGTTACATCACAAATGTACCAATTAGTGTAAAGATCACAAAGCTATTAATCATAACATCAAATCCTAGTAACTAGTTAATAATTAAAAAAAAAAATTAAGCCCAAATATAATTGAATATGTAACACGCATTCTCATAGATGTGGATATGGTTGTTTATGAAGCCTTGAAATTTTCATATTTATATGTAGATTTTATTTTAAAATATTAATTTTAGTATTAAATATGTTTTTTATTGATTTCAAAAATTTTGAAATCTCCATATTTATATGTATATTTTATTTTAAAATAATTAATTTTAGATGAAACGATAAATATTTATTTTTATTGATTTAGAGCCAAACGAAAATCATAGTAACATATGATTGATATATGTGCACGTTAGTAATGGAAAAAGTTGTGGGTTTGGCTCCCTAGAAAACTATTGTCTTTCCACAACCAAAACAAAAGGCCTTAAGACATGTCCACCTTAATATCTGATAATTTTACGTGCACAAAAAGGTTTCAGAAATTGAGTCGCCTCATTAAAGTTTAGGAAACTTAATCAAAATAATATATTGATGCAACTCAGCCAAAAAAGTTCTCCAATGAGATTTGCTCCAACATGAGCTCCACATTTGAGATTTCGTACCAGAAAAGAGAATATTTCAGTTCTACCAGATTTATTGTGTACATACAAGTTGATCATAAAATCTCTTTCTTGGAAGATGCTGGTCTAGGGATGTCAATGGGGTGTTAGATAAATATTTTTATCGTAATTTTGATGATTTTATTTAATTGAGTTTTTTACCAAAACAATGTCCCTAAATGTTGTCCAAATACTCCTAATCGATTTAAATTATTTTTACTAATTTTTCGGAGTATTTCTTGAACTTTATCTTTGACAAAAATTGGACAACTCCTCCTGTTTTGAGGTCAACCTAGTCGCCCAGAGAGGGAACCCGCACACGAAAGTTGAGCAAAACAGAGAAAACAACCTGTTTCTTTGAAAATAGAGGGGTTGAATGGTCAACCGGGGGGAGGGGGGGTAGACCGGTGTCTGAAGAAAAAATATTTTTCCGTAAAATCTTCTTGTTTCTACGTCGAACGGTCGAACCCAAGGGAGACCGGTCCAACAATGTATTTTCAATGTAAAAATTGATTTTTCATATTAGAGGTCAAACGGTCGACCTAAGATTTTATCAAAGAAACTATCCAGATTTGCACAACATATAACTTTTCATGAAATTGTGGGATTGATTTCTAATGATTATATTCTCCATTTAATGTGCAATTTTTTTTTTTTTATAGATTTCGATCTTCAAGGAGGAGCATATTGTTAGGATTCAAATCCAAAAGCTCTCCTATAAATAGATGAAGGCTTGAAGCAACACAACAAGACAACACAATACAACACAATAAGAAAATCTGCAAATCTGTCTAAGTCTTTATTTTCAACATTCTTGTTGTAATAGTCTAAGCTTATCACTTTCACATCTTACTTATTAGGCTTTCCTTCTTGATTACACTTGCACTTCAAGGTTGTATACTTCTATCGAGTTGTATACTTCTATCAAGTTGTAATATTAAATTTGTTTCAATCATCCAAAACAAGAAATCCTTGTTAGTGTTCTTTTGGCAAGAACACGTTTGGTTGAAAAGTTTGGTGCTTTTCATGTTGAAGAGCTTGGTGCTCTTCGAGGTGTTAAAGAGTTTGGTGCTCTTTGAGTTGGAAGATTGTGGTGATCTTCATAGGTGCAGTTGTAAAAAGAGTTTGGTGCTCTTCAAGGTAAATGTTGTAATAGAACCACTTCGGATATACCGGGGTGGTAGAAGATTAGGCCCTAGGTGGGTTGAACTTCTATAAATCAACGCGTGTTATTTATTTTCCCGCACTTATTTTCTTGCTATTATTTCTACATTCGTAAAAGAGGGCCAAATCGGAAAAATCGGCATAATCTATTCACCCCCTCTAGATTATCGTAGCCACTTGGACTAACATGTGGTGGGTTAAAATCCAACCCCCATTAAACCCGCCTCGTTCAGGGTGGTCTAACCCGGTCTAACGGGCCCTAGGGCAGGTTACGAGCCTGCTTTTGGAAAACCCGCTCCATATCCTATATAGGGGGAGGATCATGTGAGACTATAGCTCCAGGTGAGACAGGATTGATTAATCTTAACCATCCCCCACTATTGATCAATGGATATGATTTAATGGATAAAAATTACATTAAAATATTAATTTAATCAAAATAAGGGTAATAAGGTAAAATGACACCAAAAACAGTTACAAGCATGGAAGGATATCAGATCACGCTGATTCTATTTTCTCTCACATGATCAGTCATCCTACAAAACCACCATTAACAAAACTGAGAAAATATAATTCTCCGCCATTGTTAGACCAAAAATTACAAAGAAAAACACAGAAATTTTTTGTGGGAAGATGACATCAAATCCATGGGAAGAAGCATCAACAATTCTAGAAGATTTTGCCATAGCCAACAATGAAATTTATCTTTCTACACGCTATTAACGAGTTCTGCAAATTTTACAGAGAAAAAAATTGCAAAAAAAAAACATGATTTCTGTTCAAAGCGAAGAAATAGTAATACTTTTATAAGAAATTCCCATGGGCAACATAGATGAAGTTGATAGCCATGAAGAACTCGAAACTAGTTTATATTCAACCCAGAATTTTATATATTGTAATCTGTAAATTTTTGCGTTGGAGATGGTGCAAAAATACTTTGGGAACACTGCATAAATAACTATAAGATGTTGTATAGTTGCAACTAGGCAGCAGATATCAACTAACTATACATTATCTGAAAGGTATTTATGCAGTGTAAAAATTAAATATGCAAAACATATACCTAACTATGCAATGTCATAAAACCATGCAACGAAAATCAACAAACTATGCATTATCTAGAAACTATCTATTTTGTATATACAACTAAATATGCAATACATTATATTCAACTATGTTATATTGTCATGAACAGTGCAAGAATAAACAACTAAATATGCATTATCTAATAGCTATTTAAGCACCAAAAGAACCATAATTATACTAGATTCCAAAAAAAGGAAAAAAATTGCTTCCTAAAATAACATCATTAAATCCAGCAGTTACAATCTCACTCCACAAATAACAGTTTTAAAAAGCCAAATGATACCAAAATAACTGCCCAACAATCGTGGAATATGAACGAGAAAAATAAAACTGCTATAGGATTAAAATTAGGCAATTACAATTATACCCCTAATTGACCCAAAAAAAAACTGAAAAAAAAAAACTGAATTAATCACAACCAATTAAAAATCCAAATCAATGATTAAGATTAGTCAACATTGTCTTACCTTGGGAAGGGTGTTACATTTAAACCAAATCTTGTATATATATTTAATTTTTTTTATTTTTATTAAATAAGAATTTTGTATTCTTCTAATTCTGTTACATAAGCTAATTAATAAATTTTCGGTGCCTTTAATACACTGAACTCTAATTTTAGTTTCAGATTATATTATTATTCAATTTCATGACAATTTTGTGTATGGGTGAGCAGTAAGTAATAATCTAGTCCTACTGAAATCAGTCCAAAAATAATATTGGCAGTTCCGGTGGGTTGAACGGACCCATCGAATACCGAATCCAAGGCGGGGCGAGTCCCGGGTTTAGTTAAGCGCGTCCTAGACCCATTGTCATCCTATGCTGGTCTAGATGTCAACATGAATAGGTTGACATCTCACGCAAAAATATTTGTGAAAACATCTCTAGCGTCGATCTCGTGCAATGGAGAATGTTTCTCTTCCTGTCAAAGTCGTGCAAATACAACTTTGCGAGCATTTTCGTCAAAGCTTTGGGTCCAATAGAGAGCAGGAATAACACTTTTGTCATATAGGTCGGGTGCTGAATACTTTTTTCTTGAAGTAGAAGGTTGCAGAGTTGCATGAAACAATTGCAAATATGTCATTATCAACTCATGCACATGCTGTCGTAAGTAGATATTGTCTTTAGGAGGTCAAACCTACAACTTTTCAATGTTGATCTGTATGATATGGCATTATGATTTTAACGTGAGGGTATGTTAGAGTAATTAAATATTAAAAATATATCACTTCTTTAACAATTTAAGCTTTTAGATGAGGTGGATGTTCAACACGACAAGTTCCTTATTCCCTTAATTTGAATACGTACAACTACTTTAAAGAGAACTCTTTATACACTCGGGACATATTCTTGATTTGGTTGGAACTGAGGTTCCTAACATATTTATACGATTCCATCTCTCTAATAGATAGTGTTGATTTATTTGATCCAGTGATCGGAAAAAACTTTATAGAGTTCTCCATGTATCTTTAGATATTTATTAGAAGGAGTTCTTCAAAACTTTCCAAGAATCTCTACATGTATTCCCAAGTCATTCCACTACATATTTATAAAGGAATATCTAGAAGTTTCCTACCATTCTCTACAATTTTCCCCCTATTATAGGCATAATATGCTAGACTAATGCTCTAAGTGGAAACATATTTTACTAGTGAACCTCCAAGCCCAAATTATGGTGGATAGTTAGTCCATAATATTTGGCCATGACACAGAGCTCTTCAAAGACAATTAATGTTCTTGACTTGTCTTGTAGCCTGTTATAACAAAATAACTGCCTTTTACTTTACCAGTTACAATATTTCTACATTATTCATTATCCAATAATAAAATATGTTTTTGTGTGTTTTATTGTTTTTATTTTTTTCTCAAGCCTCCAAAGTAACATAACACTAACTGCCTAAAATTGAGACAACTTATTTTCTGATCCTTTTCTGAATGTAATCTTTTCTATAATGTCAATAGTTTCTTCTAGGTCAACTAACAATATGTCAAATGTCAAATGAGTGCAAAACTCATGGGTAGTTTCTATAATTTCAAAATTTAATTGAGTTATTTTGTAACTTTTTGAAATGGAATTTCGTTTTAGGTCTTCGTGCTTATTCGAAAGTGAATGAATGTGAAATTCTCTAATCTTTAGACAAGTATTTTTATATTTATCCTTTAAGAATTATAAATTTTCACTAGGCAAAGTATCTTGAATCCCATGAACCCAACAATGGATCGCACGAAACCAACAAGGACATGCGCAAGGTATAACGAGATCGTGCAAGCCCAATAATGCATAAGGTGATGGAACAAAAGTCAAAACATAGGCTTCATTATACGCATCTCTTGTTTCATTATCAAATGTTTTGATTAACATGCTCCAAAAAAAAAAAGTTTCGATTTTCCAATGTATACATAAGATGATGTCATTGTACACGTCCCATTCACCAGATGCAGAGCAGGCAAAATGGCAAAATGGCCCAACCAGCCTACATATGGGAATGGGTTGGACTGGACTTCATTTTTAGATGCTAAAAAAAAAAGCTGAACCTACTTTTGCCCGTCCAAACATCCAAAAGCCCGATCAAAATTACTCACATGTTGGGTTGGAAATTTTTTTATGACTACTTTGGCCCATCCAAACAGCCCAATCCATTGCCACTCTGACCACAAGTATTGAAATTGCAGCTCTAACCACAAGTACCCACATGAAATCTCGTATAAAAAAAGGGAATCCAGGACTACTAAAACATAGCCATTACACTAGATTCGGGTACATACGATCCCTTTAGTCATCAACAAGAGTTCACAAAGTAAATAAGATACAAGCCGAGTAACATGCAAATATTAGAGACTGGGAGATGCAAACCAAGTATTAGTTGTAGCTACGTGAATCCAACCAGTCGCCTGCTCGAAAACCCACATGGCGATTACCCTAATGGGAAACACACCTTGAAAAAAATGAGATCCAATGTTCCCAAATACAGATACAGAGCCTAATATAAACAACATACAACATGAGAATTCACAGTAAGTAGGATGAGGGCCGGGGATACTATCACTAGTCAAAATTTGCTTTATATAAACCGATGATCGAGCACGATGACCAAACTCAAATGGCTTAAATTTACATACATATGACTATATGCAAAAATTCTACAAGGGTTCATCAAACAAACAGTGAAACCCTACGAGTGTGAAGAAATGAAAGAAATGGTCTTCAAGTAAATGTAAAGAGAACAAGTATCACAGGTCCCTTCTGCACAATGGGCAAGAACCATGTCTCACCAGCCAAGTATCGATGCAAGGTAGATGAAACATGTGGTGACAATGTGGCAAACGACGAACCGTCTCCCCGAGCTGAAAATCCTAAAATATTGAAAAGCCACACAGAGATTCTTTCAATTAGTAACAATTACCAAAAAGTACAGAAGGACCATTAATAGGAGGGATAATTACAAAAAACACCCATGAGGTTTGGACTAATTACAAAAAAAACCAGAGATGTTTCAAAATTACAATAAACCCCTCAAGTTTGGTTCTGTCTTAAATTAAAGGTGTAACGGTAATATTTTTCTAAGGGTTTTTGAAATTATTTTTCTTATGAAAGGGAAAAATGTAAGGATCAAACTTCAAGGGAGTTTTTGCAATTTTCAAAAACTTCTGGGTTTTTTTTGTAATTAGACCGAACCTTAGTTTTTTTTTTTTTCCTCAAATTATCCCTTAATAGGAAGAGAAACCATATTGAGAGTACCTGAAGGCACACCGAACAAGAGACTCCGTCCCCTGAAGTATCAACACTTTCATCTCCGGTAATCGTAAATTTTGGGATCCTTTCGACCGTGTCTACCAACAAACCTTTCGCGCCACCTGTGTCAAAAATGTTGGGGACTTCCTCAAATGGTGGTTCAACAGCTCCCATCTGACTAACAAAAGAAAATAACGTAAGTAAAAGAAATTGATTTAAGTAGCAGTCCAATATAAACAGTTGGTATAGCTTAGCCTCGTACCTGACTCTGCACAGCACTAAGCATAGCAGGACCAATTCGTTCACGAACAAGTCTACCACTTAGAAGGCTTGCTATGACATCAATCTGTACATTTCAGAGTGTCCATTAAACAATATTCAGATTAAAATGAGTCAAAACGGATTTTGACTGTATATCAAACATTATGGGACTTGGGAGCACAAATTTAAAAGGTTAATTACAAACACTACCCCTGAGTTTTAGCCTGATTACAAGAAAACCCGTTTATCATTTAAAATTACAAATAGCCCCCTAACATTTGTTTTTGGCTTACAAAATTGCACCTTCAAGAAGGACGCATTTGTTAGGTAAATACAAACCTCAAGGGGATATTTGTAATTTTGATAGATAACTGGAGTTTTTCGTAATTAGGCTAAACCTCAGTGGTAGTTTTTGTAATTATCCCAAAATCAAAATTCAAACTTTTTCAATGTGCATTGCTTCAAAAGATTAAAACCATTCAATTAATATAAGAAAAGGATAATCACAAATAATACTCTTAAGGTCTAGTCTAATTACAAAAAAATCCAGTTATCTTTCAAAATTACAAATACTTCCTTCACATATGTTTCTATCTTATAAACTCCACATATTACCTCAGGGGTATCTGTAATTTTAAAAGATATAACTGGATTTTTTGTAATTAGACTAAACCTCAGGGTATTTTCCATAATCATCCCTAAATTGCGTTGATGATCATAATCCAGGTAAAGCTCATTGCTCACCAGATATAGGACACACCCTAAACCAGATTCATCTGATTGCCACAAAAGCAACGACGATTCGAAGACCTCAATCGAAAAAACAGCCCCGGAAATCGCCCCTACGGAAGCCCCTCTAACAAACCCACTTTCCGTCTCTTGGCCTATCAAAGCTCCGGTGATTGCTCCCAATAACGTACCCACTGCACACAATTTCAGCTCCATTAGCTTAAATATCATTTCCCCCTTAAAAAATTCTTCAAATCAATCGTCTATATAAAACTTCCCGGTAAAAAAAATAATAATATTGGCAAATACTCAATTCAATTTCCAACCATTCGAATAGGAAACTCAAAAGCTCGTTTTTCGCTGTCTTCCCCAAACAGCAGAAAAAAGACCTAATTGGAGAACACATTAATTATCAAAACCTAATTAAGATTTCAGGCACCAGCACTCATCAAACGCAAAATGAGACCAATTATTGTGGAAAAAAAACAGGACAAATACAGATCATAATCATGAAACCCACATTAGAAACACAGATCACAGAAAAACGTATAAAATCGAATGTAAAACTGAAATTCCCAACAAATCAAAGCAAAACCACAAAAAATAATCAGGCAAACGGAAGGAGAGACGAAATTACTCACCGAAAGCGAAGAAAAACGTAAGAACTGCAGAGAAAACATTCCCAACTACAGCAGAAACTGCACATCGAACCAAATCCTTGATCTTATTGACTAAACACCCGAACGAAGACGAAGATTCTGCTGCTGCTGATGATGAAGATGATGATGAAGGGGGAAAAGAGTGAGATGGGTAGGCGTAAAACTCCATGGATTAATTAATGAAAACAGAGAGAAAGGAATGAAGGACAGTTTCTTTGTTCAGGTGATTAAGGAAACCAGCTGTTTGCAAAATGTGTGAAAAAATGATAACTTTTTGTGATCGGTGGGCGTTAGCCTGTTGGTTTTGTAAAAATAATCAATTATTTTTTAATTTATTAAAGTTGTTACATGTATTTTTTTATGGAGGAAAAGTTGGAAATATCTTTGAAGCCTCATAATATTCAAAATGATAAAGATCTAACATTTGTATTTTATTTTAAATGTTGCTTATTTAACTTGGCTACTTTTCTCACTATTCTATTCTTTTTTTTCTATATTCGACAAAAAAACAACTTATGAGAGTCGATTTAAGTGCTCCGTTTGGAGCATGCGCCATGCTGTGTTAGTATACTATATATATCAAATCGAGAAATTGTTAATTGAAAAAAAAAAAAAACTCGTGTGAGATACCGCGACAACATATATAGAGAGAGCTGGAAATTTTAGCCGGCCCAACCATAAAAATGTATTTCGAGATTGGGTTGGATTGGACTATGTTTTTATATAACCGAAATGGATCGGACGTGGAAACAAATAAACAATAATAATTTTTATAAAAAGTAGCGCAACATTTTGTGTAAAAATGTGTTTTATTAATTTTTTTGGTTGAAAAATCAATTTTTCAATCGCATAGTGTAACCATCAATTTTCTTAATTTTTTTAAGGGGACTAGCCCCACCCGACCCAATTTTACGTAGTGGCTCGATCGGCTCAATTTATTTCAAGTTGGAGCTTTTGTTTTGTGATTTTTAGCTCTAGCACCATGCAACAATAAAAAAATAATACTTTTTAAGTGTAAATAAATGAACAATAATACTTTTAATATAAAAGTAATATAATAATTGTCCGAATTAATTTTTACTTTAAAAGTATTACTTTTTACATTAATATTTTCTTTCGTCGCATGGTGTAACCATCTCACGGGAGATCTTCTCTTCTTAATTTTATTCAGTAGGGTATATGGGGCATGAGAACCATTATATTAAAAATGTATTTGAAAAAGAGCAAATTGCAAAAATGAAATCTAATTTATAGAAATTAGTTATCTAATTATCTTCAAAAATATAATTCAGCTAAATATACATCCACGAGGCACATATCATATTTCCGGCTCAAATCACAAACTATCATTTATAAGCATTCCTCCGTCATCTACAAATTCAGCAATTTATTTCAAACAGAGAATTATTAACGGAAAATCAATTTTTGAAAAAAAATAAATAATTATAATAAAAATGAAATTAATATTATGCTTGGACAATAATAATAATAATAATAATAATATATGTATATAATATTGTAGACGTGACAAGAACTCGTCAAAAGACAAGTCACCAAGTTGCTTTGAAGTATTTATGGCTTCTGCCCTGTTTACCAGACTTGCTCAGAGCCAACGATTTTCAAAGCTACTCTATTTAATAATCTATATATCTATTTAATTTTCTAGTCACAAGATATTGAACAATACATTAAGCTACAGATTTCTTAAACAAGATTATGCGATGAGTATCATTTTTATTTGATTTTACAATTATCTTAGACAACAATTTTTATTTATTGTTCTATGGCCTCCACACAGCTTCTTCCTTTTAAGTTTATACAAATGTTAATTAATTCTTTTGAAGGGACAAAAACAAACTAATTAGTATTATTTTGTACTAATTTAGTAGGGAAGAAGAATAAAAAAGGACTCATCCCCTCCCAACATAGAAAAAAAAAATATATAGAGAAAATAATTTTTTCCAATCTGAACTTCGATCATTTTTATACTATGCAACCTAAACTATTTTCTTTCCAACTTACTATCTAAACTTTGCGGGTTTTTCACTTTACCGATCAGCCGGAATTGGAATATTCTTACAATATTATGGGTCACATGAGCGAATATTCCTAAAATATGGTTAAAATTCAGGCTGCAAAACATTATTCCCCCAAAAATATATATTTGATATTTGGTTAATCCAACACTTGATTGTTGGAAATGCAAATAGATAGTTAATTTAGCACAACCCTAATAATTAATTAATATGTGTGGCACCTAAGTATATATAATCCTCATTAATTAGAACAAATTGATAACCCCCAACAATTTTCTAGGTGGTTGTTTTTAAGCACTTTTGTGGCAAAGATTTCAAAGACACATGAGAGAAAGGGATGCTTCTTTTTGACAAAATTGAGAGCGTGTCGTGTAAGGATTTTAAACGGTCCACTAGTGATCACATGCAATGAAAGTCTACCTTTTCTTGACTTGAATATTTTTATTGTCCACTAGTTAGAAATAATCAAACTTCTCTTTTCGAAAAAATAAAATAAAAAAAAATCAAACTTCTGATAAATTCAATACGCCCGAGTCTTCATACCAAGTGGAGGTGGGGGTATTTTGTACTTTTTTATTTTTTTTAAGTAAATGAAGATACTAGAGAAGAGGATATATCAAGGGCGGAGCCAGAGAACAAATATAGGATGGGCCGATATACGAAAATCATATAAATTATAATTAAAAAAATTTTCTAAAAAAAATTACACTGTAAAAATTATTTTTTTAAAAAATAGGGGGGGGGGGCAGATTAGCCCCCCTCTCTCCGCCCTTGGGATACATGCACTTATATGAGATCGAATCCAGGTATATCACACTTACAACACCCCATATATTTTGTACTTGAGTTTCAAGAGTTTGGTCCGACAGAGTCAAGTCATTTTAACAAAAAATGGTGATTTTCTTTTAGTACAGTTGGAGATAGTAGGGGAGGAGACACACACACTAGTATGAAATCGAACTCGGGTCAATCGCCCTTACAACACAAGTATCTATCATAGGAGCACAAGAGTGGTACTTTTTTTTTGTTTTAATATCTTTTCAAATGTTTTGTTGTTAAAATTTGAAAACGCTGAAAAATCTACTCATTTTCAAATGAAATCAACAATGTACCTATATTTACTTTTAACATTAATAAATATATTTATATCACTCTCACAAAATAATAGTTTATTGGCATAACTGATGGGTTAATTGGCATTTTTTCACATTGAAATTGTAATCCACTTAATCAACTATCTTTTGTTTTCGAAACAATTGAATAATTTTAAACAAAAAACATAATATAAAGATATGTGATGGGCATAGTTTCAATTTCAACCCAATAAAGCACTTAGGCCCGTGAGGCCCACAATACTCGTTAGAGGAACGAGTGGTCCAAAACATTACATACTTAATAAGTAATAACATATGAGGCCCCAAAATCTCATTAAAAACTCATTATTTCAGAACAATTATAATATAAATCTGTCTAATTCTCATTCACAAGGTATATAATTTATTTTCACCTTAAGCACTCTAACGGCATGATTTGTACGTGAGAATGGAATAGAAACGGAATGAGCATTTCTTCGTTTATTTCCATTGACATGCTTGGAAATACTCGTTCTCGTGGGAATTCATATCCCAAAAGTAAGGGAATAACCATTCATACTCTCTCTCATGGGTTTAGCTATTCCCAATCATCAAAAATGACTTAAATTTATTTTTAATAAAATTGTCTTTCTATAAATGACTAAAATATTGGATATAATCTATATTTTCCAAAAGTAGAGTTATAAAATTACAAAAAGTCCCTTCATGTTTGATTATGTCTTAAATTTAAGAAGGTAGTAACTATAATATTTTTAAAAATAACAGGGGGTTTTGAAATTTTTTTGCTTATGAAGGAGGAAAACGTAAGTTGAATCAAAACTCAAGATGTTTTTTTTTTTTTTTTTTTTGTGATTATAAATATATTTGGGGTGTTTTTTTTTTTTTTGTAATTAGTCCGAACCTCAAGGAGATTTTTGTAATTATTCCTTAATTAAAAGAAAAGATAGTTTGATTATATACTAGAACAAATTGAGCAATTACTTTGGAATATGTGGTCTTTAGCAATTGCAGATGTTATGCTCTTCGCATTTGATGTGGTATATATAAATTTAGCAGCTGCATCGTAAGCTTTTGTGAGCTAAATTCATCTTATGGGGTTTGATCATGATCAGTGGCGTAGCCAAGATTTATATTGGAGTGTGCCGATACACGAAAATGGGATGAGCCGGATAATTTTTTTAACTAAAATGCATATAAATTCTACCTGGAAAAGAGGATGTTTATTCTATAGGCATCTGACACAGGGATGCTAGTGCAGATTTGTGGTGCTTGTGTATTCGTTCATTGGATATTTGTCGTGCCTCCCCTTCACTTCTCTATAAACTTAACAATTAATAGTGTTAACTTAGCAAATCAATATTTGCTTGATACGTTCATGCCTTTACAAAATTCCTATCAAATGAAAACTTTCCAACTTACTACATTCATTTTGTCATCATCGAAGTCCATACTATATTTTCCTAACAATTTTTTTCCCTTTTTTTATGATGACAAAAGTTTTGAAAAGAAAACAACTCTTAAATCTGAATATAACAACTCCGAAAATATCAATAAAAAAAATTGAAGGGGTTAACGGTAATATTTTTAAAAATTTAAGGGATAATTACAAAAACACCCCTGAGATTTGGGCTAATTACAAAAAAACACAGAGATATTTCAAAATTACAAAAAAAACCATCAAGTTTGATTATGTGTTAAATATAAGGGGATGACTGTAGTATTTTTATAAATATCAGGGTTTTTTTTTGTAATTTTGAAACATCTCTGTGTTTTTTTGTAATTAGCCCAAACCTCAGGTGTATTTTTGGAATTATCCCTAAATTTAACGAGGGCTTTTGAAAAAAGGGGAAAATGCAAGATGTAATGAAACCCAAAGGATTTTTTTGGTAATTTTGAAACTTTTCTAGGGTTTTTTTGTAATTATCCCAAACTTCAGGGGTGCTTTTGTAATTATCCATTTTACTGATGACAAAAATGTAACAGAATATAGCAAAACACTAATTAATCTAGTAAGATCAAAATCCTATGCAATACCCTGTAAAAAAAAACCAAAAACTATATGGAATTAATACCTTCAAGATTAAAAAAAAAAAAAAAACATCATGTACACTTTCCCATTAATAATTACCACTAAAATATTCTCCAAATATAGCTACAAAATAAGCAAAAATATATGAATTAATGCTCAAGGAAACCTCCGACTTCGCAGGCCAAGATCATTGTGCTTTCTGGAGGGGGCAGAGGCCGCCGGTATCCTTTTTTTGGGCATCAAATTTGAGAAATGGCCTGATGATGATGATGACGTGTCATTCCGATCATGATGAGCTGGATTTGGTCTTATTTTGAATGCATTCGTGGCTCTGGAACAACTACAACGACCAAGAATCAGGATGAAAACCACTAACATTACCCAAATAAAGAGTGTACTAATTGGAGGTTTTGGGATGCAATAATAATTGTTCATATTGAAGAACACACGCACGTACACTGATCAGTTATTGAAGAGAGAGAGAGGTTTGGTGACAGGAAAGTGGATCGATGATATACTTATGTTTATGTAGTGAGGGTGTTTAGGAAGTTTGATGGGGGCTGGAATTATAGGAGTGGCAACGGGGTGGGGCCGGGGTCTGGCATAAGTGTCCGTCAATTGGCGGAGCCAGAAAAAATATAGGATGGACCAATACACGAAATGGAGTAGACAGGATAAGAAAATTAGAAAAATAACGTGGGAGACAGGTTGGCTCCCTTCTTTCCGCCATTGGTAGTCCCCACCCCACGAAGGATCTGCGAATGATCGGGATAAGGTGAGTTGGGGGCGGGACGTGGGCGAGAATTCCATTTGTGTTTTTTATAATTTAAATGATATTTGTAATTCTCAATTTATAAATTTTAACAAAAATATGTACATATTTATATTAAATTTAGGGATAATTACCAAAAAAAAAACTGAGGTTGAGTCTAACTACAAAAAGAATGAGGTTCAAAATTACAAAATATCTCTTGAGATTTGATATTGTCTTACATTTTCTCCCTTCATAAATAAAAAAAAATTTAGAATTAACCCCCCTCATATTTATAGAAATATTACAATTACCCCCTAGATTTAAGACATAATCATACCTGAGTTTTTTTTTTCCTTTTTTGTAATTTTGAAAACTCTCTGGATTTTTTTTTTGTAATTTGTCCAAATATTAGGGTATTTTTTGTAACTATCCCTTGAATTTATATGTTATATTTGCATTACTTTAGAAATTAAGATCAAGAGTACTAAAAAATTGAATACTAGATTATAAGTTTATTTTAAAAAAATGATTTTTTCACGTATATATACAATATAAAATATTCTTAATATGCATATAACGGCGACAGGCCAGACCAGGCTTGGCGTCCTAAACCCATTCTCACCCTATTGACATAATTAGGGCGGGATTCTCTATCGGATTCGGGACAAGGGGTAGGTTCCTTAATCGGATTCGGGTCATTTTGTCATCTCAGACCATAAAAAGCTCGTTGGACGAGTCAGTTAGTTAAAACCCGCTGATCAATAGCCAATTAGCCATTATCTCATGAAGGAAATGACAACAGAAAGGCGACATAATAAGGAAAGATCTTACTAATTTCTCTATTGTCAAACACCAAGAAAAGATAGATCATCGTGACAATTTTATGGTTAGGTGAGTGTTTGATTTAATTAGGTCCCAGCTCATATTATTAATGGTCAATGTTATTTCAGACCCCCCATTACACGAGAACTTGTCATTTTGCACAATTCAATTAT
Organism: Rehmannia glutinosa; assembly: GCA_016081115.2. Lineage (NCBI taxonomy): Eukaryota > Viridiplantae > Streptophyta > Magnoliopsida > Lamiales > Orobanchaceae > Rehmannia > Rehmannia glutinosa. Next base: position 82,925,040 of record CM071930.1, on the reverse strand, counting down.
ATATCTTTGTTAGATGCTTATTTTTGTATGTTGGGGACAAAATTGTCATTTAATACATAATATGTAATTTAGTTTATTTATTGGAATAATATTAATTGTCCAATGGGCTATATATGGAATAATTTGGCCCAATAAGTAGGGGTATCAATTTAGGACCCGAGACGCAAACCCAACACGAACCTAACACCAAATTAATAGGTATGGGTCCAGGCTTTGTGGGTCTGGGTCGAAAATGGGTCGGACTCGACTAACCTGCCACTTAAACAGGTCGGGTCTGGGTCAACCTACTATGACCCGTCTAACCCGTTTGTGAATTTAAAAAAATTAAGTAAATAACTAATTATAAGAAAAAACAACAAACATGACATATCTTTAAAACTCAAATGATAAAACCTCCTTAATTATTTATTTGTTATTATTATGCATGTCTTTTTGAATATTGCCCTCAAAATATGATTAGTATGCTATGTTATTTATGCAATTATGTTATTTCTTTTTGTATGATGTGAATTGTAATATTGTTTATTGATCGAATAGTGTATGATAGTGATTGATTTTAAAAAAAAAAAATTAATAAACTTATTCAGTTAAAACTATCAAATGTATACTAAAAAAATTTTATTAGACGGGTTAAGTGGGTCGGGTCCAGGTTACCTGTGAAATAAGCAGGTCGGGTCCGGGTTCAAGATTCTTACACGAATAATTAAACAGGTCGGGTCTGGGTCGGTTGTTTCTGACACGCAAACCTGCGAACCTGGACCCACGAACCCGGACCCAACCCAAATTGACACACCTACAAATAAGTCTGTAACTGGCCCATAGGCCACTTTCTCCTACACGGCCCACAACCCATCACTCAGGTATATATAGGTTTCTCCTCTTCATTTATAAGTTAATTATCTCATAATCTCACTTAATCATTATTCGGTATTCAGTTATTGTCTTACATCTCTCTAACGATCACCTGCTAATTTGAGTGTTGGAGGGCCTCCCTAGGACAACCCCGAGTCTCGTCTACAGGGGCGTATTCTTCCCTAGGGATGGGGAGCTTTAGCCCTCCAAGATTTTTGAAAATTCAATTATTTATAGGTGTATTTTATTTTAAAATATTAATTTTTAGTATTAAATATTTATCTTTTATTGATTTAGCCCCCCTAAAATTTTTAGCCCCCCAAAATTACAAGTCTAGCTCCGCCCCTGCTCGTCTAACGTTTACGTGTATGCAGACAAGTTTCCAGTAGAAGATTTTCAACTCTCGAATAAGACTTAAAAAACTTTCTGCTTGAGGTAATTTGCCTTAGAAAGCAACATCATTGTAATTTCTCATTTTTTATAGAGTAGCATTATCAATATAAACAAATGAATCTCTATTATTGGTATTGTTTAGTTTATTTCAGTGAATAGTGAAGAAAAGTGGATTAATAGCTAGATACAAAACAGGCGCGCACGTTGGGGTGATGGATATATGGGGAGTGATGGTACTCAACCAAATAACAAAAGTACATTATAATATATGAGGGCAGATTTGTTTGTTTAATGTTTTTTGCAGATTCAGAGAATGTGCCTTCAATTGAGGATTCGGTTCACCAGATAAGATCACCTAGATTTTTCAAGTATTCAACCCTCTATGCACAAAAAAACTCCTTGACCCTCTTTTATAACCTACTTAATTATTCGGCTTGTTTAGACGAAAGACATGTACTCTCCGATAAACGCGTGTTGTTGATTATTTAGATTATATACACATGTCATTCATCTAAATATGTGTGAACCATTTTGGCATGACAGACCTACTACGATGGATACTGGGGCAAGGCCTCCCACATAGGGATGACCTGATAGGACGGACATGCTATAGCGGATAGAGCTCTCTTTTGGTCAAGTAATGTTGGGGTATTAGGTTGTTGGCTATGAACACACCTAGAGCGATTGAAGAGAGCCGAGCAGCAGGCTTGTGTTAAGGTAAGACATGAATGACATTTAATGCGAGACATAACATATGATTGGACATAAAGGGAAAGGCAATTCAAGAATTGAATCATTTAATACTAAGTCCGGCAGAGGACAAGACATAAAGGTGAGTGGCAAATCGACCAGTGAAGTGCATATTAATGCTGAGGATATTCCCTGACATCACCATTAATGAAGCCGAATTTGGGGTCATAGGGTGACGAGTCGAAGTGGGTTGACCTGCCATTAAGTAAATGTCTGTAAGGTCGACTAGTTCGGAAGTGAGCCTTAGGAAGGAAGACATGTATAAGAGTAACTATGATTTTTTTTTTTGAGAAGTATAAGAGTAACTATGATGGATATTGAGAGATGACAATAGTGAAACCAATAATAGTGCGACATGTGTACTATTCCGTCTGAAGAATAAGGCAAGAAAGAGGTATAAAAAGGGAAGTATTATCATTCAAGAAGATTGACTTATTTTTACACATTACAAGCATAAAAACATTACACATACATATCCCAAAATACAGTCTGTAACTTAGGCTTCGGAGTGCTAACGCCAGAAACATTCTGGTCTTGGCTTTGCAAGTCGCGCACCGAAGGACAGAGAATATTCTTGATAGTCCAGCTCTTCCAGGACATATCATGTGGAATAGAAAGTGCATGCAACAGGAAATCCAATCCCGAAAAACTCTAGTTTTGAGATTGGAATATGTATGCATGTTTGTGTATATATATGTAAATGTTAAATTCTTTTTTTTTTAGTACAATGGGGGGAACTTGGGGTGGGGACACACGCACCCGTATGGGATTAAACTCGGGTCATTCACTCTCACAACACATGTGTCAACCACTAGAGCACTAATTAGATCTCATGTAAATATGAAATAGTTATACAAATTATGTAAATATATTTATAGTTATAGAAGATAAATATATATGAATTCTTACATATACACATGTTAACACACGTATGTTTGTGTATGTGTGTGTATATATTCGTACATTTATTTATAATAAAGGTGAGACCTTGTACTCGAGTAATATCGTAATTATGTAGATATTAATAATTTGAGATAATTATATTTAATTAATTTTCCCCCTTTGTCTTCATTAATTTGATTATGAGATTTAATTTATTTTCTTAATTTCTTGAATCATGCGTCAATAGTATAAAATACTATAAATATAATTATATTATTGCTGTTATTGTTGGTAATAATTAATTAAATTGAGATTTCATGTAGTAGAAACTATTTGTTCTTTAAGTTTAACTATAATTATTTTCGTGTTATTAAATTAGGCTTAGTAGAGTTAAGTTTGATTCATATTTGGTTTTTTTTTTTTTTTTTGAGGAAAATATTTGGGGTTATTTGACTAGATTAATACGTGAGATCAATAAGGTCCAGTTTGATTTAATTTTTTTTTTCTTTTGTTGAGGAAAGGTCCATTTTGATTTAAGAAATCAACAAGCCCTAGAAGGATAGCTGCTAGCCATTTCTTATGTAATTCTTGGCCCATCTATTTCAATATTCATTGGCCCATTTGGGAGTCATTTAATTTTGAGCCTTTCATAAGCGATTTATGCTATCATTTGATAGTTTTATTTGAGCCCATTGTAGATTGCTCATGGTATCAGTTTAGTGGATGCTTGTGCCCATATCTAATGATAAGATTGTTGGGAACCTAGTTCAAAATTATAAGCATTTGTATTATAGGCCCCTATTTAAACAAGATAGAAAGTTACATCAGAAATATTAGGGTGACAGATTTCTTTTTTATGGGTAATTGGCATTTTCTACACTTGAATTACATCTATTACTTTGCATGTTAAATATAAGTTTTAGTTTCTTCAAAAAAATAAAATATAAGTTTTAGTATTTCGCGTCCTCCTAACAACATTTCAGGCTGAATTTTTGCTTGGGCCACGAAAATGCTTAGCCCAATCCAACGTGCGTGTGTATTTTGTATACAAAACGTCGTGTGTCAGGCTAATCCCAATCTACGGGCCAAATAGCCCGAATATCGGGTCGGCACATGGGTTGGGCTAGAGATGGCAAAATACCCCCACTGAGCTGTTGGGAATTGGTTTGAGAAGTAATGGTTGATATCTAACTTTGACCAATTTTTTAGTGACTAATTATTTAATTTTGGAGAAATTAAATATTAAAATAAAATCTACGTTTCGAGTAGATAAGTGTGGTATATTTAACTTCTCAAAACCATTTTAGTGGTGAATGAGAAATAAAATCCACAAGATAGTCACTTTGAAATGGGATAATGGATGATGGGAAGGTGAAAAGACACCATCCCACATGGGAATAAAATGTTAATTTTATTCAATATATAAGTAAGTGGGTGTATAAGAGTGTGCAAGATGAAATAACTATACACATGTGAGGTGTGGAGAGCAAGGCCACACGCACGCGCCGCAAGCCGCCGCTGGCCGGGGCACGCCGCCGGTCCGGGGCCGTGTCCCGTGTCCCGACCGGATGGGGCCTAGTTTTGCATAGAAAACATTTGTTTTTACTTTTTAAAGAATAAAAACAAACAGTTGCAAGTTAAAAAGTCAAATGCAGCTTTTAAAGTGAATCAGCACAACTCACTACTTGGAGGTTACAACATAGTGGAGTGGCCATTACTTGGAGGTTAAAGATAGTGGAGTGCCCACTACCGGAAGTTACAACCATTATCTCTCGGAGTTTACCGCCTGCAAAGAAAGAGTCCCAAGGCCTGGATGGAAGTCCTATAAATAGGAGCATTTTGTTGTTCAACATACACACTTTCATACACAATTCTTTCTTGTACTTGCATAATGTATTCAGTTTTGCACATTTCAGTTCGAAAGGTGCCTTGTAATTTTGATCTTTGCTTATTGCAAGAAGAAGCTTTGTTGTATCTTTGGGGATAACACGTGTTAAAAGACTTATACGGGACGTGTTTATCTTGCGGATAGAGTGCTAACTCGCCTCAACTTTTCTGCTATTTTCTACTCTTTGTAATAGATATGTTCTTGTTGTAATTCAGTTTACAGAAATAAACACCAAAACTTTCAACAACGCAAGATAAATATTTTTTTTGTTTCTGTAAACGATGGTGTCTACTTCAAGGGTGAATGTTCCTACTGCTCCTGCTGCTGATGAGAAGCCAGAAAAATTTTCTGGTGCTGATTTCAAAAGATGGCAATCCAAGATGCTGTTTTAAGTGACTACGCTGAGCCTCGCTAAGTTCCTGAAGGAGGATCCACCAGTGGTGGAAGAAAATGAAACCAACAATGAAAAACGGGTTGCTTTGATGTTTGGGGGCGGGTGTGACTTCTGTGCCGCAATTACGCCCTAAATAAATGGACCTCGACTCGCTATACAATGTGTATAGTGAAGTGAAATCTTCAAAGAGCGTTGGGATTCTTTGGAAAAGAACTACCGGCGAGGGGTGGTTCCAAGAAGTTCGTGGTTGGCAAGTTTCTAGATTTCAAAATGGCGGATTCTAGAACTGTCATGGATCAAGCTCAAGAATTGCAGTTAATTATGCATGATATTCGTACAAAAGGAATGCAATTGGATGAAGCTTTCCAAGTGGCGTGCATGATTGAAAAATTGCCACCTGGATGGAAAGACTTCAAAAATTATTTGAAGCACAAGCGAAAAGAAATAAATCGTGAAGATCTAATTATGCGTTTACGAATTGAGGAAGGTAATCGCAAATTAGATTCAAGGTTTGAAAAGGGTGCTATTGATGCAAAGGCGAATTTGCTAGAACATGGCGATTCTAGTAATTTTAGAAAAGGAAAACGTGACAATAACAACAACAACTACAAGGAAAGAAGCACGTAAACAAAAAGCCGTTTATTGAAATTGTCACAATTGTGCAAAGCCCCACCACATGGCTAGGACTCGGCTTCCTCAAAAAAAAAACCAAAATATAGACAACTAATGCTAATGTGGTTGAGCAGATGGTATGATCCAAGAGTGATGATATGGATCTATCTGCGGTGGTTTTTGAGGCAAACCTTGTGGATAATCCGAGGGAGTGGTATATTGACGGGGGCCACTCGGCATGTCCTGCGTTTACGACAAAGATCGTTCTCTACCTACACCCCTTGTACAAGTAGAAAACTTAATATGGGTAATTCTTCCTCTTCTGATGTTGCAGGTTTTGGCAACGTGGTTCTGAAGCTCACTTCTGGAAAAGAGCTGCTTCTGAAGGATGTTCTTCATGTCCTAGAAATCCGGAAGAATCTAGTGTCAGGATCTCTTCTTGTAAACCATGGTTTTAAACTTATGTTTAAGTCTGAAAAGTTTATTTTAACTAAGTTTGGATAATTCCTAGGAAAAAAGTTATCTGTATAATGGACTGTTCAAAATGAATGTAATGGTAGTTCGCCGTGTAACTGATTCAAGCAGCAATAAAATTGAGCCTACTTCTGTTTATATGCTTGAGTATTCTGATTTGTGGCATGTTAGATTACGGTATGTTAATCTAAATGCTATAAAAAGATTAATGAACTTGGAATTACTTCCAACTTCAAAAATTGATTCTCAAAAGAGATATGAAATCTGTATTGAAGCTAAAATGGCTAAGATACATTTTCATTCTGTGGAAAGAAATACAGTACTGTTCGCCTATATTTTTAGCTTCACCGCAAGTTTACGGTGTTCGTTATCGAATAGGGTAGCAAGGTCGTATCCACGGAGACTAATAAATCAATAGGCTAAGTATTGAACCAAGATAGTTTTACTTTTATTTAGACGATCAATAATTGATGGTTGTTGTTTTGAGATTAAGACAATTTCAATCACTAAAACACAAGAATAAGATAACACAAATGAAAGAAGTATCAAGATGATGTAATGGATTTCCGAGTTAAGGTTTCGATTAATAATCCTCTTGTTGTCCGGTTTAATCAAGCCACGTTATTATCAATATTCCTATAAGACGATCACAAAGCTATTTTATCCTCCCTCTCGAGATGCATATAAAATGTAGATTGAAATATCTATGCTAGCATCTCTACTCAACATAATATATACAACTCCCAAATGCACAAAAGATCAAATGTCCTCACAAACATTCACAAACCTCTCGATTCATGCAAATATTCGTGCCAAGTACTCAAGATCTAATATTGAAACTCATCTCTCGAATTATGAATCAATATATCAAACAAGTTAAATCATTGGCCAAGTGATAAAACAAGAATAAGCTCAAAGTACTCAAATAGGCTTCAAGATAATAGCTTCAACCAAGATTAAAACATCCAACAAGAGTTCATTAATCTACTTCCAAAACCCAGAAATCACAAGAGTTTAGCTACACATGATTAAACAACTTACACACAAAGTGTTCAAAGTCATTACAAATGAAACTAAAAGATTGAAACTAAAAGAGAAGCCACAAAAACACAAAGAAAACTTAGGAACGTCGACAATCTCTCGATATATCTCCGATTTCTTCAAGCTCCGATGCAACCCGATTATCTCCTTGATGTCTCCTTCCAAGAGTTGACTCTTGTCTTGTGTTGTAGATCCCAAAAATGCCGAGAATGTCCTTGTGTGCGCCCCAAAAGCCTTTTTATACCTCCCATCATGTTTAGGGCTTAATCTTTGCAGATTATGGGATTCAGTATGACAGACGCACGGGTGGTGCGCCACGCACGGGGTTACTCGTGCGCCACCTCGTTGGAATACCCCAACTCTCTGTAGGGGCGCACGGGTGGTGCGTCGAGCACGGCCTACCCGTGCGCCACTCCGGTGAAATAATCGACTATCGTAGGGCGCACGGTGGTGCGCCCATGCATGGGCTACCCGTGCGCCATTTGCAGCCTTCAATTATCCTTATACGGGGTGCACGGTGGTGTCTTGAGGCACGCCCAACCCGTGTGCCCCTGTCTTTTAAAGTGAACGCTCAACTTTCGCTCTTTTAGGCTTCACTTTTCGTATATCCACTCAATTCTCCGTGTTTCCACTTTGCTTTCCTCATATTCTTATTCAATTAGCTTCAAATATCATGAAATTCCTACAAAATAAGCAAAGTGTAATATCTTTTCCACAAGGAGTGAATATGTAACATTTAACGCGAATATATGCATGTTTACTTATCATTATAGCTCGAAATACGCCTCATAATACATGCAAAATTCACGCTTATCAAGTACCTCTAGAATTGATACATACTGACATATGTGATCTAAAATTCGTGCAAAATAGAGGTGGTAAAAAATATTTCATCACTTTTATTGATTGCACAAGATTTTGCTACTTATATTTATTAAGAAACAAAGATGAAGCGTTGGAAGCCTTCAAACATTATAAAAATGAGGTTGAAAATCAACTTGGGAGCCAGATTAAAATAATTCGGAGTGATAGAGGTGGAGAATATGTTGTACCTTTTGAAGAATTATGTAACCAGTGGGGAATAATTCATCAAACTGCTGCACCATATTCACCACAATCTAATGGCATTGTTGAACGTAAAAATTGAACTTTAAAAGAAATGACGAATTCCATGTTGATTAGTTCTGGACTACCTCAGAACATGTGGGGGGAAGCTGTTTTAACAGCAAACCACATTTTAAATAAAATCCCACTTAAAGGGAAAAATAAGACACCTTATGAATTGTGGAAAAATCATAAGCCATCTTATAAATACCTTAAGGTGTGGGGGTGTTTGGCTAAGGTAGCAATACCTGAACCTAAACAAGTCAAAATTGGCCCAAAGACAGTTGATTGTATTTTTATAGGATATGCATACAACAGTAGTGCATATCGGTTCTTTGGTACACAAGTCAGAAAATCCAGAAATTTCTGAATGTACCATAATTGAATCAAGAAATGCAATATTTGTTGAAAATGTATATCCTTGTAAAGAAAGGGTTGGAATAAGTTATAACAAAAGAACTTATGAGAAAGTAGGTAGTTCTTCACAAGAGAATGAAGAACCAAGTCGAAGTAAAAGGACTAAAAGCGCTACATCATTTGGTCCGATTTTGTCACTTACTTGTTAGACGGTGAGCCAAGTACAGTTAAAGAAACCCTGTCTAGTCCAGATGCTCCGCTCTGGAAGTAAGCCATCAATAGTGAAATAGAATCCATTTTACAAAATCATACCTGAGAGTTGGTTGATCTCCCTGCATGTAGTAAACCTTTAGGGTGTAAATGGATATTAAAAAAGAAATATAAGACTGATGGAACTATTGATAAATATAAAGCCAGGTTAGTAGCTAAAGGCTTCAAAAAAAAAAAAAAGAAGTGATTTCTTTGATACATATTCACATGTAACAAGAATTGCATCCATTTGAGTGCTTATTGCGATTTCTGCTTTGCACAATCTCGAGATTCACCAAATGGATGTAAAAACTGCGTTTTTAAATGGTGAATTGGAAGAAGAAATATATATGGAACAACCTGAAGGATTTGTAGCACCTGGTCAAGAGAAAAAGGTGTGCAAATTGATAAGATCGTTGTATAGACTTAAACAAGCCCCGAAACAGTGGCATCTTAAATTTGACACAACGAATTATCAAATGGCTTTAAAATCAACGAATGTGACAAATGTGTTTATGTTAAAGGCACATCAAAGGCATTTGTCATAGTTTGTCTATACGTAGATGATATGTTAATAATGGGTAGTAGTCATGATATAATCATGGACACTAAGAAAATGTTAAAAAGAAATTTTGACATGAAAGACATGGAAATTGCTGATATTATTCTCAGAATCAAAATTGGCAAAACATCTGAAGGAATTAGCTTGACACAATCCCACTATGTGGAGAAAGTGCTCAAAAAGTTCAATGCTTTTGATGGTCCACCATGCAAAACGCCCATTGATTTGAGCATAAATCTGGTAGTAAATAAAGCTGAACCAGTAGCTCAATTGGAATACTCGAAGGTGATAGGAAGTTTGATGTACATTACAAACTGTACACGTCCGATCTTGCCTATATCCGTAAACAAGTTGAGTAGGTATACAAGCAATCAAGCCAAGAGCATTGGAAAGCACTAACTAGGGTACTAAGATATCTAAAATACACCCTGAGTTATGGAATACACTACTCGAAATACCCTCAAATACTTGAAGGGTATAGTGATGCTAGCTGGATTTCAGATTCAAAGGACTCCTACTCCACTAGTGGATATATTTACTATTGGAGGAGGAGCAGTATCATGGAAATCCACTAAACAGACTTGTATAGTTAGATCCACCATGAAATCTGAGTTTATAGCTTTTGATAAAGCTGGCGAAGAAGCTGAGTGGCCGTAATTTCTTAGAAGATATTCCATCTTTGGAAAAAGTCGGTGCCTCTGTGATGATTCTTTGTGATAGTCAAGCTACTATGGGGAGAGCACAAAGTAATATGTATAACGGTAAGTCTAGACACATCCGTCGTAGACATAATACCGTAAGACAATTGATCTCTAATGGTGTTATATTAATTGACTATGTAAAGTCAAAGGATAACATAGCGGATCCGCTCACGAAATGGCTTAACAGAGATCAATTGAGTAATTGCTAGAGGGAATGAGATTATAATCCACAATTTAAGGATGATTAAAGTGGTAACCCAACCTTGGTGACTGGAGATCCCAAGAACCTGGTTCAATGGGAAAACTAAGTTTTAAAAGTTCGATTAAGCACTTGTAAATCGGTTAACCCATCCCAGAAGGCAAAACAAGTGCAATAAACTTGTTGGTTGTGGTAAGGTTAAGTCATAAGGACTTTTAATGATAAATTGACTCGGTCAAGAGAGATCACCTATGTAAGTGAGAAGTGAGGGCCGTTTCAATGTAACACTTATGAATCCAAAGATGTTGTCCATGGCCAAAAAGGACACAACTGAAGAACGGAATGTGAAAGAAGTCATATTGTGTAAATGACATTGACTAGGTGTACACGAAGGAGGAATAGTTCAAGGCAGTGCGTCCACTAGCCGCAGGTATATCCGATGATATTTACAAAGGAAGGTTCAAAGTCGCAAACTACGTCACGATACAATATGGTTTCAATTAAACCGAGTACAAGTGTCTGCATTTTCATGTGCATTTGATTTCCACTCATGTGGGGGATTGTTGGAAATTGATTTGAGAAGTAATGGTTGATACCTAACTTTGACCAATTTTTTAGTGACTAATTATTTAATTTTGGAGAAATTAAATATTCAAATAAAATTATACGTTTCGAGTAGATGAGTGTGGTATATTTAACTTCTCAAAACCATTTAGTGGTGAGTGAGAAATAAAACCCACAAGATAGTCAATTTGAAATGGGATAATGGATAATGGGAAGGTGAAAATACACCATCCCACATGGGAATAAAATGTTAATTTTATTCAATATATAAGTAAGTGGGTGTATAAGAGTGTACAAGATGAAATAACTATACACATGTGAGGTGTGGTGTGCAAGGCCACACGCCGCTTGCGTCTTGCGCCGCCCGAGCCGCGAAGCGTCGTGGGTCGGCCGAGCCGTGCCCGTGTCCGTGTCCCGACCGGGGATCGGGCCTAGTTTTTTTGAGAAAACATTTGTTTTTTACTTTTTAAAGAATAAAAACAAACGATTTGCAAGTTAAAAGTCGAAAAAGCTGCGGACTTTTAAAGTGAATCATCCAACTACTTGGAGGTTACAACATAGTGGAGTGGCCATTACTTGGAGGTTACAGCATAGTGGAGTGCCCACTACCCGGAAGTTACAACCATTATCTCGGAGTTCTTGCCCTGCGAGAAAGAGTCCCAAGGGCTGGATGGAAGTCCTATAAATAGGAGCATTTTGTTGTTCAACATACACACTTTCATACACAATTCTTTTCTTGTACTTGCATAATGTATTCGATTTTGCACATTTCGATTCGAAAGGTGCCTTGTAATTTCTTGATCTTTTATGCAAAGGACGGCTGTTGTATCTTTGGGGATAACACGTCTGTTAAAGTCAAGACTCATACGGGGCGTGTTTATCTTGCGGATAGAGTGTTAACTCGCTTTAAGCTTTTCTCTTTTTTTTCTCTACTGTAATAGATAGGTTCTTGTTATAATTCGGTTTGAGAAATAAACACCAAAACTTTCAACATGAGCAATCTCCACCACGATTATGTCAATTGGGCGAGGACGGAAAAGCCAAAACTCGACCCCGAGCTCCATTACCACTCATGGGGACATTTGCATTTGCCATCTTTAACTAAATTTTGTCAATTTTGCACGGCCGATGGGCCGACCCGACCAACCAACCTGGTATTTTTACTGGGTTGCGCTATAATATTCCAGGCCCAAAAAAATTCGGGCTTCAAAGTCCGATCAGGAAAGCTGAAAAACCGGATCGTTCCGTCGCCCAATTTTTAGTGTATTTTGCATGCTCAAGGCGACTTTATGGTCGATTCTGATTCATTTCTGACCATGTCCGATTTCCTCCTTTGACCCCGACGGTTCTGCCCGACCCATTTGACACATATACCTCTACCTCTATCTTTAACTAATAGTAACCAGGTGGCTTAGCCCACTTGGCCACTACAAAAAACTGTGGGATGGAGGTCAGGGGTTTAAACCGCTGCTCCATCAAATTCTCTCCGGGACATATGCGAGCTGGTGGAGATTTGATGGGAACTCATACTGAATATCATCTATGTGGGTTCGATTCAGGGAGATATCATTATTATTAGATTGGGGGTCGAACATAATTGTTCTCTTTACGCAGGAGGATCACGGTTAGACGTCGTGACCCATCGAACACTGGCAAGTGCTTGCGTCATGCATATCCCATGATTTCAAATTTGTTATCCCAAGATAATCAGGCGTGGCGCAGAAGCTGAATTATAAAGAAAAAAAAAAAACTAATAGTTGTTATCGTGATATTTCATTTAAATAAGAAGAATTCCCTTTTTTTTTAAATAATATTTTTTGGAAACTATATTCTAATAATTTGTGGTCCCACAAAAAAACCCCATAAAAGCAGATTTTATTGTGAGCCAACACAATCGGTAATCTGTTGGTGAGTATATAAATAAGAACAGATAGGTACTGATTAAGATTCCTTCCCCACTCTTTCCTCTCCATTCATCACTCTTTCTTCTCCTCCATTCTCTGCTTCGCCGCCATAGCCCCAATTTACCCAATTTTTCTCCTTCCTTTTTGCATTTCTTCACTAATTCTTCTCAATTGTACTGAGAAATTATTCATTATCAAAAACAAAAATCAAAATTATTTATTTTTCTGCGGGAAATATAATATACAGAGCAAAAATCACTCATGGCTTCATCCTACACCATTGTTTTCATCCTGCTGCTCCACATTTTTCAAGGCAAAGGTAATTTTACTTCTTCTGTGTGTACATCTACTTTTGTCAGTAGTGAAGAATTTTAGGATCAAAAGGATGTATATTGTGTTTTTCTTTTTTTAATATCTAAACGGTAATATAGATGTATATTGCACCCACCGACATTAAAATACGGAGGCGGTGATGAATTTTTTCGCTCCATATTCTTCTTCTATGCTTCAATCTCAGAATTAAATGTGTTATATGCATAAATAAATAAGTGATTAATTTGATTTTTCGTTTCAATTTTTCAACTTCACAATCATTTTTACAGCTTTTGTGACCTTAAATGTATCAAATGGTGTAAACAAATCGAGTCAAGCCGAACATATTATTATTTAAGCTTGTTTAGTATTTTATCGAGTTTCAAAAATTGTGTTTGAATTTGGTTTGATTATTAAACGAATCGAACTTGAATGAGTGTTAATCGAGCCGAACATGAATTAACTTTGAGTAAATTGATATTTTTACACCTATCATTTACCAATTGAGCTGAGCTTTATATTTTATCTCGGCGGCTGCTCAGGCTCCGAGTTTCAAGTTTGTTATCCTAACCGTCTCCTCTTCTCCACCGGGAGCTTGGCCCCTTCTTTCATCTTATCTGCTGCCTTGCTCCTTGACTCCATATTGCTCCAGCCGCTCGTTGTAATAGTTTGCTTCTCTGGTAGCTCGCATCCTGGGTGGTGCGGCTGAGCCAGTGTGGCTCAACACATATGACTGAAAAATTATGTTCAAATTTGGTTCGTTATGTTAACGAATCGAATTCAAACAAGCTTTAAAATATCAATTTTGAGTCGAGCTTGAGTAGCTAAGTTGGATTTTCACCCCTACTTTATCCTACTTCGATGTAATTATTAATTAAATTTAAAAAAGTAAGAGAATGATTTGTTTGATTTTTTTTTTTTTGATCGGTATGATTTGTTTGATTTGATGCAGGGGTTAGGGGTGCAACATTCACATTTTCAAACAAATGTTCACAAACAATATGGCCAGCAATTCTAGGCAGCCCAAAATTGGAAAGCACAGGTTTCGAGCTCCCTAAAGGAAACTCACGCGCCTTCCAGGCACCAACCGGCTGGTCCGGTCGCTTCTGGGGCAGAACCGGTTGCACCTTCGACGATTCCGGTCACGGCTCCTGCGCCACCGGTGACTGCGGCTCCGGCCAAATGGAGTGCAACGGCGCCGGCGCCACCGCCGCCACTCTGGTCGAGTTCACTCTCGGTTCGGGATCCATGGATTTCTACGACGTCAGCCTCGTCGATGGGTACAACTTGCCGGTGATGGTCGACGTCACCGGCGGATCCGGTCAGTGCGTCTCCACTGGTTGCGTGGAGGATCTGAACCAGCGGTGCCCGGCGGAGCTGCGGACCGAAGGCGGCGGCGCGTGCCGAAGCGCGTGCGACGCGTTTAACACCCCCGAGTACTGCTGCAAGGGCGAGTACGGATCGCCGGCGACGTGCAGGCCTTCGATGTACTCGCAGATGTTCAAGAGCGCGTGTCCCAAGTCGTATAGCTATGCTTACGATGATGCCACCAGCACCTTCACGTGCACCGCCGCGGATTATGTCATTACGTTTTGTCCGTCGCTTCCAAGGTACAACTCTTTAATGCATCATCAATGTGTAATAAGTTTCTGAACTGCATAAAAAAAAACACTTTATTTTATTTTGGGAAAATAGTTTTTTCACTATGATAACTTGGATTATTTGAAGAAAAAAAATTTAGACTAGAATTTTTTTATAAAAAAAATTTAATTATAATTTATATGATTTTCTTATCCGGCCCACCCTATTTTCGTGTATCGGTCTATTCCATTTTTGTGTATCGTCCTACCCCCAAATTGCTTATTACGCCCGGGGTTGAGATCTCCTATTCCATTTTCCCTATTGCACTCCCTATTCCATATGTTGGAATTTGGATGAAAGACACGTGTACAATTGTGACATCACGTGACATCATCATGCACACGTGTATTTCATCCAATGCAATGGAATGAGAATGGAATAGAAAAAATGGAACAAAAGATCTTATGACCGGCGGGGCTAAGGTATCGAAAAAAATTGGAATTTTGATTATTTGACGCAAAATTTGACATGTCAAATAACCAAAAATCAACACATAAATTTTAAGAATTTAGATGTTTTGGTGATACTTTTTACGAAATATTACCAAAAATCCCAATTTTTTTTTGATATGTTTACACCTGATTAATCATTATCAAGAATTTGCCATAAAGTTACACATTTCTATCAAAAGTAGGGCTAAATATCCAAGTTTTTAAAAGATATGGGACTAATATTTAAATGTGACTACTTCGATTCGAGGACTAAATCTCCACGTAGTCAGTTAAGGACTAAAGAATTTATTTCGGCTTTTATTCTTGTTTGGTTTTTCCTAAAGTGAAATCTTGTTTTGCAGCCAAAAATCATCGAAATCAGATAACGGTACGACAGATGGGTCTGGGTCCGAGCCCGGATCCGACTCAGATTCCGAGTCCGGGTCCGGGTCCGGGTCGGTTCAGGAGGCGATGTTGGCAGATGGGTCATGGTTGGCAGAGTTGGCAACTGGGGACTCAACCACAACACACTCTTTTAGTTCCACAGCTCAAACATTGGCATTGTTAATTGCGTTTGTACATCTCGCTGCAACAGTAGTACCCCTGCAATTGTAATCCACAAATGTCCCATTAGAGAAAACAAGTCGGAAAAGAAAAGAGGTTACAAATAGAGGGGCGAAAATGAAAATAAAAAAGAGCCAAAATTAGTGAATCACAACTCAAAAGGGGCATCAGATGGGTCTAGAAAAAGCAATGTGAAATGAAAAAAGGAGTGTTGTGTTTGCAGCAACTGTAACTCAAAATAGGGAATGTTGGTGCATCATCTTCCATTTTACATCTCACCCAATTTCATTTGGCATAAATTGTTAAATGAAAGTTTGTGATATTGATATAGTCTTCAATGTTATTTATTCTTTGCAGTTCATTGCTTCATGTTCACAGCCAAAGTTGTTTCTTTAAGTCGAGGGTTAATTGCAGTTTGCCCTCTAAATTATAGCGTTTCGTTGGGCAAATTTGCCCATAACTGAACTTTGAAAATATATATTATGTCGAATTAACTATATGATTCGTTGTACTTTACCTCTGAACCAATCAAAAGTTAATATTTGTCAACACATAATAGGTCCAAATCAACTAACATGGGTTAAGTGCAAAATGTTTAAAGTTAGGTGTGCAAAAGAGAAATTTTCAAAGTTTAATAGGCAATGGCGAAGCCAGGAGACCCTAACAGGGTGGGCTGATACATGAAAATAGAATGGGCCAAATAAAAATCCAAAAAAAAATAAAAATTATAATTATTATTTTTTTAAAAACAACTCTCACTAAAATTCTTTTAAAAAAAATAGCTGGTCAAGGGCCCAGATTGGTCCAACCATAAATCCTCCATTATTAATAGGCAAAGTGCAAAACTCGCCATATTTTGGTTGTCAAATTGCAATTATCACTTAAATTAATGTTATTTTGCTATCAAAAACAAAAAAAAAATCAATGGTATTTTTAGCCTTAATAAATAAAAACAAAAAGGCAAGAAAGAAATAAAAAAAGGTTGGTCGGTAGGTAAAATTCGTTATCAAGGAATTACACTTGTCTCTCTGTATTCAGCACGGCTAGTGACCTTTTCTAATGCTTTCTGTAACTATTGAAATTTCAATCTTTTTGTATCATATTACCCCTGCCAAAATTATATATCTCATCTAACGGAATACAATGAAATTATAATTTAGATATTAAAAAAAACTAAAAGTAAAGTAATAAATGTAAAATTGAAAGCACTTAACGCATTTCCCCATTGATTGGCTTGTCCTAGGAAGCACGGACACTTCTTTAAGGAAGTTGTACTTGTACCAGATATGTATCCGATAGATACCTTGTCCGATACTTCATGGATACTCCATGGATAAATCCGCAAATGGAAATAGATAGAATTTATTTTATAGTTTAGTTTTGGAGCATTTTTTTTTGTATATCTAAGTGATTTATCACATTTCATATTTGAGTACTTATGAAAATTTTGTTTTTAAGCTTGAAACATTATCTTTTTAACTGTACTTAGTACGCCTGTATTTTCAATAATATAGAAATATATAATTTTATATGTATATATATATTGTACATGTATCCTTAAAATTTTAAAAAAATAACGTATTTTTATACATATGTCGTATTGTATCCGTGTCCCGTATTTATATCAGTGCTTCATACGCCTATTAAAATGTACCCTTATTTTTTTTGGAGAACGATTAAAATGTACTGTTTGGAGAATGCATTATGTTTCAAAACCAAAAAGTATACATCAATTACTTAGTTTTGTTGCTTTTTTTATCCCTAGTATCCCATGTATGTACATATATATAATCTTTTTATTCACATAGTCTTTGCGTATACTAAAATCATCAAACTGCCTTCAACTATTTGCCAGCCACCTTAAAATGCTCTTTTGATTTTATATTGCAATATCATACTTTATAGTTGATATTTAGCAACCCTTTCAAAATTACATTATAACATCGACAATTTAATACTCGATTAATTAATTGCCTCGTTTAAATAATACTTTTGGTCGGTCCCGAGTTGGAGATAATAAACAAAATTAATAATTTGCTAATTTAATATCTTGCTAAATTAATAAATATTGGCAGTCCCAAAGTTATTAATTTATTATTTTGATTTGAAATTAGTAAAAATGTCGTCGAACCGCATCATATTCGCTTATGCTTTTTTTTTTTTTGATTTTTATTGGTGTCTTTTAATTAAATTTTGTTTTGATTGGAGAATAAATCGATTGGAAAAGGAGGATTTTTTGGCCTTTTTTTTTACCTTTTGTGGGCCAATCTGATCTCTGAAAAAATAGCTGCTGAGCATATATAAAGACCCAAAAGTGTAAACTTTAAGGTAAATTTATGGTGGATGTGTCAAAAAACATTTTTGTGACATTAAGATTGGAGGGTTTGTCTGCCAATAACTTGGGCTCTTTGTTATTTTTTTTTTTCTGTCTTTTCTAAGCTTTTATTAATTAATTTATTGAAGTTTGCTTTAAGCAACAAGTGCTAAATACTCATGGTCAATAATGGAATGTGAAGCCATTTTTTTTCTTTAGTGTAATAATGATTGCCTTGAAGATAAGATAGTTGACGTTACAATTATAATAGTTAAAGTTTGTCTTAATGTGATTTTAATTTATGACATAATTATGAAAAAGTGAAAAGGGGTTTGACTAAAGATTAATGAGAGTTATCATCAATTATATGGTTTTGAAGTGCTTATGGATTTCAAGATATTTTAACAAGTGGGATTGATTTTTTTTCAATAAGCAATTCATGTCACTCTACAAAATATCCCTTTTGCACTTGTAATTTTCATGTAAAGAAGAAAATGATGCTGGGTTGAAATTGAATGCTGAAAATTATAACGAAAAAGAGTAAAAGTTAAGGTAATAGATGTAGAAACTGCATCTTTTCTTTTGTCCAATGGAATGACACTTTTTTTTTTTTCAATGGAATGACACTTTAAGTGGACCTACATCATCAATTTTTATGAGGAAATTTGTGACAAAGTTATTGCCAAGTATCACATTTTTTATTACCCAAATATGCGGGTTTTTACTCCATTAATACTGAACATGCCAGTACCAGAAACCTCTTGGTCCAACAGGAGGTGAATCGCTGAATGTGTCCGAGTGGTCAGGATTGAATCGGATTCCAACTCAACATCCTGCCAGATTAACCTCGGACTGAAGATGAAGGGGATGCTCAACCGGGAATCGTACCCACCGACTGAAGAGTCAGCACATACTTTATTAATTGAGTCGAATTCGTACGAGTTTTAGTCGAGTCAAACACAAAATCGAGCTCAAATAATTTAATATTTTTATACATATTTTATTATTTTTTAACTAATCGAGTCAAGATCAAGTTCAACTCTATATATCATCAAATGAAATTTTTTGATCAAGTTTATTAACAGATGTGAAACAAGTTTTATCAATTTCAATCTAGTATCAAGTAACTAAAATGTAACCGGCCAACCAATACAAAAGAAAAGGAGAACCTACTTTTGCATTAAAATAAGAAAAACTATACCCCATTCCCACTCCCCTCAATCAAATTCAATGGCACAAATATTTCTAAAATCAAATTATATATGCAAAATTACAGAATTACACTGAACTTTTAATTATGTTAATATTTTGATTTAGAAAACAACGTTTTACACCAGAGTTAATAATTTTAAATTTAAGTATTTTCTTTGAAATGGTGCTCTTAAAAAAATAATGTTTGAAAGTTTGTAATATCATTATTATTTTAATTAAAATTTATTTTTCAAGAAAAAAAATCATTATAATAAATAGGATAAATTACGAAAGCAACCCTTAAATTTTAACTTAAAAAATCCAATTATATTTAAAAACTTACAAATATCCTCTTAAAGTTTTCAATTTGTTTCAAAAATATCCCCACAAACGGCAGAGTTTGGTATAGGCAGTACAGAAAGTTAGATAGACCAAATAAAAAATTAAAAAAAAAGTCATAAATTCTAACTGAAGTATTTTTGTTAAAAAAAAATCATAGTATAATTAATTTTGTTGGGGAGGGGTTGGGCCCAGATTGGCCCCGTCATTTCGCTCGCGCGCACACAAAACAAAAATAAATAAATAATAGGGATAATTACAAAAAATACCCCTAAGGTTTGACCTAATTACAAAAAAATCCACCTAACTTTTAAAATTACAAATAGTATCCCCGAGGTTTGATTCAGTGTTAAAACTAAGGGTAAACTGCAATATTTTTATAAATACGAAGGTGGATTTTGAAATGATTTTTGCTTATGAAGGATTTAAATACTAGATAAAATGAAACCTTAGGGGTATTATTTGTAATTTTGAAAGTTAGGTGGGATTTTTTGTAATTAAGTCAAACCTTAAGGGTACTTTTTGTAATTATCCCTAAATAATAATGAAAGAAAAACACAGCCACCACCAAAGAATAGCATAAATTTCATCCAAAGTTAACTTTTGACAGCATCGAAGCAATTATCATCTTAGCAGAATCTTTCTTATTGTTACAGAGTGTGGAAATGAAGTCAGGATAATAAGGGAATCTTTTGCATGTCAAAAGTTCCCTGCACTCACTCAGCTATATATTTTTAGTAGTACTAGCAACATATATAATAAACAGAGAGAACCAAAAAAAGCTTCCCTTTCCTAAACAAACCACTATATCAACGACAGGATAACGTTAATTTGAGGACCAAACATTTCAATAAAGTAATTAAAGGTAGCATATTTGAGAGAGTGTTATATCTTCAATTTGGAGCAAAAATTTGATCCAACAATGCGCTTTTTGAAGATGTGAACATTGTAGTTGCGCTAAATTTTTTCTTTTTTTACAACAAATTTTAAATTAATAATTTTAGTGTACTAAAATATGCACTAAAATGAAATATGATGGAATATTTCCAGAATTTAGTGCAAACTACTGGAGATGGAGGTGCAAAATCTGCACTAAAATGTCGCAAACTCCTGGAGATAGTCTTTAACACAAACACATCAAGTTTATAATAATGAGCATAACTGCATAAACTAATATGTGCACAAATTTTGTAGAATTCAATATCAATGCTTTCAATGTCTATCTAGAAATGAATCAAGTGAAGACTAAAATCAAAGTGCATGCAAGAAATGGCAAAAACCGGACTACAAAAAGTTCACCGTGTAATGCTGACCAATAACGGGTAGCAGTGATCCGAGTCGTAGTTGGGCCACGATCGATCGCCGTTAACAAATTTATTATGCCGTCTCCAAATTTCTGTATCATAGGTCTCAGTAATGGTGAAGTGCAACCCACTATCCTTAACTTGCACCAGAAACTTTTCCAACGAATCGCCTCTTTTGGGGCTATAAAGTATGGCTTCAGAGGGACCATTCTCTTTTAGCAAGCATCTGATTGTTCGAGCCAGGCCTTTGTGGAATTCCTTAAAAAAAGTGCTGCAAAAAATGACAAGCTAAAGTCAAAAAATAACGAGCTTGATATGCTGATGATAATGTTATTTCATTACGTGAATCTTTCTAAAAGGTCAATGTTGATTGGCAGATTGTAATTTTTTTGGCATTCAATAGTGTCCCACATCGCTTGCAAGTTGAAACCAATGCCAAGAGTTACTTTTTGGGATAATTACAAAAACACCCCAGAGATTTTTGAAAATTACCAATAACCCCTCGAGGTTTGATTCCGTCTTATATTTTTCCCCATCATAAGAAAAAAAACATTTCAAAACCCCCTGACATTTATAGGAATATTATAGTTACCCCCTTAAATTTAAGGTTGAATCAAATCTCAAAGGGTTTTTGTAATTTTCAAAAACATCTGGGTTTTTTTGTAATTAGCCCAAACCTCAGGGGTGTTTTTTGTAATTATCCCTTACTTTTTTGTTAACTTCACTGCCACAGCAAGTTATTTGATACATTATAAACCTGATCAGATAATCTTGAGCAAGAAGCTCAAAAGAATGCTAAACTTTTATTATGTACCCTTCATTCATGTGCAGTGAAAATAAACATTTTCTGCTCTTAGGAACAACTTTTTGGGGATAATTACAAAAACTACCCCTGAGGTAATGGGATAATTACAAAAAAAATCCAGAGAAATTTCAAAATTACAAAAAACCCTGAGGTCTGATTCTTTGTTAAATGTAAGCGGTTAGTTGTAACATTTTCACAAATGTAAAGGGGGTGTTTTGGAATATTTTTGCTTATGAAGGAGGTAAAGTGTAATACAAAATCAAACCTGAAGAGGATTTTTTTAATTTTTGAAAACAACAAATTAAGCCCTATCCTACTATTTGGGTAGGCTATATGGATCATATCACGCCATCGTTTACAGTTAAAAGCCATATTTTCGTTTATTTCTAGATATAACATGTCTTTTATAACAGTTTCTTTTCAAGTCTACTTAGGTTTTCCCCTACCTTTTTTGATTTTTAAGAACCACTGGGATTTTTTGTTATTAGCTCAAACATGGGGCGTAGTTTTTGTAATTATCCCAACTTTTTACTCATAAAATAGGTCATGTCATCAATAGATTCACATCCACATATTTATCATCTTCCAAAATGGATCAAATATTTTAATTGTAATGCATTCAGGAAAAAAAAACAGATGCTTTAGAATAAAATTTTTAACTTTTTTGTTTTTCGTTCAAATAAACCAATTACCAGTCACTTGCAACAATGACGTCAAAGGTACCAGAGATATCTGAGACTTGAAGCTGATCCCAATGCAGAATCACCGACTTCACCTTTGTACTGCCAAACGAAGCAGAGTTTGCATCTACGTTATGCTGTATATCTGGATGTTAAGAAATTCTATCATAGGTAGAAATGAATTCATGAAACATTAGAACCTGTTGTCACTGTAGGAAAGGAATGTAATCAACAATAAGATTTAGGGATAATTACAAAAACAACCCCTAAGACTTGGGTTAATTACAGGCTTGGGTTAATTACAATAAAACACGGAAGTATTTGAAAATTACAAAATAAAAAAACCTAAAGTTTGATTATGTATTATACTTTAACCCCATCACAAGCAAACCTGCCCACCCCTCCTCCCCCTAAAATTTGTAACAAAATTACAATTACCCCCTTACATTTACCATAGAATCAGACCTCAAGGTTTTTTTTTTTTTTTTTTTTTTAATTTTCAAACATCTCTGGGTTTTTTTGTAATTTTTTTTTTTATTTTCTTTTTGGGTTTTTTTGTAATTAAGCCAAACCACAGGGGTAGTTTTCGTAATTATCCCTAAGATTTATTAGAAGATTTCCCCTTACAATATACCATTTTTACTCTATTTGTGGGAGCATAAAACATATAATACACTTCCCTAAGCTCATACATACTCTACCCCATACAACTCGGCTGAGTATCAGAACCACATTCTTTTGATTTGTTCTTGAGCCAATCAATATCCAAAAGGCACAGAGAGACTTCTGCAAACATGGTAATACTTACGAATACATTTCTATCATGAAATTTTATCATTGGACCAGTAAAGTTTTCATAGTTCTCTATTTTCCTGGTTCCCTATTTTGAAATTTCTTAATATTTATGTGCTAAGTGCATTGCCCCAATATCGTGGCAAGATGCAGCAAAAACAGTGAACATGCGCATGCAGCCAAATTGAACCGCGAATATTGTCCTCAAAGCATAACACGATGCATGATCTTTATTTCCAAGTCATAATTTTTAAATAAGAATATAGGGATAATTACAAAAACTACCCCTGAGGTTCGGGGTAATTACAAAAGAAACCCATAGGTTTTTGAAAATTATAATAATTACCTTGAGATTTGATTTTGTATTATAATTCATAAGCGAAAACATTTTAAACACCCCATTTACATTTGTAAAAATATTACACTTATCCCCTTACATTTAAGGCAGAACCAAACCTCATGGCTTTTTCTTGTTATTTTGGAATTTCTCTGGGTTTTTTTGTAATTACCCCAAACCTCAGGGGTAGTTTTTGTAATTGTCCCTAAGAATATAAGATCAAGTCAAAAGGATACAATCAACCACTTGAGGGTTTCCATCAGATATCACTACTTCTGATGCTTCTGTGACCATAGCAATAACGAAGCCAGCTAACCCGTACCCTGATCCAAGTTCAATTACTCTTTTACTCCTAGAAATGTTCCAAAAGAATGAGAAACAGATCCAGAAATGCCATAAGGCATTCAAAGTGAATCACAAAGTTTTAAACCTGAAGCGGCCAAGATGTGACATGGAATAATAAGCAAGTACATCCTCTGAAGGCCACTGACCTGTTCAAAAAGAAACTTAAAAGTATAATATATTTATATGTTCTAATAACATGTAGTTTTGGTAGTGTTTAGGAAGAAGATAAAGTGGTTTGAGAATAACTGATGTCATATTCTTGATTGAGCAACTACAAAGATTTAGTTAAAAAGTAGGTTTCAGATAGTTCAACATAGCTTAAAACAAGGCTTTCTCAAAACAACACATGAGACAAGACATTGTAAGGGAGTGATTGCTTATGAAAAGGTTTTGCAAAATTTTCAATATATTTGCCCCAGCATACCCAACATACTATTGCTTGTGAATTTTTTTGCAAAATACAATATTCACACATTCTCACTCTTTAAAAACCATTCCTCACTTCACTAGAAAAACATCGCATTAACTTTATCATTACAATATTCACTTACACCGGCTTGTTTGGAGTCTGGGGGAAATATTTCTCCCAGAAAGAAAATTTGTTTGCAAACATTTATTTTCAAAAAAATATATTCTCATTCCCCAAAATACATTTTTTACTATATCCCCATTAATACAACAAAACGGCATTGACGTACAGTAAAAAATGTCTCCCACTTACTATTTACCACAATAAACAACAATGACAAGACATCTACAATAGAATATATATTACATCATGTTTTCCAAACAAATTATCCAAATACATTCTTATTACCTACACATTTTTATCAAGCAAAATATGACAATTACGCAGACTTGAAACCTCATATCAAGTTCAATCTTTGTAGACAAGAGAACATCTGCAGATATAAAGGTGAAAATGTCATTTTTTACTAAATAGATCAATCTTGTTAACTCATTTTCCAAAATTACATATCGCGGGGGTTTATTTCCAAAGGTTCAAATACTTGTGGTTTTTGCTTGCAGCAATATGCGAAAGGATACACTGAATTAGCTAAGGTTTTTGCTTGAGTGAAAATTATTCTCTGCAGCCACCAAAGTAATATGCTGCTTTTACTTTCTTCAAATAGCAGAGAATGAACATAATGGGCTTTTGCTTGCGGCATTTTCTAATGTCTTCCCCTTGCTATGAATCAGGCGGATCCCATTTCTTCTCTCATGACTCACATCGTATTCTCTCCGTTTTTCGTTGTTTTGGTACACAACTTGTTCCAGGTTGCAAGTCCTGTTAAAGCTTGGGCTGCGAAACAGTAGTGGATTGGATGATGATGCTCTTTGTTTGTATGGGAATATGGCCATAATGAGGCCTTCTCCTAATGTGAAACAATGTAACTGCTTCGCGAGTGGTTAAGCTGGGAGAGTATTCGCCTTCTCCTAATGTGAAACAATGTAACTGCTTCGCGTGTGGTTAAGCTGGGAGAGTATTCAGCACCATTCACCCTTCCAAAGATATCTGCAATTTGGGGATTCCAGTAACTGAATATGATCCAAACCCACTGCTATTTCCCAGCCCAAGCTTGATTCCACAGGACTTACAACCTGGAGCAGATTGTGTACCAAAACAACGAAAATCGAAGAGAATACAGAGTGCGTCATGAGAGAAGAAATAGGTCTACCTGATAAGCGGAAGACATTAGAATACGTCGCAAGCAAAAGCCCCTCTATCTTCATTCTTTAATCATTGAATAAAGTAACTCAGGAAGCCACAGATTATTTTTGGTGTAGAAAAGAATTTTTCACTCGAGCAAAAACCTTAGCTAATTTAGTATATCCTTTCGCATATTGCTGCAAGCAAAAACCACAAGTATTTGAACCCTTAAAATAAACCCCTACGATATGTAATTTTGGGAAATGAACCCTAAGTTAATAAGATCGATCTATTTAGTAGAATGACATTTTCACAATTATATAAGCAAATATTCTCTTGTGTGCAGAGATTGAACTTTATATGGACCTGGTGCTTCATAGAAATAGATCACATGAATGCTTATGAGTTACCTCTATAATAACAGTTATAAGAATATAGGGAATAGTCTATTTAAAGAAAATTAATATCCAACTATATGTCTATGGATTGTGATTCAGCCTCTTCCCCAATATTGCCTTAAATCTTGTCAATATTTGTTGTTGTAATGAAGATTCTACTTTTCCAATCCCAATATGGCCCTTTTATATGAATACGAAAATATAAGCAATAATAGTGACATATAGTACAAAATAGTTGTTGGGTTATCGGGTACAAATTACATACGTTGCATATTATAATAAAGAGCTACAAAAAAACAAGGACTAGCAAAGAGAAATATCTCAATCAAAACGATCAAAAGAAAAGAAAAGAAAAGAACCTTTTGTCGAATACTACTTATATAAAACAAGGACTAGCATGTGTTTTCATTGCTAGTTACTTTCATAGTGGAAAATTATGCCAAACTGCTCATATCCTCATCCCTATGTATTCGAGTGAGATAGAACACTCTTCAGATGAACCATAAATATGACAAGAACAAAAAAAACATGTAAAGACAGATTCATGAGTATCTATCTAGCTATCTTATGTCATCAGGACCTACAAATAATTTATAAGACTTTGATGGGCGAAGAGGCACAATGAAGGCATGTGAAACAGCACCTAATTAACAAGATACCTCTCACTTCAGATAATAAGATTCTTTTGTGACAGAGGTCTTACTATCAATTAGATTCCTTTATGCAAATAATTTGACATATTCAAATGTTCCGAACTAGTTGATGAGGCATGTGTTTATATGTATTAAGTTACAAAGTAATAATGCTACTAGGATAATGTGTAAACATCACTTGATGCCTAGCTGGTTTTTGTTGAGATCACTGAAATTTTTTTCACCGGGTTGGTACTCAACGAAAATAATATAGAGACTGCAAATGCCATAAACATATTGTTTGAAGGAATAAAGTCGCACGGTTCAAATGACAGCAAGTAATCAAGGGGGAAGTTGTTTAATGAAACGCAGCAACACAGTCATTAAGAAATAAGATAGTTTCTACTTACAGACAAGTCCGGTGTTGTCAATGTCATATCGATTACAGACTTCAAAGTCATTGAGATCAAGACAATCTTCCCATCTTTGACTGCATGAGCTCCATGTATTAGCAGTAATTACACTCCCCAAACAAAAATTAAACAATATTCTGGCCAATTATGACGACAATAACAGCCAAAAGCTACAACAACCAGCTGCAACATTTCTCGAAAGGACTAATATTCTTATGAGATGCAGAGAAATGGTCAAAAAATGAAAATAAAATGTTAAGGATTATTATGCACACAAATGAGAAAAATAAATACATTAATACCACATCAACATACAATCATATATTACCAGCATGAACCAGCAGCATTTCAAACAAATGTGCTTTCATTATCGATATGGAATTGGGGGCGGGAGACAAATTGAAATCCAAAGACATTAGGATTAAAATAGAGATGAAATAAAGAAAGTAATGTGTGCATAAAAAGTGGAAGATATTGGGGCATGAAGTTAATACCCTAAACTCACCGTAGGAAAAGCTTAGGAACATTAGGAAGAGGAATTGAATAGCAGAAACAAGCGTCTCTCTTTGGCAAAGAATCTGAATCTTCTCCACCTTCATTCACTACATGCCATGGTATCAAATTGAACCCATTTCTTGTTCTTCGAGATACTTTATCCAGAATGATTTCTTCAGAAGAGTTTTCTGAGAATGCTTTGCTTGTCAATAGAAAATCAAGGTTTTTACAGCGTGTATAAAAAGCTTTGTAATATATTTATATACATTAATACATGTATGTGTACGCGTTTTACCGGGATTAGATGGAGGACCGCGGCGAAGCGCGCGGCGGAGAATCTGCCATCGCAAGGACGAAGGCTTTGGGGCGGAGCGTGAGTGATCAGGCTCCATTCTTTTGGCGTGCTATGGTAAGGGAAAATTTCAATTTTAATGCCCAATCTATACAATGATTTCACTTTGGTACCCCAAATTAATTTTGGTATCTCATGTTTCCATTTTTACATGTCTAGTTTTGGTACCAATGTTTTAACATTAATCAAATCAGTACCTAATGTTTCAACGGTAACCACAATCAGTACCATTAAGGCTTAACAAAATGGAAATAGCTCAGTATGACCATATCAATCTCAACGTGTTTCCGTATATTTTAAATGAGTTCGTACCTCTTTTAACCGAAATAACACCGGGTACAATGGTTCGTAGTGCTACCAATCGGAAAATTATTCCCCCTGGATCGTTTGATGGACAACCTCGTCTAGCTTCACCTCCTCGACAATTGAGTGATACGACTTCTTGAGAAACTGTACAACACAACATTGGTTTAAACCTACTTTAGACGTACGAGACACGATAAATTAACACTATCAACGCATAATGAAGCGAAAGCATTTTTATTAAAACTTACAAGAACATTTATTACATCAGTTTTTTTGGAAGGAAGACCTATTTAGCTTCTCATGTGTGAGGCTTGAAAACATGTAAGCTAAATTCATAAACACTCAACTATTGCAATTTTTATTTTTCAATAACATATAAATATACAATATGTTGATTATCAAAAGATAAAGTCTGCTAGAATCTCTCATTTTCTCTCTAACCCTAACATCCTTTTCTCTGTAACCCCTTCTCTTTTGTTTCTCTTCTTTTTCCTCATTGTTATGGGGTGATTTTTGGTCATTTTTAGCTGAAAATCACCCATCTACATTTTATTAACAATTTATCTACTAAATAAGTGGTTTTCCACATAGATCTGGATTGTTTGATTGTTTTTGTTGTTTTTGATTTTGTTGTATGGTGCGGAGCTTTGTTTATCACTGTCTTGGTGCGGTGTTTTTCTTGTGTGGACGATTCAGACAAGTAAGTTTTCGATCCGACGGACAGAGATAACAAATCAGATTATGATCTTCAACAGGTTGCAGATCTGGAATCATAGGTATTCTAGGCATTACAGAATTTTCAAAATTGTAGATTTTAAGCAGGTGATGGCTCAAAAGCTACTCTAGAAAACCTTAGGCAAGTGCACCTATCGTTTTGTAGTATAGATTATTGAGTATCGAGTGTCATTCCCACGAAGATTGTAAGTACTAATAATTACCGTCTTTTTGTTATCTAATCTAGTAATTTTCAGAGTTTTGTTTGTTAAAATGGAAAATGGAAAATAGAGAATTTAAGATAATTGCAAAGAAATCAAATAAAAATAGATTGTAGAATGAGAAATCAAGAGATAGAAATGTGTTGAATGTAAATCCCTCTAGAATGTTTTTGTGATTCAATCAAGATAAAAATACAACCATAAGCCCTTAAGCAAAAACCAACCTCTTTTAATAAAATCTCATGTTATGTGGACCGTAGAAATTCCCGATTTAAGTTAAACCCTTTCTCAAGGCGAAAAACTCCTAATCTCAAGTTGATTAATCAAATCTCTTTCTAGTTAAAACCCCAAAATTGCATTATAACGATTTATGAATTCCCATATTAGGTTTGACCCTAATTCGGAAGATTTATGTCGTCCCTATATCTAGGATTGCATGCAACTCTTTTCACTTATATAGGTTCTTTCCCACCATAAATCTCTCGATTATCCGATGAGGAATAGATATCAAATTAATATACCGGAAATAGTAACTTGAATGAATTAAACATGATATAAGTGAATCACACAAGACATGAGAATTTTATTAAAAACATACAAACCTTAATCACAAATCCATTCTAGAGTTCATTACATTCAAACACTAGTAGTTTAGCTACTCATGATTTTGACAAAAGAATAAATTACACAAAAAGATTTAAGTGTTGTAGACATGGTGTACTTATCTTTCTCAAAATCTCAATGACTTCTTCCTTGATAGATGATGTTGATCCAAGCCTTCTTCTCCAATGTTGCTACAAACTTACTCCTCCAAGACCTCTTGATCCCAATTCCACTCAAAAATGTTGGACACAATAAATATTTTCTAAGTATCTATGATGAATACACAATGAATCTCTCTATGAATGAATATTACATGAATTATCTATATTTTCAACTCAAACTCTTGGCTTTTATAGGCACCATCTTTGTGAAAGAACACATCAATAATGCTAACAAATGCTCCACTTCCATGGTTGTTGGTTGAATCATTGTGTGCACATTCATGGTTGAGTTGGTTGAATCATTGTGTCCACATGACAATTGAGGGAATAATAGAGCTTGGTGCATCAAAATGAGGTGTAAAAGTTGCTCAAAGGTTGTCAAAAAGCAGAAAGGGAAAGTCTCCATAATTTCTGCCAAAGAAAAAACCAGTCTGGACGAAAAGCACGCCCGTGTTTTTGGAATTTCCCGAACACGGCCGTGCTTGAAAAGCACGGCCTGGCCGTGTTTGGTACGTCGGGGTCGAAAATTTGCTCGTTTTTAACTTCTAAAAAGCACGGTCGTGCTTAAAAACACACCCTGCCCGTGTTTGACTGAAAAGGCCCCGAAATGACGCGTTTAGCTTGTGATTTTGAGTGTTTTTGCATCCAGAAACCCCCGGGTATGTTTTGACACGAAACCATGGCCCAAAATTCACCAAAAACAGCTCCAAATCATCAATCTACACCAATAAAAGCACCTCAGGGTAGTGTGAACCATGTACAATCAAAAATTTATGAAACTAACAATAAAATAACTCAAATCATACTTAAATATACACATAAAACATGCATAAAAAGACCCTTATCAGCAGGTTTTTGTTATTAACCTAGATGCTATGAGTCTTTTCATAGTTAATCTTCCACGGTTCTTAACTAAATAGGTTATGTTATCTATAGGGTTGGAAATAATAAAAAAAAAAACAGGTTTGAGATGATCTTTTAATGAAAATGAGAAGGAAAAATGGACAATTTTAGAGCAATGCTTATTAAGAGGGTGTTTGGCTAAGTTTATTTAAAATCTCTTATAAGCTCCTACATATGATAAGCTGTTTTAGGAACTTATAAGATGTTAGATCTTATTTTAGAAATAAGTTGTCAGAGTGTTTGGCTAAAATAAGATTGTTGAGCTTATAAGATTTTTTATATCTTATAAAATTATTAAATATATTTTTGTTTTTTGAATGTTTAAAATAAGGAGCTTATAAGCTCTTTTAAAAAAAGTTGGGGTGGAGGTACTTTTTTTTAGGAGCTTATAAGCTCTCTGACAGCTTTTTTTAAGAATTTATAAGCTCTTCTAGAAAAAAATTACCAAACACATTTTAACAGCTTATAAACTCTTAAACATCTTATAAGCTATTTTTAAGAGCTTATAAGCTCAGCCAAACACCCTCTTATACTCCAAGGACGCTTTTGGGAACTGTGAAAAGGCAGGATAATATTTGTATCACATCTTTTCACAACGTTTGGGGTTTATGATGGCTAACTGCGTGATAGGGATGGGCCCATGAATTTATCACCTTTTCAATTGAAACTACATCACACATGTGAGGTGCTATTAAATAGTACCAGGTTAGCCTTACAACTGAAATTACATTTTTGTTCTCAAAATAATACATGGTATTCCTTTGTTATTTTTTCAAATCTTTTTCTTCAACAGACCTCTGTAATTTATCAGTCAAAACGTTTAGGGTATGTTTGTTTTACATCCCTCAATCACTCATTTCTCCCAATCACTTCCCACAATCACCAACCAAACATACATTACGTTTCCCGATGCATTTCTCTACTAATACACACATTTCCCAATACATCACATCAAACCCCCTTCCCCCAATCACTTCCCAGAAATTCCCCCCAATCACTCACAATCACTAAACAAACATACCCTTAATTTTTTTCACGAAAAGCTTATATATTACCTTGGCTTCTGGTTTCGAAATCCTTAAACCCCAAATGCTTTTATTATTCATATGTATATATGTAAAGCGGGAGTGAGCTTTACATTCTCCATTTTCATTTTATTTATTTGGCTTTTCAATATTTTTATTTGGGGAATTTTTGGTCTCTCAAATTTAGTAAATAAAACACAAAAATATGCTCAATTTCAATTATGGTATTCAGACAAATCAGGTTCTGATATTTTTAATTCAAATTCCCAATCGACACATAGTTAAAACAATGAATTGCACTTGATATGCACATGAATTAGAATGATATGTTTATTGAGTTTCGAAATTTTTTAAACTTAACAAGAAAAGTAAAAATTAGTGCCAAAAAAACACCTAAACAAACTATTTGGTTGACATGGCCAATCAACCGGGGTAGTAGGCGGTTCTCGGTTTTTCGAAATGGCAGCCACAATTTTCGATTTTAGGGTTGCAGAGGGAAGAAGAGGAAATCTGAATATAAGAAGAGCCTCGTTTGGGTTCTTTGAAACAAAGGGCATATTGGTCATTTCCATTATTTATTATCAATGTTGTCAAATATCAATATTGACCAAATATATTGGATCCAATAAAGACATAATCCAACACCCCAACCAAAAAGATCCGTACAAAGGACAATGATAAATAATCAAATCATTACATATCTAGTATTACTTATATAATCCATCAATTTTGCCAAACGAGTCCAAAAAGAAAGTGACATGCGTATATTAATCACGCCTTTTAGCATCTTTTTCATATGGAGTGCCTATCTTGTGCGTTTTTACTTATTTCATTACTCTCTCCGTCCCAATTTTCTAGTCCACTATTCCTTTTTGGGATGTCCCAAATATATAATCCAGTTTCCATATTAAATAGTAATTATTCCATTCTGTTACTATTATAACCCTATTTAATACGCATTCTTTAATTTCCACTATTCATTAATTAGGAGCAAATCAAGTAATTGTTTTGTATATTTGTAATTTCCAATACTTTTTCTTAATCTGTGTGAAAAGTCCAACTGGACTAGAAAATTGGGACGGAGGGAGTATAAAATATTAACAATCTTTTAATTTTGTTATAAACTATTTAAAAATCTAACTGGAGTAAAGATCAGGTTGCTATTGGATGCAAAAAGATTTTTATTTCCTTTCCGCTTGAGATTTTTTTTAACCAAACATACCGTTGTTGACGCCCCAGTTTTTTATAAAGGGTTTTTGAGCGTTATTAAAATAAAGAATGCATTTAATTTTTTTTATACTTAATATAATAAGGAAGTGTATTTAAATGCGAACGAATATGACACATCTCATCAACAAGTGAAACTATTTTATTAATAAATCCAAAAATTCATCACACTTTCGCTGCGCTACTCATAGTCTAATTATAAAATTTTCGCCGCCACTTATTATTATTATTTTTAAATAAAATAGATAACTCGAGCGAAAGCAATAATGAAGTTTAAAATAAATTATAAAAAAATAATTCTGAAATAAGCAAACTTAGAATATTATCTAAGATTAAAAATAAATATTAATAATATTATAATAAACTAAGAGATAGTACGTCGCATTTGTTTGGATTTGAAAACAATCACAATTTCAAAAGTTAAATAACTAAAGGTAAAGTCTTCGGCTATCCCCAGCATCGGCAGTGCATCCACCCTTTAATCTGAAAATAGTTTGAATAATAGGGGGTGAGTAATACATACTTAGTAGGGATCCTAATTCTCCAAATTAAATATATATACAAGCATAATTTCACAAACTTAAGCACATATACTTTGCCATTTGGCCGAAGCGATCACATATACTTTGTCATTGGCCGAAGCCTACTTTGCCATTGGCCGAAGCCACACATATACTTTGCCATTAGCTGAAGCCACACATATACTTTGCCATTAGCCGAAGCCTACTTTGCCATTGACCGAAGCCACACATATACTTTGCCATTTCACATAAATAAATATAGAATTTTCACATATAATATGCACATCAAGTTCAACAGTTATAATCACATTGTCAAGTATAGAGTTCATAAAATTATACAAGTACGTATTTAATAAAGACAATTAAACTTCGCACTTAAAAGTGTAAAGAAATCCCTACCTCAAATGCAGTTGATAGTCGTACGAAACTTGAAGTTAGAAAGCCTAAAACGTCTAGTTCTTCGTCACCTACATAATTAAGTGATTGAAAGATAAGTTCCAACTCTAATTCAAAATACAAGTGCTTATTTAATATGCTAGGGCTCCTAATATGTGAAATTTAACCAAAAATATAAGTTTCAGGGCTAATTTGAAAGAAAACGGAAATAAATTTGGATCTTTTGGACCAAACTGAGAAGGAGTGGGGTTGAAATGAAATTTTCAGAAACTCTAACTTAATCCCTAGGGCTAAAATATAAATTTCTAGTAATTGAATTTAGGATAATGATCAAATTGAAACAACCAATGACTAAATTGAAAAGGGGCAGGAACCTCAATTTGCAAAAAGAACCTCAATTTTCTAAAAGCAAAACCTTGGCCCAAAAATCTCCATTTCCTGCACACCATGAATAAACCGGTCAGCCCCAACTTTTATTTTCCTCCGACGATGCCGACGGCTCCGAAGACTCAACTCGCCGGTGACCCACTTCGATGCAACCGACACGCAAACATCACACACATAACTTCATTAACACACACACCCTGAACACACACACGCACCACAAACTCACACACATATTACTAATTCACACGCACACACACACACATCACATCTGGAATTCAATTATATATATATATATATATATATATGAAATATACATAAGACACACCTTAATCACACACACACACCTTGAAAAACAATTTGCACACACACACATCAACTGAAACACACACACGCACATACACTCACATACAGGAACGAGAAAGTATACATATGGTTCCCTTCGAATCTCGAAACTCGTCAGCCTCTTCTCCTCGCCGGCCGCCGGCGGTGGCCGGTGTAACTTCGAAAGTTGAAATTATGTGATCCACCTTGAGTTGAGATATCAAATTTTCTCTTCTAATTAAAGAGTTATACAGTGTGGGGGAGTTGAAGTTGTAAGTTTCTCAAGTGTGTGTTTGAATCAATATCTAAAAGAAAATGATAATAGAACCGTAAAGTGGGAAAAGTAGGAGAAAATATCGTTTCCTCATCCATTTAAATATTTAAACTGAGGTATGGAGGTTTGTGATAGTGGGTTTGAGATTAAGATTGGAGTGTAACTATGCCAGATTTTTAGGAAATGGATCCTCTCCATTTAGGATATGTAAATTTCTTGTGCATTTGAAGAGAGAAAGACACATGTACATCTATACATACACTTATATATATGTATATGTATGTATAGGTGTATGTATAGATGCACATGTGTCTTTCTCTCTCCAAATGCACAAGAAATTTACACCCCCTAAATGGAGAGGATCCATGCCCAGATTTTTAGGAGATATGATTTGCCTAAATAGGTTTAAATAAATGGCAAAAACTCATATAAGACCGTTGTAAGACGGGTTGTACCTGCCCTGCCCATCCATCCAACCCGGTTTTGTAGGTTATAGGGTTTTTTTTATTTTTTTTTCTTTCTTCTTCACTCCACTCTCCAGCTGTTTGCGGCTTTTTTTTTTTCTTCTGATTTCTTTCCTCTTCTAATCTCTAGGGTTATCACGCCGCGCCTCATTTTTCGAATTAGAGATGGTTCTCTCAAACTATTACGATTTGTTTAACCCACCGGCGGAGCTTGAGAAGAGGAAGCTGCGATTGTAGAGAGAGTTCTTGGAGAAGCTAACACACGCCGCCGATGCGAAATATCACGCCGGCAGCTGGCTGAGGATGTTTTGCATGAGATCATCCCCTAAAATTTGGGTTTTCTCTTTCTCTTTCGCTTTTGCAGCCGATTTGGGTTTTTCTTTCGCTTTCCCTATCTTTTTTATCGATCGAAGGGACTGTTCTTCCATACCCTCGAGGTAAAGTTCTAACTTAAGAGTAAGGGCTGAAAAATGCGACCAGCTGACAACAAACGAGAAACGAGCATTTTATGATGTGATTTTCTTCCCCTTTACTACAAGCTTAAGCGTCTTGTCCAATCCCCAATTTCTTTCTTCATGGATGTCAAGTGTCAGGGATGTCAAGAGAATGGACAAATTAAGTTTAAAGCTGCACAGTGAAGATGAGATTGGTTGAGTTTGTTCCTTTAGGGGTTAATACCCAGTGAATGATATAATTTAGTTTTTGCAGTTGTTTTGTTTTTTAATCAGTTGTGCTTTGCTTTGTGAGCCATTTTTGTAGTGTTTTGTTTTTATCTTTTTTGGCTCTTTTTCTATGGTGTGGTCTGTGTTGGACTAGTTATTTTTCCTGCTTTTTGTTGTTCCAATTTCTTGGGACGTTTTCTTCCTCCTGGACCAAAGATGGTACCTGCAGTTTGGCTCTTGGCAAGTATGCCTCGATTTAAGCTCTTGGCAAGTATGCCTCGATTTGTAAATGGTTTGTTGGATGAGTTTATTAATATAAAATCTGTTGCTTTTGGAAAAGAAAAAAGAAAAAAAAATATGACATAGGTAAAGTAACACTTTTATAAGTAAAAATATCCGTTTTTTGAGATAAAGTATAATGTTTTTTTAATACAATCACGTATTAGAAATTCATTACATTGAAGAGGGAAAAATAAATATAACAGAGCTAAAGTAACACTTTTATGAGTAAAAGTATCTATTTTTTGAGATAACGTATCATGTTTTTGTAATACAATCACGAATTATGAATTATAAGTAAAAGTATTTGTTTTTGGAGATAAAGTGACATATTTTTTAATATAGTCACAAATTATGAATATATATATATATATATAACAAAGTTTCTGTTTTTTTTCCTCAGTTAAAGTAACAGTTTTATGAGAAAAAGTATCAGTTATTTTAGATAAAGTATCATATTTTTAATCTAGTCACAATTATGCTTACATTACATTGAATGATAAATAAATATATCAGAGTTAAAGTAACACATTTATGAGTAAAAATATATTTTTTTTGAGACAAAATATCATGTTTTAAGAGTAAAAATATCTATTTTTTAAATAAAGTATTATATTTTTTAATAATAAATTCAAAGAAAGATGAATAATAAATATGATAGAGTTAAAGTAATACTTTTATAAGTAAAAGTATTTATTTTTTGAGATAAAGTAATATATTTTTTAATATAGTCACAAATTATGAATATATTACAATAAATATTTATATAACAGAGTTAAAGTAACACTTTTATACGTTAAAGTATCTATTTTTTGAGATAAAGTATCATATTTTTTAATATAGTCACAAATTAGAAATGAAGTAAAGAAGGAAAAATAAAAAATAAATATGATATAGTTAAAGTAACACTTTTATAAGTAAAAGTATCCGTTTGTTGAGATGAAGTATCAGATTTCTTAATACAGTTACAAAATAGGAACAAAAAAAGAGAAAAAATAAAAAATAAATATGATGTAGTTAAAGTAACACTTTTATAAGTATCAATTTATTGATATAATGTATCATATTTTTTTAATAGACTTGGGTTCGATTCTTAGTCTTTACATTTATAGGTGTTTTTAAATTTTTTTTTAATTACCAGTCGTATTTATGAATGGGGTTATATAAATTGTTATACTAAATTTGCACAATAAACACTAGTTGTATAATGGTAGAATACCACCTTAAGAGTTAAGTCTATTAAGGTTGTGGGTTCAATTCCCTTGTGAAGCTCTTTTTTTTTTAAATAAGGTTTATAAATGGGATTATATAAATTGTTATACTAAATTTGCACAATAAGCACTAGTGGTATAGTGGTTGAATGTCACCTTAAGTCTATTAAGGTTGTGAGTTCAATTCCCCTGTGGAACTCTTTTTTGGTCGCTGGGTCAGCGGGTGGGTTGGGCGCGGTCTGGTGGGCTGGGGCGCTGGTGGGTTGCGGGTAGGATCCGTCTTACGGAATAGGATCCGTAAGACGGTCTTACAAGAGACTTACTCTAAATAAATTGTGGGAAGAAAGAAAGTAGAGTGAGATTTTTCTCTTTTGTTTCCCAAACGAGAGATTGTAGGGAGTTGGAGAAAATCATTAAGATACTAAAAGATCAAATACTAATCTACACGGGTTCAAGAAAAGAAACAGATAGAACTCTTAATAGTACTTAAATATATATATATATATATATATATATACATATTTGTAGATTAAAATTGAATAATTAATAACAAAATATGTAAAAATAATAAAAGGATTAATATATAATTAATGAGTGTTACAGATTTGGTGGAGCTGGATCTTATCTAAATCGGTTTTGGTGAGTTTGACTAAATTGGGTTGATAGTGGTCCAACAATATTTTCTTGATAAAAAAAATATTAAAACTAATAATGATATTTAATTATAATATTACTAATAATAATCATAAAAGATGATAAGACTCAAATTTGATAAAGAAAATACTGTATGATTTTAAAATCTAAAGAAATACTTATATGGGCTTAATAAAATAGAACCTTTTAAAAATAAATTATCACGCTAGCTGAATAGATAAATAAACCTAAAGGTTTTTCTTATATCAGACGAAGATTAAAAAAAACAAATCCTAAACTTCATAATTAACTGATCCAAATATAAAAATTATGGGGTGTTACATATGTAGCTGATCATTCGTGTGATAAAACAAATATAAAGGGAATATTATCATAAGTTTCAAACTAGTTGAATTGTGCCATGAGAGATTTAGCTTATCTATTTGTATTAAAAATTCAGATAAAAATTATCGTCTCAACTTAAAATAA
This sequence comes from Rehmannia glutinosa, assembly GCA_016081115.2. Lineage (NCBI taxonomy): Eukaryota > Viridiplantae > Streptophyta > Magnoliopsida > Lamiales > Orobanchaceae > Rehmannia > Rehmannia glutinosa. The sequence continues at coordinate 82,886,321 of CM071930.1, read as the reverse complement.
AATGTTATAATATATATATACACTTTATAAAGATATAAATAAACTATTACTCTTATTATTATTTTTATTATGAAAGAAAAATAATAAATCTAACGTAATAATAATAGTAATAATATTATCATACATTACATATATAATGGAACTCGATCTTATTTAAACGGATTTTGAGCTTTGATAAAAAAAACAATATATATGACTGGACCATTGAATGAGTTTGAATTAAATCGGATTGATGGTGACTGAACAATATTATCGTCATATATCAAAAGAAAAATACTAATAATAGTATTAGTAATAATAACATAAAAACGATAAATATCAAATCATAAGCTGTGTATTACAGTTGTTTATGAAAATTTTCAGAAAATACTCTATTAACTCTAATTTACTTTTTCTCTTACAAATTACATCTACACTCATTTTCAAAAGTCACTAATCATTATTATACATTCCCCCAAAAATTATAATATTCACTTAATTACATATTTTTAACTATGAATGATATTCAATCATTGCTTTATTATATTTATATCAAATAAATCTGCATCATTATTTTTTCATTTCATATTTAATCACATTTTCAAAATTCATTCTTTTCCTCTCAATTTTTTTTACTACTATTCTCTATCAAAAAGAAAATTTTCAAAATAAAAACATATCCAATTGCCGACACGACGTATCTATGAAAGTGATATTTCCCTTCAAAAAAGAAAAATAAATAAAAATAGATTTGAGATAAATGGAATACATAAATATAGATAATATGTATTAGATATATCCGATGATTGGGGGCCATCTCAAACTTACGTCACCATCTCTCAATCAGTATTATCCACAGCAGGTTACAGAGAGATGGGCATTGACTAATATCCTCTCTAGTCTCCATGACCCATAATTCTTCCACACCCCCCTTAGCCTAAATTTATTTTATTAGTATAGTGTTAAATTAGTATAATAAAATAATAATATTTACAAAAATTATCCCTAAGGTTCATGTAAATTACAAAAAAAAAAAAACCAGAAATCTTTGAAAATAACAAAAAAAATAAATCTCAAGATTTGATTCTGTGTTAAATGTGAGAGGATAGCTACAACATTTTAACAAATGTAAGGAGGGTGTTTAAAAATGTTTTTGCTTATAAAGGGGATAAATTGTAGAGTTGACAATTTGGGCCCGACATGACAATACGGACAGATTGGGCCATGAATTTGTAGGCGCGAAAAGGACCAGACCTATTTGACCCGATCTAACGGGCCCAATGGCTCGATTAACCTGAAGCAAAATACACTACATTAACCAGACTGTGCCATGAAAATATTGCCCCGAACTAATTTTGGGTCGGGCCGACCTAGTTCGATTTTGCTCTTTGGCCTGTGGGTTATTACCGTCCCAGCCTAATTATCACCTCTAAATTAAAGTGGAATGCAGAATCAAACCTCACCAGATTTTTTGTAATTTCAAAAACCTATGGGTTTTTCTGTAATTAGCCCAAATCTCAGGGGTTGTCTTTCTAATTATCCCCAATAAAATATCAAGTTGAGTAGGAAATTCGTGCCCCTGAAATCCAATACACTTGTATAAAAATAAAACCATAGAAATAATATATCCACTTTTAGTCCTCCAAAGCTCCCCATTCCTTCCCATATCTTCACGTATACTACCAAATTTACCACCCTGTTTCATCCTCAAAGCCGCTCACAGCCAATAGACCAGCATTAAAAAATTATTGCAGAAGCAATATGATGAAGGCAATCTCAATTTCCTTTTCTGCTACCTTATTAGTTCCTCAAAATCGTCCCCAGGATGTAAATTATAGGTACTATTTATTTTAATTTTGTGCATGATTTATTTATTTTTTTGTTTATGTTATTTAATTTATGGGTTCCTCAAAGTTGGATTTTTTTTTTTTTGGCAAGTTTTAGGTGTGTATCAGTGTCTTCCCCAATTGTGATCAAATCTCAGCTTTGGCCCACCCAACGACGTCGCTTTGGCACTAGCAACAGAGTTCCCAGCTTCAAGTAACTTTACGGCTTCAAACTTGTGAATTCTGAGTGTTTGGAACATGGGAGTTATGTTTGTTAAAGTTTAGGGATAATTACAAAAACACCCCTGATATTTGGGCTAATTACCAGAAAAACCATAGATTTTTCAAAATTATAAAAAAAACCTCAGTTTGATTATGTGTTCCCATCTTCAAGTAAAATTACGGCTTCAAACTTTTGGGGTATGTTTGTTTAGTGATTGAGAGTGATTGGAGGGAGTTTATGGGAAGTGATTGGGGAAAAGAGATTTGATGTGATGTATTGGAAAATGTGTGTATTAGTAGAAAAATGCATCGGGAAGCGTAATGTATGTTTGGTTGGTGATTGGGGAAAGGGGGTTTGATGTGATGTATTGGAACTTGGGAATTATGTTTGTTAGTTTAGGGATAATTACACAAACACCCCTGATGTTTGGGCTAATTACCAAAAAACCCATAGATTTTTCATAATTACCAAAAAAAACTCAAGTTTGATTATGTGTTAAATAACTACCGAGGTTGGGCTAACCACAAAAAATCCATAGTTTTTTGAAATTATAAAAATCCCAACGGTTGGTTTTGTTTTATATTTATTCCCCATTGATAATCAAAAACCATTTCAAATCCCTCATATTTTATAAAAATATTACTGTTACCTATTTAAGTTTTAAGATAGAATAAAAATTTGAGAGTTTTGTTTTTTGTAGTTTTGAAACATCTTTTGTTTTTTTTTTGTAATTAGTCCAAACCTCAAGGGTGTTTTTGTAATTATCCCTCAAACTTAAGGGGATAACTAATATTTTTATAAATATTAGAGGAATTTTGAAATAATATTTTCTTACAAAGGAAGGAAATATAATACGCATCAAACCTCAAGGAGTTTTTGAAATTTTCAAAAAATCTGTGGGTTTTTTAATTACCCTGAACATCAAGTATTTTTCTGTAATTATCCCAAAAGTTTATTTTGAAATATGTTCTTTTGAAATTTTCATTTTTGGTCTCGGTTGATTAATAAATTGAGGGATAATTATGTGCAGTGGGATGGTGAGCAAGAACAGAAATGTGCAGTCGGCTGGTGTTCCAACCTCAGTCCCCGTTCGTGTGGCACACGAGCTTCTTCAAGCTGGTCATCATTATCTGGACGTCAGGTGATGTTAAATTAACGGATAATTACATAAAACCCCGAGGTTCAGGCTAATTACAAAAAAACCCAAGATTTTTGAAAATATGCCAAAAAACCATTAGGGTATGTTTGTTTGGTGATTGGTCAAGTCAAGTTCGGGCGATTTAATTGGGGCGGATGGTAACCATAGCCCAAATTTTTTTCCCCTAACTCAACTATTTTTTACCCTTAAAAAAATATTTAATTTTTTTTATTTTTTTTTCTAATAGAAAAAACGAGACAAAATTTTTGGGGTGCTTATCTACGCCCCTGGTCAAGTTTCTAGGGAAAGATTGGGGAAAGAGGAGTTTGATACGATGCATTGAGAATTATGTGTATTAGTATAGAGATGCAATAGGAGGCGAAATTAATGTTTGGTTGGTTATTGGATAAAGAAATGGGAAAGTAGGCTTATCGGGAAAGCCAACAAAACATAGCTTAAGATTTGATTTTGTTTACATCTTTCTCTTTATTAAGTAAAAAAATATTTCAGAACCCCCCAATATTTGTAGAAATATTACAATTACACCCTTAAATTTAAAACAGAATCAAACATGGGTTTTTTTTTGTAATTTTGAAATAATTTTGAATTGTTTTTAATTAGCCCAAACCTTGGGGGTGTTTTTGTAACTATCCCTTAAATTAATTAGTTAAAATTTCCCTTGAATAAAAACTTCTAAAATTTTCTTCAACTGATGGAATTTTGAATGCCAAACTTTTGCAGGACCCCTGATGAATTCAGTGAGGGGCATGTCGTTGGTGCCGTCAATGTTCCTTTCATGTTAAGACTTGGACCAGGTTTGCCCATCGTCAATTACTTATTGTTAAAAATATTTTACATTTAATGTATTCTCTCTCTATATATATGGCAATTTTATTAAGTTTTTAGATAAGATGGTTAATAATTAGGGATAATTACAAGACCAACCCATGAGGTTCGGGTAATCACAAAAAAATCTAGATAAGTTTCAAAATTACAAACACTACCATGAGGTTTGATTCTGTCTTGATTTGTAAGGGTTTACTGTAAAATTTCTATAAATGTAGTGTTGGGAAAGAGTGCCAAAATAAATGACAAAAGACAAATGAAATAGTAAAATCTTTTCCCACCAAATTTGGATTAAAAATGGGAACCAAATCAAGAATAATAGTGCAAGACGATAAAAAATAGGACACAAGAATTTTTACGTGGAAAACCCAAATGGGAAAAACCACGAGACCGTAGTCCAGGATAAATCCTCCACTAAATGTATAGTAGTTTACAATATTTCTCCCTAAAAATAGGGGATACACAAATTATCTCAAGTTACTCAACTTGGAATACCCGAGAAAATAGGAATGCTATTTTGGGTGAGAATGAAAAATTACTACTAATTTTTCTCTCTTTTCTTCACTCAAAACACACACTTATAGATACACTATCTACTCTCTATTTTTCTCTTCTCTTGCAATTGCTAAAATGCTAATTGTTTGGTGTGATTTTGCATTCAAGGATGAAGCCCTTTTATAGGCATTTTCCATGCCCAATTCCAACATGTGAACAAACTTTGTCAACAAAGTTTGGCAACCAACCATTGAAGACTTGGTGGTGTTGGTTGGTTGATGCCTACCAAAGGAATAGTATTTACCACATGGGGTGGAAAATTCAACAATTCTCTCCCCTCCACCTCATGTGGGGAATCAACCAATCCCGCTTTGGTTCGCAAACTTCAAACTTATCTCTTGGTAAAGACTTTGTCAAAGATATCGCACCATTTTCATCGTGTGAACTTTCTCCGATTGCATCGGTTTTTCATCAAGCACATCTCGAATCCAATGGTATCTCACATCAATATGTTTTGACCTTGAGTGGAATGAAGAATTCTTACTCAGTGAATTGTGCTCTCGACCGTCACAAGAGAGCGTGTATTTTTTCCGCTTCAAGTCTAATTCCCGTAGAAACTTCTTCAACCACAACATCTCCTTGCAAGCTTAGTCACAACAATGTATTCAAACGGCCGGTTGTGGATAATGCCACACATTTTTGAAGTTTCGATTGCAAGAGATAGCTCCCCGCAAATCTCATCGTATCAGGATGTGGACTTCGAATCAACATCACCACCATATCTGCAGATCGTGAATCCGTCTGTAATGAGTTTGGTCATCACCAAATTTTAGACAATATTTAGAAGACCTCTCAAGTACCGAAATATCCATTTCACTGCGGACAATGATCTTTCCTGGATTAGAGAAAACGGCTAACAACACCAATCGCATGAGCAATATCGGTCTAGTACACATACCATAGCATACATCAAATCAAGCGCTTAACCGCAGAAGATATGGTACCTTTTGCATTTCGCTTTATCTTCCTCACTTGTGGAACATTGTCAGACCGAGTTTGAAGTGGCCCGCAAGTGGAGATCTTGGGTTTTGACTTGCTCATATCAATCTCTCAAGAACTTTCTCGACGTACTTTTCTTGGGATAGCCAGAGCTTTGCCTTACCTGTCTCTTGAGATTTTCATCCCAAGGATTTGCTTAGCCTTGGTCCTAAGTTTTTCATTGCAAAAGACTTGCCAAGTTTTTCTTGACTTTCTCAATCTTCTTGGCATCATGACCTACAATCAAGCATGTCATCCACATACAATAATAGTATGATAAAATCATTATCATCGAATTTCTTAAAGAATACACAAGTGATGAATCGGTCCTGATCTGTTGTAGTCATGATCGGTCATGAAGAGTCAAACTTCTTGTACCGTTGTCTTGGAGCTTGTTTTAAGCCGCAAGCTCTTCTTCAATCTGCGCATACCAAGTTCTCCTTACCTTTGACTTTGAACCCTTCTCGGTTGCTCCATATAGATTTCTTCATTCAAATCTCCATGAAGAAATGCGATCTTCACATCAAGTTGTTCAATTTCAGATTCAAACCGGCGGCTATCCCAAGAACAACTCTAATTGAGGACATATTCACCATTGGTGAGAAAATTTCTTCAAAATCAACACCCTTCTTCCGATGAAACCCTTCACAACCGGCTAGCTTTATACTGGTTGCAAGCTTTGCTCTTGATCTTCAACCCGTACACCCATTTATTTTTCGAGTACGTTTACCTTCGGTAGCTTCACCAGGTCATAGGTGTGATTTTCCCGCAAAGAGTTCATCTCTTCTTTCATGGCCTCCATCCACATATCCTTCCTCGATCATGTGATATGGCTTCTTCAAAACTTTGTGGTTCTCCCCATCGATGTGAGCATTACATACTCATGTGGGCTATATCCAGTAGAAGGTTGTCTTTGTCTGGTGGACCTTCTAGCCGCATCTTACAGTGGTGGAACCGGAGGGACATCACGGTTGTATCATGGTGTTGATCTTGCACACCTCCCCATGATTCTCGATTTCTAGGAGAAGAAATTGGATCTACGTCATCAGGAACATATTGGTTTGATTGATTTCTCAACTGTTTGGCATCTTCAATCGTTTGATCCTCAAGGAATACAACATCCTCGCTTCTCGATAACTTTTTCTTCGATCGGGTCCCATAACATGTAGCCAAATTCTTCATGGCCATATCCCAAGAAGATGCATGACTTGGTCTTGCCATCAAGCTTCGATCGTTCATCTTTTGGAATATGCACGAACGCCTGCAGCCCAAACACTCTCAAGTGTTTGTAGGAAACATCTTTTCCAGTCAAACTCTATCCGGAATGTCGCCACCCAGAGGAGCCGATGGAGAAAGGTTGATTAGATCAATGCAGTCCTCATCGCTTCACCCCAAAAGGATTTGGGCGATTGGAATGTGATAGCATACATTTGACTCGTTCACAAATTGTCCTGTTCATTCTTTTCGCTACACCATTATGTTGAGGAGTTTTTGGAACACTCTTCTCAAGCTTGATTCCATGATCCCCGCAATGTTGCTCAAATGGACCCCGGTATTCACCACCATTGTCAAGACGAACTCGCTTCAGCCTTCTTTCCTGTTTCTCTTTCAACACTTGCTTGAAAATTCTTAAAGATACCAGAACTTGATCTTTAGATTTCAAAGCAAAACACCGACTTTTCTAGAGAAATCATCAATAAATGTTACAAAATATATTGCACCACCAAGATTTCTATCTTTCATGTAGCATAAATCAAGTATGCACGGATCTAGTGGATGAGATTTTCTTGAAGGTGAAAAACTCTTGAAAGCAACTCGTGTTGTTTTCCAATTAAACAATCAAGACAAGTTTGTAGGGGCATACTTGGTTACCTCCGGGAGAAGTTTTTTCTGGTCGAACTTCCAAGCCCTTCCGACTTAGATGTCCGAGCCTTTTATGCCATAGCTCAATGGAGGAACTTTTATCAATTGCATTTACATCTCCGTTGGATAATCGCTTGCATCGTGCACAGAGAATTTCGTCGTCCCTTAGCGACAATGAGAGAGCCTTTGGTGAGCTTCCATTTTCCTTCACCAAAGTGATTGTCATAGCCAAGATCGCCAAGCTTGCTGGAAATAATATTGAGCGAATGTCGGGAATATGTATGACATCATTGAGCACGAGTCCGCTTCGTCAGACGTTGTTCAATATGATGTTACCTATGCCAACGACCTCCGTCACACCATGGTTGGCCATTCGACTTTGCACAAAGCTACCACCGGTGTATGATGTAAACATATCACGATGAGGTGTGATATGATATGAAGCTCTGAATCAATAATCCGGTTCGTCTTGGCATGCAAAATCGATACAAGCATCATCACAAATGATGACAACATCACCATCAATCGCAATGGCAGTGATAGTGTCTTTGCCATCGATCTTGTTTTCATTATTTCCATTCTTTTGATCTCTTTTCTTCTTTCTACAATCTCTCTCATAGTGATTTGGACTACCACAATAATGACATTTGAAGTCCTTCGATTTGGACCTCCCCTAGATTTGTCTCTTTTATTTTGAGAACCTCTAAACTTGCTCCTTCCCCGTTTGTCATTTTCACCACCACTAAAGGCTTTTGACTCGAGAAGAATATTCTAACTCCTTTCTTCCTCGGACTCTTCATTAAGAAGACAATCTTTGACCATTTGCATAGTCAGTTCACCATTCGGCATCGATTCGACACCACACCCTGCGTGTCCCAACTGCCAGGTAACGAAATGGCAAAGAATAAAGCAATTACTTCATCATCAAGGATATTTTCATTGTGGTAGATTGATTTATCGGACTCGATACGCATTTAGGTGCTCGTCATGTTCGCACCTTCCGTATATCCGAGAGCCGAACAATTTTTCCGATAATAGAAGCTTTGTTGCGCATTTTTCCTCTCAAACATAGTTTCAATATTTTTCCATTGAACATCGCCTTTTTCCTCATTAGCAAAATGATGGAAAATGCTATGCTCAAGGAAACGCGGATATATCCTACGGTTTTTTCGTGTAGGATTTTCCACTCGTCATCACTTGTATCTTTTGGTTTGGCAAGATCACCTTTCAAGGGCAAATAAAGATCCTTGCGAGAGAAGATCCAACATACTCGCCTTCCAAATATTGTAGTTGGATCCGTTGAGTTTGAACATCCCACCAACAGACGTCGATTCCTCCATTTTTTAATCCGCAACAACGTGGCTCTGATACCACTTGTTGGGAAAGAGTGCCAAAATAAATGACACCGGCATAGCGGAAATAGTAAAATCTTTTCCCACCTAGCTGGATTAAAAATGGGAACCAAATCAAGAATAATAGTGCAAGACGATAAAAATAGGACACAAGAATTTTTACGTGGAAAACCCAAATTGGGAAAAACCACGAGACCGTAGTCCAGATAAATCCTCCACTAAATGTATAGTAGGCTTACAATATTTCTCCCTAAAAATAGGGGATACACAAATTATCTCAAGTTACTCAACTTGGAATACCCGAGAAAATAGGAATGCTATTTTTGGTGAGAATGAAAAATTACTACTAATTTTTCTCTCTTTTTCTTCACTCAAAACACACACTTATAGATACACTATCTACTCTCTATTTTCTCTCTTCTCTTGCAATTGCTAAAATGCTAATTGTTTGGTGTGATTTTGCATTCAAGGATGAAGCCCTTTTATAGGCATTTTCCATGCCCAATTCCAACATGTGAACAAACTTTGTCAACAAAGTTTGGCAACCAACCATTGAAGACTTGGTGGTGTTGGTTGGTTGATGCCTACCAAAGGAATAGTATTTACCACATGGGGTGGAAAATTCAACATGTAGGGGGCTTTTGAAAACTTTTTTCTTATGAAGAGAAAAATGGAAGACGGAATCAAACCTCAAGGGTTTGTTTTGTAATTTTGAAAATTCTCTAGATTTTTTTGTAATTCCTTCATTTTGAGTATTGTCTTGCACAAACTTAAATTGTTAATTTCGTGTCTAGTTCTGTAATTTTATACGTTACTGTGCTTAAGCAGGTATGACGAGGAATCCCAAATTTTTGGAGCAAGTGTTGGCTAATTTTAGCAAAGATGATGAGATTATTGTTGTAAGTTCCGAAAGCTAAGCTCAGCTAAAAATTTGTATCCAATCCATTTAGCTTTTCCGCAATAAATAGTTACAAAAACGCCCCCAAGGTTTGTGCTAATTACAAAAAAGACCCAGGATGTTTCAGAATTACAAAAAAATCCATCGAGATTGATTCTGTCTTAAATTGTAATAATTTGATAAATACCAATGAAGTTTTTGAAATGTATTTTTGTTTATGAAGAAAAAATGTAAGAAAAAACAAAACCTCAAGCGGATTTTTGCAATTTTAAAAAATCACTAGTTTTTTTATGTAATTAGCCTGATCCTTAGGAGTGTTTTTGTAATTATCCCTTTAATTAATTGAGGTGCTAATATTTTTTCCATTGCAGGGGTGCCAGTTAGGGAAAAGATCATTCATGGCCGCATCGGAGCTCCTATCTGCTGTAAGTTCTTGAATTTGTAATGCTGCTATATAACTTAAAGTACACGAAAATTGTTTGTGTGTGTGTGTTATGCATTTTTACACCATAAAGTTAAGGGATAATTACAAGGGAACCCCCAAGGTTTGGGCTAATTACTTAAAAGTTAAAAATCGAGAGATGTTTCAAAATTATAAGCCCCATCAAGTTTGATTCTATTTTAAGGGGGTAGCTGTAATATTTTCAAAAATATCATGAGGGTGTTTTAAAAAGGTTCTGCTTATGAATAGAGGTTTTTGAAAATTGCAAAAAACCCCTTGGAGTTTGATTATGTCTTACATTTTCTCCCTTCATAAGTAAATTTTTTTCTAATTCTCCCTGATATTTCTAGAAATATTATAGTTATCCCCTTAAATTTTAAGACATAATCAAACTTGAGGTTTTTTTTTTTTTTTTTTTTTTAATTTTGAAACATCTCTGGATTTTCATGTAATTAGCCTAAACCCAGGGGTCTTTTGTAATTATCCCAAAAATAAAATAAAATAAAATTTGTGGTGGTAAGTAATTATTGTCTTGTACATTTTATGAAATCACTAATTTTCCCAGGAAAAGAAAATATAAAGTGTCCTTAAATTGATCAAATTGAAATATTGATTTTTGCTCACAAACTTAAGTATTTTGAATGAACTTGTAGGGTTTTACTGGAATTACTGACATGGCTGGAGGGTATGCTGCTTGGGTGCAAAATGGACTTCCGACTACGGAGTGATAACAATAACATGTACAAAAATGTCAAAAAAATAGAATACTATGAAGAAAACAATGTACATCTGGTACAAATCAATGTATTAGCAAAGAATATTGTATTTAAGTTGATGAATCCCGAATAATCTACAAGCCTCCCTCAAATTGCACTTGGATATACACTGTTCCCCCCCTCAACACATCGATAGAGCACGCCATGGCGTCCCAAATATGTATATATGTTCATGAGTATGTCAAAACAAATATTTGACTTGGTTGGTTAGCCTATGAGCCATAGAACATAGGTGCATTAGAAATTTATAACACTTTTCCTAGTTATGCTCTGATAGACCGAGTCAATCTTGTTCATTCAACACATCACATTAAAGTGGCGGCATCAAATTTACACTTTATGACAAAGTCGAGAGTCCCAAAGGACACTAATAAACACGATAAAAGTTCACATAATGATGAAACTTCGATCTATTCAATTACTCCTCTTACAAAGTTCTCGGAAGTACATGTAATGATGTAGTATGAATACTGTTAGAGTAGTGCCCGGTGAGCCAATTAGTGGCGAGCATTTTATGCTTTTGTAAAGACAATCTTATTCATAATAGGGAGCCGCTATTTGCACCCCTATTTTTTATAAATACACCCCCACCCCCTATTTTCATAAAATTAAAATAACTTAAAATGACTATTATGCCCTTTCTATCAAAAAAAATTTTAAATACACCCGATCATTTTTTTCCAGATTTTTTTTCTTCCCTAGGGTTTCAGTTGCTGATTTTTATTTGTAGCTATTGTGCATTTTAATTGTAGTATTAAGTGCGGAAATGTGTCATTTTCAATAGATTAAAGGTTTTATAGATTGAGTTCGAAGTGGTGTTACAATTTTGGGATTTTTTTGTTTCAAGATCGTCCATTTTTTCACCATGTTCGAATAGGTACGATCATGCCCTATTTTTAAGTGTGGCACGATCGTGCCATGTATTAAAATAGGACACTATCATGCCACACTTTTAACATCGGTTTTCTTTAAGAAACTGATGTTAAAAGTGTGGCACGATCGTGCCTTATTTTAAAATGTGACACGATCGTGCGATGTATTAAAATAGGGCACGATCGTGCCACACTTCAAAAAAAGTGGTGAGGTGTATTTTTTTGACAATAAGGGTATACTAGTCATTTTAATTTTGTAAAAAAAGGGAGTGAAGTGTATTTATAAGAAGTTGAGGTGTAAATAGCGTCTCCCTTTATAATATTTATTTATAAAATACATTTTACTTTATCATTAATTGTTTCGTCAATTGATAAAGTCCCTAAATCACATTGGAAAAAAACTACGAGACGTGGTCGCACATTTGATGGTGATCGTGGAATGACGTCTCAGCTGTGATTTTAAATTATGTTCTGAGTCGAGGGTTCATTGAGATGGTTTATTGATAAGCCATGGGACTCGCACATACGATGCATGCTCGAAAGGGAAAACGTCTTATTCCATAAACATTGACATATGGATGCTAGTGCATGTGCGTGGGTGCTTGTTGACAATAAGTACACTGAACGATCCAATGAAAATTCCTAGTGAAAATTAATTAATTGAATAAGAATTTTTTCTTTTACGATATTGCATTATTAGTCTTTGCACTTGAGGGACCACAGTAATTTCGTGTATGATACTATGCATTTGATGTATTCCCGGATTGCTTGACAATCATAATGATTTACGTTGGGTGTATAGTCTTTCTATATGGAGACTAATGAGTCGACAGTAAAAAATCTATCTTGAATTATGCGAATCTTCTATTTTTTCATAGTCTGATCCAAATAAGACCTTAGTCAAGGTGGTGATGAATTAAGATTTATCAAAGGATCAAAGTAACGTCGAAACGAGATCATATTCATTAAGCCAGTTTTAAACTTTAACCATGCTCTTGACTTTAATCGTTTTGGTAGGTCTATTCATAACTCGTGCTTCGTTTTTAAAAGAGATAATTACACAAAGCTCCCTGACGTTCAAACTAATTACAAAAAAACCCATTTTTTTTTTAAATTGTAAAATTTCCCTTGAGATCGATATCTAAATCTTACATTTTTTTCGTAAATAAAAAATATTTCAAAAATCCCATAATAAAAATATTATAGTTATCTCTTTAAATTTAAAACATAGCAAAATCTGAGTTTTTTTTTCTTATAATTTTGAAATATTTCAAGATTTTTTTTAATTAGCCCAACCCTCACAGGACTTTTTGTAATTATTTCTTTTTACAAATATTATTTTAATCATTTTATAAACAAAAACAACAATGATTTACTTTTGTCGTAGAAGTATTAAAACATAATCAAAAGATTCTCACCTTTCTAATATCAAGTTTTCCTTTTTTGTTTGTTTTTTTTTAAAAATTATTTAATGGGTATGACAAATCCAATGCATCCTTCCGAAAACCCATCCATGTACATCTTCAATACAATCCAAACGAAAAAACCAAAAATTTCCACGAGAAATGGCCAAAATTGATTCAGGGTTCTGGTTCGTCATCTACGACATCACCCCGACGTGGACCCGACGAATCTCTCCTCCATTCACGTATTCCCCTTCTGATTCGCCAGTCTGCTATTATTATCCAGCTTTTCAATTGAAAATAAGCACTTTTAAGCTTATGCAAGCACAGAGAGAGCTAGGTTGAGAGAAAATGATCGAAAGTGAAGAAGAAATCTCTGCTCCCCTGAGTAAGTCAAATCCTACTTATAACTTGAATTAAGCTGAACCGAATTTTGGTCCCTCATCTCAGCTCAATCGAGAGAACTAAAAAATGTGCAGTTCAGCAGATCCAACGGCAATCGTCGGCCGGAGATGCATCCGGTTCGGGACAAGAAGAAAACTCGCCGGTCGAGCAAGTGGCGATGACCGTGCTGCCCACCGATGAGCCCACCCTGCCCGTGGTCACCTTCCGGATGTGGGCCCTGGGGGCGGCGGCCTGCGTCCTGCTCTCGTTCCTCAACCAGTTCTTCTGGTACCGCCGCGAGTCGCTCTCGATCTCCGCGATCTCCGCCCAGATCGCCGTGGTCCCCCTCGGCCACCTAATGGCGGCAGCGCTGCCGCGGCGGGTGTTCTTCGAGGGGCGAAAGTGGGAATTCAGCCTCAATCCCGGGAGGTTCAACGTGAAGGAGCACGTGCTGATCACGATCTTTGCCAACTCGGGGGCGGCGAACCCTTACTCGATCCATATTGTTAGCGCGGTGAAGATATTTTACGGGCAGAGGTTGACTTTCTGGGTGGCGTTGGGGGTGGTTCTGACGACGCAGTTATTGGGCTTCGGATGGGCTGGGCTTTTTCGGAGGTACTTGGTGGAGCCCGCTGCTATGTGGTGGCCACAAAATCTCGTCCAGGTTTCTCTGTTTAGGTGCGCCTTAGCTAATTTGGAATTTCTTGGCTAAAATTTAGGAAGATAGTAGAAAATGACGAAATGCTGTGTGTCTGTGTCTATAATGGGACTAAGATGAAGATTACATGTATATTGCAGTGTGATTAGTTTCATGTTTGTTTTTTTAATGTAGAAGATGATGTGATTAATTGCAGAAAGGATCTTAAATGATGCCCATGGTAAAGCTGTTGAGTGATATCTAGTGGATGGTTAGTTATACAGCTGAAATTTCTCTGAGACTTTTCTAGATAAAAAAAAGCACTTGAATAAAAATATGGCATGTTGCATTCAATGGAGCTTTAATCTTTCGTCGAAGAATGTTGAAGCCTTGAAGGTATACAGTAATTTTCTTATATCAGTAGCCATACCTTAATTTCTTGAAGCATCAAGCAGTTAAGTATTTAGATCTGCGTTCAACTTGTAATCCTCCAAATCGTTGATTTTTGTAGCCTTTATTGAGATTGTTTCGAACGTATTAAGACATATTGTGTTTTAATTTAAACCTAGGGAAAATAATTGTGGGCAAACTGAACTTTGATCATTTTTACACTTTGTAACCTAAACTATTTGTTTTTTCAACTAACAACCTAGACTTTGCAGTTCTGGTTCACATGGGTGAATATTCCAATTCCGGTTGGCCGGAGTTTGTAAAGTGAAAATTTTAGGTAGGTAGTTGCAAAAACAATTAGTTTAATTTGTAAAGTGAAACAATGGCCAAAATTGAGGTTGCAAAAAATTATTTTCCCTTAGACCTATTAAGACACATTGCATAATACAATGTCAATTCTTATGGTTTATAATTGCAGGGCATTACATGAGAAAGAAGTAAGAGCAAAGGGTGGATTGACACGAAACCAGTTCTTCCTCATAGCCTTTATTTGCAGTTTTGCTTACTATGTATTTCCCGGATACCTATTCCAAAAGCTTACTTCAGTTTCGTGGCTCTGCTGGATATTTCCTTCTTCTGTCCTAATCCAACAGCTTGGTTCTGGACTCCATGGTCTAGGAATTGGTGCTATTGGGCTCGACTGGTCCAGCATATCTTCATACCTTGGCAGCCCGTTAGCTAGCCCATGGTTTGCTACTGCTAACATCGCTGTTGGATATTTTATTTGCATGTATGTAATTACGCCTGTTATGTACTGGCTCGATGTCTACAAAGCAAAGACCTTTCCCATTTTTTCGGATGGCCTCTTTACATCAGAAGGGCAAAAATATAACATCTCGGCCATTATCGATTCAAACTTCCACATTGACTTAGAGGCATATGAGCGCGAAGGACGTCTCTACCTCAGCACCTTCTTTGCTATGACCTATGCTTTTAGTTTTGCTTGTCTCACTGCAACGATTGTTCATGTCCTCCTTTTTCACGGCAGGTAAGTAAAAATAATGACTTAGGTAGTTTGTGCTTTCAATAATGTTTTAGGATATTTCAACTTAGGTAGCGATTCATGCTTTCAGTATTAATTTTTTTTTTTTTTTGAAACCATGCTTTCAGTATTATTTATAATCATAGTTTACTGTGATCTTCCACTCCAAGACACATGGAGTTTTCAGCATACATACTGTTAAGGACAATTTTTTCTCTATTTGCTTGAAAGGTTGGGATAACTACAAAGAAAACCCTGAGGTTTAGGCTAATTATAAAAAAATCTGGAGATGTTTCACAATTACAAAAAGCCCCCCAAGGTTTGCTTCTGTCTTAAATTTAAGGGGGTATTTGTAATATTTCTATAACTATCAGGGGGTTTTTGAAATATTTTTTGTTTATGAAGGGGAAAAGTAAGACAGAGACAAACCTTAAGGTTTTTTTTTTTTTAGCAATTTTCCAAAATCTCTGAATTTTTTAATAATTATCCCGAACCTCGGGTTTTGTTTGGTAATTATTCCAAAAAAGTTTAATACTAGTGGCGCTCCATTAGAAGCTCCACTAGACTGTGCCAAATAACTTATTTCCTTAGCATCACTTGGCAATCTGAATATCATATTCGAGCTGGTCACTGACTGGACTAGTTAATATTGACCCATGGCTCACGACAAACTTGAAACCAAACCACATAGCTTGGCTTTTGTGTCTCAATGAGCATGAACACTGTACTATGATTTATCTTAGCTTGCTAGTGGAATAACAAACATTTCATTACAAAATCAACTAAAATTGGCCTCATTTTAAATACTAGAATTAGTTCGGTCCACTCCACAACCACCAAACAAGAAAAACAAACAAAAATATCCTCCTCTTTTTCTGCAGTCTTTTCTATACAACTCTTGCTATTTGCTTTAACATATCTCTTATGTCACTGGGCACAATAAAATGTGGCCTTCAATATTATTGTGTATAGGATATTCGGTTGGGCTCTGAAAGTGACAGCTTTTTGTGAACACAGAGATCTGTGGCTGCTGAGTAAGTCAGCCTTCAAGGAAAAGAAGATGGATGTACACACCAAGCTTATGCAAATTTACAAGAAAGTTCCTGAATGGTGGTTCATATGCATTTTAATGATAAACATTGCTGGCGCCCTAATCATCTGTCAATACTACAATAGTCAACTTCAGTTGCCATGGTGGGGTGTCTTATTAGCTTGTGGTCTTGCCTTCTTTTTCACCCTTCCCGTTGGCGTTATCACTGCCACAACAAACCAAGTGAGATTCTGTGCTTTTAGCTAATACTAAAGCTGTTTTACCATTTCATCCATTAATCCTTAATTCGAATGATACATTGAGGTCACGTGCTTTTAGATAATCACAAAGCAGTTTGCAAAGCATACTTTTGTTTCTGTGTTTGAATGACCGTGTCATTGATTTTCTGTTGACTCATCTCCTGCAATAAAAGTTCCTTACTCTGAGACAAAGTTAATCATCAGTTGACTTGTAATAGAATTTGGTTGCAGGGATAATTACAAAAAGTTCCCTTGAGGTTTGACCTAATTACAAAAAGAACCTAGCGAACTTTCAAAATTACAAAAAGTACTCCATTTATAAATATGAGGAGGGATTTTGAAATATTTTTACTAATGAAAGGGTAAATATTAGACAATAAAACCTCAGTGGTATTTTTTGTAATTTTGGAAGTTAGCTGGGTTTTGTTGTAATTTGGTCAAACCTCAAGGGTAATTAACCCTTTGGTTGCATTTACTACATAGTATATCCTGCATGTTTTAGATTTAACTTCCAAAGTTACTCAGCGAGCATCGTCGTCATCTATTATTCTGTTACTGTTGTTAAGCACCACATATTTATGATCAGACACCAGGATTGAACGTGATAACGGAGTACATAATCGGATACCTATATCCAGGATATCCAGTTGCCAACATGTGCTTTAAGGTGTATGGCTATATCAGCATGAAACAAGCGCTAATATTCCTCCAAGACTTTAAACTTGGACATTATATGAAAATACCTCCTAGAGCAATGTTCATGGCCCAGGTTAGTTTTTTCTTTCCTATCCCAAAACAGAGAAGAAGAGTCGTGTTCATTTCTAAATGGGATAATTACAAAAACCACCCCTCATGTTTGGGTTAATTACATAATAAACCCAGATGTTTCTGAAAATTACAAAAGAAAAACTTTTGATGTTTTATTTTGTCTTAAATTTAAGAGGGTAAATGTAGTATTTCTATAATATTTTGGTGTTTTTATGAAATATTTCTTGCTTATGAAGGGGAAATGTAAGATGGAATCAAACCTCAAGGGTTTTTTGTAATTTTCAAAAACCTCTGGGTCTTTTCGTAATAAATCCCAACACCAGGGGTAGTTTTTGTAATTACCCCTTTCTGAATTGATCTTATTAATTTTCATCAGGTAGTTGGCACTCTGATATCATCACTCGTACATTTGGGAACAGCTTGGTGGCTCATGGACACCGTCCCAAACATTTGTGATCGGACGGCCCTTCCTCATGGTAGCCCATGGACATGCCCAGGTGACCACGTATTCTACGATGCCTCAGTCATTTGGGGTTTGATAGGACCACAGAGAATATTTGGAGATCTCGGTTACTACTCTGCTATTAATTGGTCTTTTCTAGTCGGGGCCGTAGCTCCAGTTCTAGTTTGGCTTGCACAGAGGACTTTTCCGAACCAGCAATGGATTAGACTAATCACTGTTCCCGTGCTGTTAGTGTCGATAATAAATATGCCTCCGGCTACTGCTGTTAACTTTAACAGCTGGATTATTATCGGTTTCTTGTCTGGCTTTGTTGCGTACAGATACTATCGCGACTGGTGGAGCCGACATAATTATGTGTTATCGGGGGCGCTTGATGCTGGATTAGCCTTCATGGGTGTATTGCTGTATTTGTGCTTAGGGATGGAGCACATTAGCCTTGACTGGTGGGGAAGTGAAACAGATGGATGCCCATTGGCTTCTTGTCCAACTGCTAAAGGAATTGTTGTTAAAGGATGCCCCATTATTTGATGGGATAGTTACAAAAATTACCCATGAGGTTTGGGGTAATTACCAAAAAAAAGCAGTGGTTTTTGAAAAGGGGTAATCACAACCCACCCCCCGAGGTTTAGGCTAATTACAAAAAAGACCAGAGGTTATTGAAAATTGCAAAAAACCCTTTGAGTTTTGATTCCGCTTACATTTCTCCTTCATAAGCAAAAAACATTTCAAAAATCCCCGTATTACAATTACCCCCCTTAAATTTAAGACAAACCTATTGGGGCTTTTTGCAATTTTCAAACATCTCTGTGGTTTTTTTTTTTTGTAATTAACCCAAACCTTGGGCGGTCTTTTATAATTATCCTTTTGAAAATTACAAAAATTCCCTTGAGATTGCACTTTACCCCATTCACCAACAAGTACATTTCAAACACCCTATTTTTATTTGTAAAAATATTGCAGCTATTCCCTTATATTTAAAAGAGAATAAAACCTCAAATTTTTTTTTTTTGGGTAATTTGGAAACTTCTCTGTATTTTTTTGGAATTACCCTAAATTTTAGTGGTAGTTTTTGCGATTATCCTTTCTTTGTTTGGTGTAAGTGAAGTTGTTTTATGGGCCTCTTTTCTGTTTCAGCTTCTTTCAAATGTGATGGATGCATTTATCTCGTGTTGTAATGTAATTGAGGGCTGCTTTACCTATTTTCAATGTGATTAGAAAAGTGTGTGCGTTTTGACGATGTTCAAATGTGTACAAAAAAGTGCTACGAAAATATAATGGTTAACTTTTGAGGGAAAAAAAAAACATGTTCATAGATATCTGGAGTATTTCTACTATTAAATCTTGCGGTATCCGTATTAAGGGAGTGTTTGCAATCACCGAAAAAAAGTGTTTCCCGCTATATTGGTGGGAAAAAAAATTATTTTTTTAGTGTTAGCAAATGACATCTTCTATTTTATTTAACCAGAATTTAAAAACAGGGAGATGAATGCCTTAAATTTCTGATTATGCTTCTAAAATGATTTTTACAAACAAATAAATACAATTTCGTCTTAAAAACATATCGTTAAACTCGTGTTGACTATCTGTAGTCTGCCCAAATTTCTAGCCATTTCGATACACCTAACCGATACCCAAAATTCACGAACCGAAAAGTTAGGTCGAACCAGGAATGAGAAAATCTTAGTGGAAGTTAAATTTTAATTTTAATCTACCCGATTATGTTTTGTTGCTTTATGTGTATTTCATATTTTATGACCCAAATTGCAGAATTTGGTGGCACTGTGATGTGCATGCTATATTAGTTTATGAAATTGATGGTTATCCTCAATGTAGATATCGCTGTAATGCTTTCTGTCTTTCAACTTGGTACTTTTATAATCATTTGTGATCATCATTGATAGGGTAAATTTTCTAACATACATACCATGATTATTAAAATATAGAGATGGCAAAATCTCCGCGGGGAACCAACCCTGTTGGTACCGAATAAATTGGGACTGGGAATCCCCGATTAATTCTAGGATGGGGGTGGGGATGGGAATTCCCCGCTTTTCTGAAATCGGGGATGAGACGAAGATGGTATTTATAACCCCCGTCCCATCCCCGTCCATGTCCCCGCCCCGATTAGATTAAACGGGGATTTTCCGTTCTCGTTCCCGTTCACCGAAGTATATATATGTATGCATATATATTATTAATATTTTTATTAAATTGTAAAATTAAACCCTAAAAATTATGTGTTTTATATTATAATGATTTTTAACTTTTAAAATTACAAGACTTTGTAATTTGAAAATTGTTGTATTTAACTCAATTTGTTAAAGTATTTTATATTGTGGAGTTATTGTAAGATTTGCAAGTGATTCATCATATTTTAACTATTTTAATTATTAACTATTTTAAGTAAAAAAATATATTTTTTATTAATAAATACAAAACGAGGATCCCGAATCCCTGCAGGGACCCCCTTTCCTGAACGGGGATTCTCCATCCCCGTACTAGATGTCCAAAATGGGAAATGATACGGGGATGATATTTGAAATGAGATTTGGGGACGGGGATGGTATGTCCCATACCAGCCCGTCCCCGCCCACTGCCATCCCTATTAAAATATTGACACTTGAAAGAGATCGTTCACATTTTCAATTGCATATGGTATTTTAGATGGTGTTTTAATTTAGCGAATGAATGCCAAGTAAGTTAATTAATGTCATTATTGTATAAGTGAAATTTACTTGGATGAAACACATTAAAAAATAATAGAGTATTTTTTTTAGGGAAAAAAATAATAGAGTTAACATACTTTATGTGTGGGCTTTATCATGACCAAGTTGTTAATTTTTCTCCTTTTTTTGCCTTTTTGTTTTTACCCATTTGTGTGGTCATCATAAAATGGGATGCTTGTAGTGCATGGGATGTCACAATTTAGGGCTAAATTTCTACCACTAGTTATCAAGTGCCAAAATTGTTGAAAAGTAATTATTTTATGTTGAATTAATTATTTTATGATGGGTACACACTTGTGGTACAAACTAAAATTAATGTTGAATTAATTATATTATCAACTTCGAACTAAATTCAGATTGTTCTATTTTTCTATTCCATTTCATATTCCATCATCCGTATGAATGACATGTGTAAATGTGTTAAAACAAATTAACATCCCATATTTATCTCAATAACGTTTGTTATTCATCCATTTAAATTGAATTGAATAGGGAATCTGGTCCCATAAATTTGTGTCCATCATATAATAATTAGTTAATTATTTTTATCATATTTTTGGAAAAGTAGAGTAATTCAAAAATATATCATATATTCTCATTCTACACCTATAAACTTTTCATGACAATTTATATATAATTGAACACATTTTCTTTGGAAATATCTTTTATGCGAGTTTCAATAGATAAATGAAAACTCATCCCAACAAAATGAAAAATCAGATTTGATTTTCAAATGAGGTGTAACCTTTTTTTTTTTTTTTTGAGCAAGAATGAGGTGTAACCTTACAAGGTCTAATATTTTAAAAAATTGATACTAGCATGAGAGCATCCTCACTCTCTCTGTAACCATATTTAATCAAATGTTGATTCCTGGAATACAATTTATATCTCCAAATAAAGCATTCATCCTAATATATTTGATTCTTAATTGGAATGTAGTTGGTGGATATATATTTTATTTTATTCTATTCCTCTAAATATAGACTTAATTTTTTTTTTGAGTGGGGTCACATTAGGCCATTCACAACTGTACGATCGGTGAGAATGTATGGAATAAAGTCACAAATATTGGCCTTGTTGGTTTATGTTTTCAAACCCCCGTTTTCAATTTCTAACTATTCATAAAAATTTAATTATGTTTGTTTATAAATTTTTCAATAGAAATTATTATTTTCACTTTCCATTTTTCACATAAAACATCTCAAACCTATAATTTCAATTCTCAACCCTATACACTACCCTACATCACTCAATCACTATTCCCATTTTTTTATCCAAATATATATATGGGACCCTCCACTATCAACTTTATTACTTAAAATATTACCATATATTTATAATGGGACCCACTAGCCTACAATCTTACAAATATAATATTATATATTCAATTAAAACATTCAATCATTATCAATTTTTTAAATTATTATATACATAAAATACTACTTTAAAACTACTTAACCAAACATAATCTCATTTCCAAACCTATGTAAAACTCATTTTCATTCACTCATCCAAACATAATTCCAGTTTTCACACGAAAACCAATAAATTCTCAAAATTCATTTTCCAACACTAGAAACTAGAAACGGTCCATGAAAACATAACCATACAAGGCCATTGTAACAAAGCAATGCACATAGTGCACTCTCGTTACTTTTTTTTTTAATAACTCAGCTTCCAAGTTTAAGTCTTATTATGCCTGAGAATAACAACTTCTACCCTTCATTACTGCCACTATGGTAAACAGTAGATATACACACACTGGCCAATGTTATTGTATGATTTGCTGACATACAACCAGATCCTCACAGGTAAAGAGAACAATTATGTTCGACCCCCCAAATCTAATAATAGTTGATATCTCCCCAAATCGAACCCACACGAATACTATATATGAAGGTAAGGAAAGCTAGTGAAGATTTGGTGTAAACTCATACTGAATAGTATTCGTGTATATATGTGTGTGTTGTTATGTTGAGGCAAGCACACATAATATTTTACCGATCAAAAGCACACATAATATTTTTTATATATAGCCGTCCCAAGAAATTAGTGGGAGGCTAATTTAAATACTAATTAGAAGTGTGATATGATTAGTCACCTCTGCTTTCTACTAATTTATCTCATGTAAAGATTTCTTCCACTTCCTTTCCTTTTCCAAGTCTCACCTTGTGCTTCTAGAGGTAATGACTTAATGTTAAATGAACCCACTCATCATGTAATACGTTATTACAATTGTTTCTGCAAATTATCAGTTGATGTATTTCAAATTCATAATAACAAATTAATATATCAAGTTTATAATAACAAATTCATTAATGCACATATTTCAAATTAAGGTGTATTTCAAAATTTTGATCTTATATGAAAAGTCACTTCAAATCCCTATCTCAAATCCGAATATATCCTTCAATCCATACAATTTAGGAATAATTACAAAAATTACCCCTAAGGTTAATCCACAAGTTTTTGAAAATTACGAAAAACCCCGTAAGGTTTAATTTTGTGTTACACTTTACGCTTTCATAAGCAAAAACATTAAAAACATCCCCTTACATTTATAAAATTACTGCAATTACACCCTTACATTTAACACAGATCAAACCTCAAGAATATTTTTTAAAAACAAATATTTTCAAATATCTATAGGAGTTTCTGTAATTAACCCAAACCTCGGGTAGTTTTTGTAATTATCCCTACAATTTATTGTAGAATTTTTTTATTTTTTAATTTTTAGACTTGCTAGTGCCAGAGAGGCTCTTTGACCGAAAATCAAAAGATTGATTTACAAACAAGCGGCGGGTTTATAGGGAGAGAAAGTCAACATAATTAGCCTGTAAAGCAAAGATCTCCACAATATTTTCAAATAAAAAATCTGCTTTACACGGGATTCGTTCGGATGTGTGCATCGCCGAAGGAATGCACCCACATCACCCTTAGCCCGTAAAATTTGGGAGTTTTGCCCTGGGGCTTATTGTAGAATTAATTGACTTGGATATACTGCATCAGCAATGGTCAAGCTTTTGCCTTGAAAATGAACATATATGCATTTTTACATTATCAGTTGAGGATAAGAGCTGTACTTGTACCAATGGATTTTTTTTTTTTTTTTTTGAGAAAAACTTGTACCAATGGAGTTAAGATGCTATAAAGAAGCTTTTTGCAAAGGGTAGTGAAATATATAATTAATTCTTGAAGAGGACATTGCTTTTTGAACAAATAGATTTATTATGATCTTTCTTTTCTTTTGGCTTTGTGTAAGTATAATTTAGGTTACACAGGTGTCAGGTTAAGGAATCTCAATCTTCCATTGGAATCAACTAAACTAATTGTGGTTTGATCATTTATGTTCCATTGGATTCCCCATTGCGTACCACTCAAGCCCACTTATCTTTTTAGGGGATAATTACAAATAGTACCCCTAAAGTTTAGCTTAATTACAAATTAATTATGTTTTAATTTACAAATACCTTTTTAAAGTGTTACAAATTTAGGGAAATTCGTAAATTGAAACAAATGTGGTGAAAAAGGATATTCGTAAGGGATAACTACATAAAATCCATGAGGTACATGCTTACTATAAAAAAATCCAGAAATTTTTAAAAATTACAAAAAATAAAATAAGATTTGATTATGCTTCTTCCCCCACCATAAGCAAAAAAAATATTTCAAAAAACCCTTGATATTTGTGTAAATATTACCCCCTTAAAAAATTTAGACAAAATCAAACTTGAGGGGTTCTTTTATAATATTGAAACATCTCTGGTATTTTTTTTTGTAATTAGCCCAAACTTGAGGCATTTTTGTAATTATCCCTATTTGTAATTATGAAAGATAAGTTGTTATTTATTTTTTTTTTTATTAATAAGTTTTAGGGAGAAGATAAATTTCAAAGAAAACTAAAAAGATGGTTTGATCGGTTCCATTGGATTCTCTATTGCGTAAACACCCAAGAAAAAAGGGATAATACAAATGATACCACTAAAAAGACAAACTACAAAATAGTAGTTTTTTTTCCTTTTAATTAAAGTAAACTTTAATGGTAATTTTTGTTATTATCCCTACTTTTAATCTACAAAATTGAATCTAACAAACAAAATTGCAAAACCAACTCTCAAGTCTCAATAGTCTATGCTTGAGGGCCGACGGCGCAAGACCCTCACAAAGACGGATGAGATCTTAAAGGAGATTCTTTTATAATCATTAGATTCATCTCACTTTACAATTATTAGTGGATGATTTGTTTTTTAGATAAAGATATTATTCATTTTGATATATTACCATTTTAGAATTTCTACAACCTCATCTGATTTTTGCATTTGACACATAAGTATAAAAAGTATGGTGTAAGTGTATTTTTTTTACGTTCAATCATCCACATGGTAATTTTGTTATTGAAAATAGCGATTTAATCTAAAAACAAAAAAAATAGAATCTATTAAATAAATCCCATCCGCTGAACTCACAAAGTGCACTTCTCTTAAAGGAGATGCGAGCATCATTAGATTCACTCTCAATACAATTATTAGGGTATTATGTTGTTTTTTAGATAAACTACTATTCATTTTGATATATTCCTTCGAACTTTTGATTTCTAAGCAAGCCTCATCTATTTCATGCATTTGACACATAAGTATAAACAGTGGAATTTCGCCGCAAGAGAGTCCCAACTAACATTAATATAGAAATGAAATGCGATATATCAACTCTAAAAATAAAACTATAAATAAATACCAACCTGATTTGAACTCAATGTATCAATTCAATTACATGAAACATCCAAAATCCAAAAATAAATTTTACAAAAATAATTACATCAATATGGCTTTAGAACATTTTTCTTCTATTATTAGTATTTTGAAATCATTGCATCAAAATCATTTCATTGACAAAGGCCAAGCTCAAGTTTCGGGGTGGAGTAAAACAAAATTTACTAAAATTTGAGAAAGAAAAAAAAAATGAGTCAAAGGCTCAAGATTTTTCAAGATTCACAAATGGGAAGGAGAAAAGAAGAATGAAAGAATAGAAGGCTTTGTTTTTGTATTATAACGTGTTTAAGAACAATCCTTATACCTATTTTTCTCTATTTTCAATTTTTAAGGTCGTTATGTGAAATTACCAAAATATCCTTGAAACTTTTTACAAAATTTCCTGTCCCCGTTTTCTACCTATAATATTCTATTTAGTGCAAATAATGAACTATAGGAATTATAGAGAATGTTCATTTTTCTTTATTCAAAATCATTTACAGTAACTGACATGAACTACTACTATGACCTATATCCAGGGATGGTACAAGTTTCCATTACAAAATTGTATTCCATCTCGGTTTCCATTTCATCAACATTATGCACCAAAAATACAAGTCAAATGTGGGAAACAAGGCAAACAGAGGAGAAACAAGTGAATAACACAACACTTTCCACTTTGTGAAATAAACCATTTCATCATTTTTTTGAGAAATTTAAAAATTATATTCTTATAATATTCTATAATTAGTCTCCGTAAATAAGTGTCAGACTCCTCCTGTCCGCCTAGATTTTTCTTACGATTAGGCCCCGCATAAACCCGCACAGGTCCCGCGTCTATCCCTGCCTACTTTTTGCCTAGGCGCTAGGCTCTGCCCGACTAGCGCCTATCACTTTTTAGAACACTGAAATAAATACAGCCACCACCATGCCTTAATAAAAGTGGTGGGAATCGACAGTGATACATGACAAGTCCAATATGCTATTCCAACTCCTCTTTTCTTCCACTAATCATCCTCTCTTTTTCAGTAATTTCTTTTTAGTTCACAGTTGATCAAAGAAGTTGATTGGTAACTACTATTTTAAGCCAATAAAAATCCATATATATCAGCTCTGAATCTTCATTTAATTTTACACTAAATTATGGGATCCTTCATGTACACCAGAAGAGTCTTCAACAGGATTTCTCATTTTTTCACCACTTGCAAACTCAGGATCATATCTCTTGGCACTACATCTTTCCAAAGAGACGTCGAAGAAGATGAGATTCAATACGAAAGTACCGTTTGCGTTACGTCGTCGTACTATAGTGTTTTCGCCGTTCGTCTTGCCATCATGGTACGTCGATTAATTTTTTGGATAATTACAAAATACCCCCTGAAGTTTGGGCTAATTACAAAAAGAACCCAGTGATGTTTCGAAATTACAAAATGCACCCGCATGTTAAGGGTAATTGTAATATTTTTAGAAATATAAGGGGCATTTTTGTGAAATAATTTTTGCAAAGGAGAAAATGTAATTAAGCAAATTTTGAATCTTAATTTTTTTTTGGCAATTTTCAGATTTTTTTTAATTAGCCCGAACATTAGGGGTTTTATTATCAATATGGATAATTACAAAAATACCTCTGAGGTTTAGGTTAATTAAAAAAATTTAGAGATGTTTCAAAATTATAAAAAGAATAATTACGAAAACACGCCTGAGGTTTGGTTAATTACAAAAAACAAGATGAAACCATTACAAAAATATTCCTAGAAGTTTGGTTTTGTCTTAAATTTAAGGGGTTAAATGTAATATTTTTATAGATGTCAAGGGGATTTTTGAAATATTTTTTACTTCTGAAGAGGAAATTGTAATGCGAACTCAAACCTTAATGGGTTTTTTTTAATTTTCAAAAATCATTGGGTTTTTTCGTAATTAGCCCGAACCTCAGGTCTTTTTGTAATTATCCCTTATAAAAAACCAATCAGGTTTGATTCTCCTCTAATTGTTTGTTCTTTTATAAATGTTAGGGTGGTTTTGAAAAGTTTTTTCTTTCATAGGGAATAGGGGTCAAACCTCAAGGCAATTTTGCAGTTTTCAAAAATCTTTGGGGTTTATTGTAATTAGCCCGATCATCAGGGGTTTTATTGTAATTATCCCTTAAACTTTTAGAAACTTTTTTGGTTTTGTTGTACCGAAAAGCAAGCAAACAGAAAGAACATACATAATCAAAGTTTTTTCATGTTTGTTCTGTTAATGTGTTATTGCAGGTTATGCTAGCAATATTGATAGGCCTGCTAACATTACTAACATGGCATATTACAAGAGTCTACACTACAAGATCACTAAACACATTGGCATATGGACTTCGACACGAACTTCTACAACGTCCGATTTTGCGTATGTGGAACATCCTCAATTCTACGGTCGAGGTCGCGACCGCTCAGGTCGAGCTCTCGGAGTCGGTCATCAGACGGTACAACAAGCCCGTCGATCAAGCCGAGCAAGTTGAGGTTGTCCAATATAACGATGCCTCATTAATTAAAAAAGGGATAATTACAAAAACTACCCCTGAAGTTTGGGGTAATTACAAAAAAATCCCTGAAGTTTCAAAATTACAAAAAAAACCTTAGAGGTTTTTTGATTATGTTTTACACTTTTTCTCCTCATAAGAAAAAATTGTCAAAAAGTCCCCCTTACATTAATAGAAATATGGGATAATTACAAAAACACCCTTGAGGTTTGGGCTAATTAAAAAAAAACCCACCGGTTTTACTATATCTTAAATTTTTGGGGGTCATTGTAATATTTTTATAAATGTCAAGAGGTTTTTGAAATGTTCTTTTGCTTATGAAGGGAAAAATGTAAGGCAGAATCAAACCTCAAAGGATTTTTTGTAATTTCCGAAAAACTCTGGTTTTTTTTGTAATTAGCCCGAACATCAGGGGTTTCTGTAATTATCCCTAAAAATAATTACAGTTAACCCCCTAAGATAGAATCAAACCTTAGGGGTAGTTTTTGTAATTTGAAACTTTTCTAGATTCTTTTGTAATTATAACCCCAAACCTCAAACATAGTTATTTTATGTAGTTCCCAAATTTCAATGAAATTAGGACCTAGAATTGAGATTTTCATATAGACACATGACCAAAATCGAGAGTTTCCTATTAGTTACAAGACTTCTCTTGCAAAACATGATTTTTATAGGACTTTTTTACTACCACCGTTCTACAGTTACACGACTAATTTTGCAGTTTTATCTTTGTTAACCATTACAAGTGTATCTTTTCTTTGAATCTCAGCAGCTTTACGAAGTTATGAGGGACGTGACATGGGCTATGTTTGCAAGCCGAAAGGCTCTAAACTCCATAACAATAAACTACCGTAACGGTTTCGTCCAGGCTTTCCATAGAAACCAGAGGAGCAACAGTACATACTACATTTACTCCGACCTCGCTAACTATTCCATCAGCGGGTCGTACGACGTTAATCTTCTGTCGCTATCGCATCAGGGATGGAATGATCAGTCCATACACGGTAACACGTCCGCGATATGGTACCGTGAGCCTCTGAATCCCCTGACAGGCGAAAAAATCGGAAAAGCAATGGAAATACCGCCAGACGAGCTAATTAACATAGCTGGCATTTCTCAGGTACCCAAGGGCGGAGATAGGGGGCCACTCCGGGCCTCGGCCCCTCCATGTTTTCGAAAAAAAAAAATTTACACTAGATTTGGGATAATTACAAAAAGTACCCCTGAGGTTTGGCCTAATTACAAAAAAACCCAGCTAACTTTCAAAATTACAAAAAGTACCCTGAGGTTTGATTCAGTGTTAAAATTAAAACTGTAACATTTTCATAAATATGAAGGGGGATTTTGAAATATCTTTTGGTTATGAAGGAGGTAAATATTAGATAAAATAAAACCTCTAGGGTATTTTTTTGTAATTTTGAAAGTTAATTGGGTTTTTTTGTAATTAGGTTAAACCTCAAGGGTACTTTTTATAATTAGCCCAAAAATTAATTATAATTTATATGATTTTTGTGTATCGGCCCACCCCATTTTTATTCCTGGCTCCGCCTTTGCAGGTACCCGACCGTACAGCAACGTGGCATATTGCCGTTAGCAAGTATACCGATTCGCCCTTGCTGTCGGCTGCATTGCCCGTCTGGAATCCGTCCCACGAGAGTATAGTTGCCGTTGTGGGGGTTACGACCGCCTTTTATAGCGTAGGACAGTTGATGAAAGAGTTGGTTGAGTTTCATAGTGGACATATTTACTTAACCTCTCAGGAGGGGTGGCTGCTTGCTACATCGACGAATACGCCTCTGCTGATGAATTCGACGAACGGGACAAAGCTGATAACGGCGGTTGAGTCCCAGGATAACGTGATACGATCGGGAGCAGAGTGTTTGCGGAAGGAATATGGCGATAAATTTCCGCCTAGTAAAGAAGTTCATATCGAGAACGCGAAGCTGGGGAACGAGCTGTATTACATCGACTCGTTTTTCTTGAATTTGAAGAGACTTCCTATGGTGAGTATGCCTTGTTTTGTCAATATTCAAGAGAATCCAGTTTTTCAAGAAGTTAGAGATAGTTACAATAAAACCCCTGAAGTTTGGAGTAATTACAGAAAAACCCATAAGTTTTTGGAAATTGCAAAAAACCCCACATTTCCCCCCTTCATAAGTAAAAAAACATTTCAAAAACCCCCTTGATGTTTCTAGAAATATTAAAGTTACCCCATTTTTAAATTTCAAAAAACCCTTCATATTTCTAGAAAGGGTTTTTTTGTAATTTTGAAATATCAGGTTTTTTTTTGTAATTGTGATTTTTTTGTAATTAGCCCAAACGTCAGGAGTGTTTTTTGTAATTATTCCTTCATTTTTTTGGTGTTCTTATTTGTGGCAAGAAAAATGATTTCAGGTTGGGGTTATCATCATACCAAGGAAATATATAATGGGAAAGGTTGATGAAAAATCTTTCAAAGCTCTGATGATATTAATATCGGCTTCTGTATGCATTTTATTGGTCGGATGCTTTTGCATCTTCGTTTTGACGAATGGTGTGTCGAAGGAGATGAAACTACGGGCGGCGCTGATAAGCCATTTAGATGCGAGAAGAAAGGCAGAGGCATCAAGCAACTACAAAAGTCAGTTTTTAGCAAACATGAGGTGTGTTACCTTTTGTTGTGGTTGTAACTACAGATAGCTTATTAATTGCTTATGAAAATTGTATCGTTTTTTTACGAAGAGAATGGTGGCTCTTTTGGACGACGTCATTCAAAGTTGGCTAAAGTTTGCAATCACTAAAAGTAAAAAGTGTTTCTCGGTTTTCGGCTGAATCACTTTTTAGTGTTTGCAGATGTGAACTTCTACTTCTGATTCTGCTTCGTTTAATCGGAATCTGAAAACATGAAGACGGGTACTTTAGATTTTTGATGCTTCTGGTTTGATTTTTATAAACAAATAAACATTTTTACAACTTTTTCACCAAATACTACCAACTTTTGTTTCTATTTGCGAATACTATCAAACATGTGTTTTGTGCACTATATTCCTTTCTATTTCACTTTACATATAACACCCTAATTAAGAGTAATTTATAGGATAAAAGTCTAAGTAAAAACCAAAGCTTGTTACATTTGACAGTGAAATAATCATCTTGTTGCTTTTCTGTTTTCACAGTCACGAACTTCGGACACCTATGGCTGCAGTGATTGGGTTGCTGGATATTCTTATGAGTGATGACTGTATTACTAACGAACAACAGTCGATGATTACTCAAATTCGTAAATGTTCTACCGCTTTACTCCGGCTGCTCAACAACATTTTGGATCTTAGTAAGGTAAGATGAAGTAGATTACTATCTTGTCATTGTAAATTATGATTGTTTTGGTTTTAGGGATAATTACAAAAACATCCCTGAGGTTTGGGCTAATTACAAGAAAACTCAGAAATGTTTCAGAATTACAAAAGAAACCTATATTTGATTGTTTTAAATTTAAGGGGTAATTGTATAAACATTAGGGTGTTTTGAAACGTTTTTTTGCTTATGATAAGACATCAAATTTTAAGGTGGTTTTGCAATTTTGAAAAATCCTGGGTATTTTAGTAATTAGCCCGAATCTTAGGGGGTATTTTGTAATTATCCCTTGGTTTTATAAGAAGCAAAACTGTTTATTTGTATCCATGAAGCTCTATGACTTGCAAAATTCTGCACCATTTCTAACTTATTTCTGATCAAGGCACATTCTGTATCCTTTTTTTATCGTTTCGGTTTTATTATGAAGCAAGCAATGATAATCATATATTTGCCATCTGCAATTCTGTACAGGTTGAATCAGGAAAATTAGTACTGGAAGAAACTGAGTTTGACTTAGGTCGAGAACTTGAAGGGCTTATCGATATGTTCTCCGTGCAGTGTATTAACCAGAATGTCGAAACTGTTCTTGATCTCTCTGGTACGCCTCAACCTTTTCCCATGTTGTAACCATTGAACTTATAAATTTTTTAGAGATAAATTACAAAAGAACCCCTGAGGTTTGAGCTAATTACAAAAAAACCCAGAGATGCTTCAAAATTACAGAAAACCCTCCATCAGGTTTGGTTCTATTTGAAATTTAAGGGGGTGACTGTATAGAAATCAGGGAGTTTTTGACATGTTTTTTTCTTATGAGGGGAAAACGGAAGATGAAATCAAATCTCAAGGGGTTTTTTGCAATTTTAAATTTTTTTTTTTAATATTAGTCCATCTTTAATCTCTTATACACTAGCATTGATACTTTTCGATTACAGATGATATGCCAAAGGTAGTTCAAGGAGACTCCAGTAGAGTTCTTCAGATTTTCGCGAATCTGATTAGCAATTCCATCAAGTTCACAACGTGTAAGTCCCGGTTTAGTGCAGCATAATATGCATCACAACGTAAATTATGCATCGAGCATGACATTGACCTTTTTTATTTCTCGTAACTAATAAAGTACAAACAATAATTCTTCTAAGAGTGAAACATAGAACAAATAAAGCAATGCATGTATAAACTCAGTTGAAGAAACATTGCTAAGGAAATTAAAGTTTGCCTGCTTTTTGACAGCTGGATATATCGTTCTCCGTGGATGGTGTGAGACTGTAGACAATGATAGTAAGTCCCTCAACACAAAGGAATCGTGGTGTGCGAAAAAATTGAAGTGGAAACGGGAAGCGGCCCATGGAAAGACGTGCGCCAAGAAAGACAAGAAAATGATACTCTGGTTTGAAGTTGAAGACACTGGCTGTGGTATGCCACCCTCTAAATCTATGTATAGATATATCCTGCCATTTTGTCTGTTTTTTGTAATTTTGAAACTTTTCGGGGTGTTTTTTTTTATATTTAAATCAGGGATCGATCCTAGCAAATGGGAATCTGTATTTGAAAGTTTTGAGCAAGCTGATCCATCAACAACTCGACTGTAAGCTACTTATATAGTTTTCGGTTAATTACAAAAAGTACCCTTCAGGTTTGACCTAATCACAAAAATCAAGCTAACTTCCAATTATAAAAAAATACCCCTGAGGTTTTTTGTTGTCTAACGTTTATCCTCTTCATAAGCAAAAACATTTCAAAATCTCCCCTCATATTTATAAAATATTACAGTTAGCTCCTTAATTTTAACAATAAATAAAAAATCATGAAGTAAGTAATTTTGAAAGTTTGGTTTTTTTTATAATTAGGTCAAATCTCAAAGGTACTTTTTTGTAACTTTTCCATAGTTTTATTGAGATGTTCTGTCTCTCGAAAGGACAATCTAAAACTCCTATTCTAATTTAACTTTACTTTAGGATAACGGATATAAGAATCGAAGTAATGAAGCTCCCAAGGAATCTCATTTTGATGGTTTGTTTTACAATTTTGTGTATTCTCAGGCATGGTGGCACTGGTCTAGGCCTTTGCATTGTAAGAACCTTGGTGAGTCAATAGGGTCATCAATTAAATATTTGAATTCATAATTAGAGATAATTGCAGAAAACACCCTCTGGTTCGGGCTAATTACCAAAAATAATCTAGAGGTTTTTGAAAATTGCAAAAACCCTGTTCGGATTTGATTTCATCTTATATTTTCTCCTTCATAAGCCAAAAACATTTCAAAAATCTCCCTGAAATTTATAATAATAAATACAGTTACCCCCTTAAATTTAAAATAGAATCAAACCTGGTTTTTTACGGTAAATTTGGAACATCTCTGGGTTTTTTTGTAATCAGCCTAAACATCAGGGGTGCTTTTGTAATTATCCCTTCATAATTATTCATCTAGGAACACAGATCTTCCTATGAGCTGCATAAGAAGGAATATAACACATTTTCTCCAATCACATAGCACTAATGGACAAGTTAATGCACTGCACAAAAACATAGCAGAAATGTAAAATTATATAATGGTGTGAAAATTATTAACAGGTGAACAAGATGAATGGAGAAATCAAAGTGGTAAAGAAGAGTGGACCTGGGACTCTGATGCAGCTATATATGCTTCTTAGCACACCTGCTGCTGATACTACAAAACAGCAATACCAATTAAACTTGGAAGATCACAACTTTACTGTGAGTTTTCACTATTTTTTCAGCTAATACACATTAATAATATGGGATAATTACAAAAACACCCTTGAGGTTTGGGCTAATTACAAAAAAAAACCCAAATATGTTTCAAAATTACAAATAACCCCATCAGGTATGATTATGTGTTAAATTTAAGGGTGCAACTATAGTATTTTTATAAATATCATGAGGTTTTGATATGTTTTTTTTTCTTATGAAGGGGGAAAATGTAAGACGGAATCAAACCTCAAGGGTTTTTTTGTAAATTTCAAAAATCTCTGAGTTTTTTGGTAATTAGCCCAAACCTCATGGGTATTTTGTAATTATCCCTAATAATATTTTGTCTGCTACCTACATTTCTTTCGTCTCTTAGAGTCCTTTAGACAAACCTTAAAAAAATTGCAAACTTGTGGCATTCGGTTAATCGTTCTAAGGGATAATTACAAAAGATCCCCTGAGGTTTGGGCTAATTACAAAAAAACCGAGAGATGTTTCAAAATTATAAAAAAACCATCTTGTTTGATTTTGTCTTAAATTTAAGGGAGTAACTGTTTTTGAAATATTTTTTGCTTATGAAGAGGGAAAATGTAAGACAAAATCAAACCTCAAGGGATTTTTTTGCAATTTTTAAGAACCTATAGTTTTTGTTTTGTAATTGGTCCAAACCTTAGGGGGGATTTTGTAATTATCCCTATTTCTAAAAATTTTGATTGTTGAAGCTGAATTGAATACAGGTGTTGCTTGCACTCAACGGTCGAATGACTCGATCGATTATGAAACAATGGTTACAGAAAAAAGGCGTGTGCACGCACGAAGCATCCGACTGGAACGAACTCACACTAAGTCTTCAAGAGTTCTTCAAAGCCAGAGATGATCATCATACTCAAAGTTCACCAATATTGGAATCTTCAAAAAATCAAGAATCAAATAAAGAAAGCAGTATAAAAAGACCAGTTTTCGTCATAGTTATCGATATCGGACTTCTTGACTTGAGTACTCAACTTTGGAAGCAACAGCTCAATTTTCTAGACGAATACTGCAACGGTAGAGCCAACTTCGCGTGGATTTTAAACCATGACACGACGAATGCTATCAAGGCAGAGCTAAGGAAAAGAGGGCATCTGTTAACGGTTAACAGACCGTTATACAAAGCCAAAATGGTTCACATTTTCGAAGTTGTCATAAGGGACAGAAATTTGCAAATGGAAAAGACTCAAATAGCAGATGGACAGTGCCATGAGTTACTTGAAATCGATGCTCATCGTTCCGGTTCTGCCAGCAGCTCTGATGAAGATACTTGTTCTAACATTAAAAATCCGGTACAATATTCGACTAAATCAAATAATGTAAATCTTGATGGTGCATGCTCGTCGAATAAGGTTGTGAACGAGAAAAAGTGTCTTGAGGGTCTGCGTATACTTCTGGCAGAAGACACGCCGGTACTACAGAGAGTAGCGACGATAATGCTGGAGAAAATGGGAGCGAAAGTCGACGTTGTAGGAGATGGGGTTCAAGCTGTTGATGCTCTTAAAGACAAAAAGATTGAATTGAATGAATACGGGGATGGAAGATCGACAACCGATCATGTAGAAACATTGCCGTACGACTTGATTTTGATGGATTGTCAAGTAAGTTTAAACTTATTGTTCGGGATAATTACAAAAACACCTTTGAGGTTTGGGTTAATTACAAAAACACCTCACCCTTCAGGTTTCGTTTTGTTTTAAATTTAAGGGGTAACCGTAATATTTTTGTAAATGTAAGGGTGTTTTTGAAATATTTTCGAAAATCACCGGAAAAGATGTTAGATCAAATCTCAAGGGTTTTTTTGTTTAATTTTCAAAGAACTCTGGTTTTTTTATAATTAACCCAAATCTTAGGGGTGTCTTTGTAATTATCCCTCATTGATATGGATAATTACAAAAAAGGATTTTTTATAATTACAAAAGATCCAGAGGTTTTTGAAAATTGCAGAAAACCCCTTTGATTATATTTTCCACCTTCATAAGTAAAAAAACATTTCAACCTCCCCCCCCCCCAACATTTTTAGAAATATTGCAGTTATAAGACTGAATCTAACTTGAGGGTTTATTTTGTAATATTGAAATATTTCTGTGTTTTTCTGTAATTAGCTGAACCTCAGGTGGTCTTTTGTAATTACCCCTTACCAATTAACCCAAAGATGTTTCAAAATTACGAAAAAAAAGGTTTAATTATGTCTTAAATTTAAGGGGATAACTGTAATATTTCAATAAATATCAGGGGTTTTCGAAATATCTTTTTCTTATATAGGTGTAAATGTAAGATGGAATCAAACCTCCACAAGATGTTTTTTGTAATTTTCAAAAAGCTCTGGAGTTTTTTTGTAATCAGCCCAAATCTCAGGGTTGTCTTTGTAATTAACCCTCTACTATTATGATACATCTTTAATGCTAGAAGATGATCATGTAGATGTAGTAGTAGTAGTAATCACGGTACTGTTTCATGTACAGATGCCTAAAATGGATGGATATGAAGCAACAAAAGCTATAAGAAGATCAGAGAATGGAACTGATTTACACATCCCAATAGTTGCCTTGACTGCTCATGCAATGTCTTCTGATGAAGCAAAATGCCTACAAGTCGGCATGGATGCTTATCTAACGAAGCCGATCGACTGCAAACGAATGGTTTCAACCATCCTTTCCTTAACTAAGGGGACATAACATTAACAGCACCACCAACAAGCTTCAGTGCTTGATTTTGTAGAAAGGACAAGTACAATGTTTCGACTTTCGACAAATAGAAAAAAATTATAAGAGCTAAATTAAGAAGTCATAGTTTTTGTTCACAGTTGATTATGTATCCAATCAGCTGAATTGACAGAAAATGTAACGCAAAATCAAACATCGAGGGGTTTTCTGTAATTTTGAAACTTCTCTGGTTTTTTTTGTGATTACTCCAAACCTCAGGGGTGGTTTTTGTAATTATCCGTAGTAGATATTATGTAGATCTTTTAGAGGTGTTGTTTTACCATTAACAACAATAAGATTTTGTTACTTTGTTTTGGACATTAACCAAAATGTAATATATTATTTTGTTTTGGATGGGCTTATGTTGGTATTTTGTTTTGGCTGGGTTTATGTTGGCAGAGAAACAAACACAAAAATAAAAGATTACAGAAAAACCCCCTAAGATTTAGGCTAATTACAAAAAAAATCTAGAAGTTTTTGAAAATTACAAAAAAACTCGTTGAGGTTTGATTGTCTTAAACTTAAGAGGGTAAAACTAATAATTTGATAAATGTAAAGGAAGCTTTTGAAATATTTAAAAGAAGGGAAATGTAAGATTGGTTAAACCTAAAAGATTTCTTTGTAATTTCCGAAAATTTCTGGGTTTTTCTGTAATTAGCCCGAACCTCTGGCTCTTTTTGTAATTATCCCAATAATGAATAATGACAGAATTAAATAAAAATAATGTAATTACAATTTCACCCCATCACTTTTAAGAAGCATAAACCACTTATACAGCTACATCTAGACAGTTATTTTAGCTTCAGTTAGTTAAAGACCAGTAGTAGTTACAGGAAAATGAAATAAAAGGCCTGAAAACTATAATCAGATTATTTTTTTTGGCAAATCTATGAAAACTTTTGGAGATGCTACTTGTTCAAAAAAGGGTGAAATTGGTCAATCTATGGAGAATCTAGAGTCAGAAACCCTAAATTGAGGAGAAGAATCACTACCCTCAGTAATACTTAGGTACTGTTTTAAAACTCCGTCTTACCCCGATTAGTTGCCCTCCTAAGTAGATGTGGCAAAATCAAGCCCGGTCACGGGCCGACCCAGCTAGCCTATGTTTTCTTCCGACGGTCCCGAAAAAAATTGGGCATATTTGGCCCCGCCCAATGGCCCAACAGGCCAGCCCGACTTTCGGGCCAACCCGATTTTTTTTTTTGTGCATGGAGTGTATGTAAGGGCTAGGTTGGGCCAACTATTTTTATGGCCCGGCCCGAATTTTTGCGAAACAGGCCGTCCCGGTCCATTGCCAGTTTCACTCTTGGAACTAGACTTCCCTTGTCTCAGGAATGTTTTTTATAAATTTTAGAAAGTATATTGTAGAAGATAGAAGAACAATTCTTTACTAAACCTCTATGGGGTATTTTTTTTTTTTTGAGTTTAAATTCTTTACTTTACTTGTGTAGTGTGTTACTGTAATATTCATTTCTTCTTGCTCTGATTTTCCACATTTTCTTAATTTCAAATATATTTAAGAAGGGATACATATAAAACCTTTATATTGCTGCATGCAATTGAATATTGTTTGCTATTTGCAATGGCAAGTAAAGAGTATGTGAATGAGATTGAGAGGGCACGCAGGGATCTTAGAGCCCTCATCTCTTCCAAGAATTGTGCCCCTATTATGCTCCGTTTGGCGTAAGTGTGTTATTTTGGACAAATTTTATATAATTTACTTCTGTTTCAGTGCAGCATACTGTTTTGGTTTTAGATTTGGGATAATTACAATAGACCCCTGAGGTTTGGGCTAATTACAAAAAGACCCAATAATGTTTCAAAATTACAAAAAAAAACATTCGAATTTGATTTTGTATTAAATCTAGGGGTAACTGTTCTAGAAATATCAGGGGGTTTCGAAATGTTTTTTTGCTTATGGAGAGGGAAAATATAAAATGAAATCAAACTCAAGGGGCTTTTTGAAATATTCAAAAACCTCTGGTTTTTTTTGTAATTAGCCCGAACATTTTTTTCGAGGTAACTATCTCTTTAGAGTTTTGCAAAAGTATGTAGAAACTAGGAATAAATACAAAAAGCCCCCTAAGGTTTGGGCTAATTACAAAAAAAAACAAGAGGTTTGATTTTTAAATTTACGAAAAAATGTAAGGTTTCGATAAACGTAAGAGGAACTTTTAAATTTAAGTGGATAAATGTAATATTTCGATAAACAATTTCCAAAAATGGAGTTTTTGAAATTTTTTTGCCTAACATGTTTTGAAGGGAAAATGTTTGGTAGCCATCCAAACTTGAAAAAGCCAACCATATCAAACATAAAGGGTTTTTTTGTAATTTCCAAAAATCTATGGGTTTTGTTGAAATTAGCCCGAGCCTTAGGGGTGTTTTTGTAATTATCCCTAAAAACTAATCTTTTTCCGTCTATTGGGTACTTACCCATTTGTTTCCTATTATATTCATATCTTATTTTATTTAATCTTTATTAGTAAAGAACGGAAACTCGTGGAGGTCGATTTTAACATAAAATCATTTGTGTATTTTATTTTTATCCTCATTTATTTTTTCTCATCTTGTTGGTGTGATTTTTTTTTATGTCTGAACCAGGGATTACTATTGCATTTGGATGTTTGGAATTGACTGAATTACTTGCTATTGAACTCTGTAAATATCCTCAAAAGATTGATTGAATGGGGAAATAATTGTCTCTTCCTTGCACCCTCTATATTAGGATTTGATTTTTGAGAACCAGATAATTTGAAACTGCCAATGTAATACATAATGTGTTTTTTACTGTCAAGACATTTAAGAAGTAGATATTTGAGCTTAAACTAATTTATGCGTGCTGGGATTCTTGTAGGTGGCATGATGCAGGGACTTATGATGCAAAAACAAAGACTGGAGGTCCCAATGGTTCAATTAGGAATGAGGCTGAGTACAAGCATGCTGCAAATAATGGCCTCAAAATAGCGATTGATCTTTGTGGTGAGTCAATATATTATGTATGCATTTTCCTTGAGGTCCGGGTTAATTACAAAGAAATTCAGAGATTTTTGAAAATTACAAAAAAAAAAGTCTTGAGGTTTCATTCCGCTTACATCTTCCTATTTTATTAGGAAAAAACATAGTCCAAACCCCAACCCCGTATTTGTAAGAATATTACAGTTACACCCTAATTTCAGAATTAAATGTGAGGGGGCTATTTAAATTTTAAAACATCTCTGGATTTTTTTATAACTAGCCCAAACCTCGGGGGTGTTTTTGTAATTATCTTCTTATGCATAACGAGTCTTTTTGTTATTTCTTCATTGCTACTTCTCTTAACGACTTCTCAGTATGTAGTCCAAGTTTTGATATTGCTATTGATATGTTACGTAGTGTATTGTTTAAAAAACTCATCACACAGAAAGTTAAGTTAGGAATAATTACAAAAAAAAAATTACAAGAGATATTTCAAAATTACAAAAAAATCTCATGTTAGAGGTGTCATATTTTATAAATATGAGGGGGTCTTTTTGAAATTTTTTTGAAAATCAGGGGGAAAAATATAAGCAGAATCAAATATCAAGGGCTTTTTTCATAATTTTCAAAGAATCTCAGGGGTGTTTTTGTAATTATCCCATTTAAGTTATCTGGTTTAGTTTTTTAGCATGTAGATCTTGCTACTTCTTTTGACATTACTGCATAAATCTACCATTTTACTTTCAATTATGAATTGTGATTGATTTCCACTGGTTGTGATTTTGTTTTGACAACAGAAGAAGTAAAAGCTAAGCATCCGAAAATTACATATGCTGATCTTTACCAGGTAGTTAACAGAAGAAGTAAAATCTAAGTAAAATTATTTTGTTAACTGTTTTCACTTCGTTTTAGATGCTTTTGTTTAAAGCTGTAATTTTAATGAAAATTACATATGCATTGTTATTTGTTAACTGTTTATCCTTAGGGGTTCCTTCATTTATCACCCTGTTCTGACCATGTTTCAATATTACAGAAAGCCCCCTCATTAAATTTTGATGATCTGTAAGGGTTATTTTCACATTACAAAAACTCCTGTCATGTTGATCATTTATGGCAAAGCTCTATTCTGAGCTTTTTTATGAAAGAAAATTAATATTTGGGATAATTAAACATCAAAGAATTATCCCCCTGAGGTTTGGTTTTGAAAGTTACAAAAGAATCCTAAGATGTTTCAATATTACAGAAAGCCCCCTCATTAAATTAATATTTTATCCTTTCTGAGTTTTCAGCTTGCTGGGATTGTTGCTGTTGAGGTAACTGGAGGCCCCAGTATTGATTTTACTCCAGGCAGAAAGGTAAGCACATTGAAGGAACTCTCAGAAGTGCTTATAATAATTTTCTCTGTTTTTGTTTGGCTTTCAAATATTTCCCTCCAGACAGCTTGTAACTTTTTCAATAAAAATTGTACGTTTTTATAGGATTCCATGGTTTCCCCCGAAGAAGGGCGCCTTCCGGATGCGAATAAAGGTTAGGAACCAAAGGACTCACATTATCATACTAACTATTAGGAATAATTACAAAAAGCCCCCTAAGGTTTGGGTTAGATTTTTGAAAATTACAAAAAAAGGGCTTGAAGTTTGGCTCCAATAGTTTGATAAACTTCATACATTAAGCACTTTGCAATTGAAACATTCAAGAAAGTCGTCTCATCTTCGTTTCTCCAACAAACTCCATCCACCCATGTTTCCTTTTTGGGATAATTACAAAAGACCCCTGAGGTTTGGGCTAATTACAAAAAGTCCTTGTTTTATATTTAAGAGGGTAACTCTAATATTTATACAAATAAACAGGGTATTTTTGAAATATTTTTTTGCTCCTAAGACGGAATCAAGGTTTTTTTTTTATTGTTGTAATTTTCAAGAATCTCCGGATTTTTTGTAATTTTCCCTTTTTTTTCCTATTTTTAGGTGCTTCACACCTGAGGAACGTCTTCTATCGAATGGGTCTATCGGACCAAGATATCGTCGCACTATCTGGGGCCCACACATTGGTAACTTCTCACCAGATGCATATCTGGATTTTAATTTATGGATGTGATTGAATTTGGATGAAAATGCTCATAATTTTGTGACATTGGTAACTTCTCACCAGATGCATATCTGGGGAAAGCACATCGTGACAGATCAGGATTTGATGGCCCTTGGACCAGTGACCCTCTCAAATTTGACAATTCTTACTTTGTGTAAGATATTCAATACAAATTAGGGATAATTACAAAAACACCCCCAAGGTTTGGGCTAATTACGAAAAAGTCCAGAGATGTTACAAAAATCACACAAAAAACCCTTAAGTTTGATTATGTCGTGGATGTCTACGAATATCAAGGGGTTTTTAAAATGTATTTTGCTTTTGAAGGGAAAAATGTAAGCGAGAATCAAACCTTAAGGGTTTTTTTGCAATTTTCAAAAATCTCAGGATCTTTTTGTAATTAGCCTGAACCTCAGGGGTTTTGTTTTATGTAATTATCCCTACAAATTATTTACTCAAGGAAAATAATGTATGGTAGTTGTTCAAATTCCAAATGTCGAATTTGCTTCATTTATGGTTTCGTAATTTGCATGCACACGTGATAAACAGGGAGCTTGTTAAAGGAGATTCACAAGGTTTGCTAAAACTACCTACTGATAAAGCTCTCTTGGAGGATCCACAATTTAGGAAATATGTGAACCTTTATGCTAAGGTACATAATCTAGTGTACTATGAAACGTTTTCCACTTTTAACATTAAGTTCTGTTGCCATAGTCATCATGTATGTTAAGCGTGTGAGTTATCGACAATCCATCATTTTCATAAGGGATAATTACAAAAACTACCCTTGAGGTTTGACCTAATTACAAAAAAGTGAAAAAAACCCAACCCAACTTTAAAATTACAAATATCACCCTTGAGGTTACATCCGTCCAACATTTTCTAACGTTGTCAAATAGTTTACAATTATGCGCCTCAGCTTTTCTAAATATTACAAATAGCCCCAATTTGTGGTCTAGCTATTTGTAATATTTAGAAAAATTGAGTGTAATTGCAAATTGTAAGATGAGAGATTGGGGTTATTTGTAATATTTAGAAAAGTTGAGGGATGTAATTGTGAAAATATTGGATAACGTCAGTAATTTCCGTTAGCTCCACCAACGGCAAGACAAATGTAAACCTCAAGGGTGGTTTTGTAATTTCTAAAGTTAGCCGGACTTTGTAATTAGGTCAAATCTCAAGGGTATTTTTTGTAATTACCCCTTTTAAAAATATGTTGCCGTCACGATTGATAATTGGCATTTCGAATGAATGGCGCAGGACGAAGAAGCATTCTTCAGAGACTATGCTGCCTCACATAAAAGGCTTTCTGAGTTGGGATTCACTCAGCCATCCCTTTTAAGATTAGCATTGAAGAAGACAATGATAGCAGTTGTTGTTTCTGCAACTGTGGTAATATTCAGTTACTTATATGAAATAAATACAAGAGAGTCCGAGTAACCAGTGTTTGTCAAAGCACTTAGTTCCTTATTCTATTGGAGAATGTAAATTTCCTATCACGATGTGCTACATGTTTCAATTGGGCGAGCAACATAAAGATTACTTAAATTATTTACTCTTTG
The DNA here is from genome assembly GCA_016081115.2 of Rehmannia glutinosa. NCBI lineage: Eukaryota > Viridiplantae > Streptophyta > Magnoliopsida > Lamiales > Orobanchaceae > Rehmannia > Rehmannia glutinosa. The sequence continues at coordinate 82,842,825 of CM071930.1, read as the reverse complement.
CTAATAATAATTACATTGAGGTTTCAAAAAAAAATTACAATGAATGGAGAAGATTATGACAGAAATTTTAAATTTTAAGAATAAATATAAGTTACAAATGGTAATTTCAATATATATTTAAATAAAAGCTTCACATAACAATTTAACTGAAAATAACTAAAACACAAAACCACATGTTCAATTTCAATTTTCCAAATGACCAATTCGATTTTCAACAAACATGAAGAAGCCAATGTAGTTTTTTTTTCTATAAAAAAATGATCGACAGAGTCACAGGATTATTCTTAATGACTCCTAAAACTTCCATTTTCCAAAAACAATCACAATTCTGTAATAACACCACATTGAATGGTGTCCTAGGAAACACAGACACTTCTGTGATAATGACCCGTACCAGATACGTACAGGATATGATACTTTATCCGGTGCGGGTACGTCGTCCTTGCAGAAGTGCCGTGTTTCATACATCAAAACTAACAAGTAAAAATATGTCCAAAAAAAAGAAAAAGTAAAACTATGGTTTTGTATGAGGCACGTATTATCATTACCTGCTACCATAATCAAATCAAATACCCACTTCATCCTATTCAAGAAAACAAGCTATCATATGTGCAATTTACTCCCCCACATACTCAACCACCATGTTAACCATTCCTCAAACAGAAATTTCACCCTAGTAGTTTTAGTTGCTTCACAAAATGGCCATCTAGCAATATCTTTGTCAAAATAACAATATATGGTTTTATAAATTAGATATTTACAATATTCACAAAAATCAAAGACACGACTAAGCAATCAAACATTACCAGTCTTCTATCTCATCATCATCAATCTCATTATCTTTGTCATCCAAATTCATGTCATGATACTCATCTTCACTGTTTAGGACTTCGTGGCCTTCAGTATCTTCAAGTACTCTATCTCCAAGCCATTTAAGTGCCGGTTTAAACTCAGTGGCGAAAACTGAATGATTGTTCAGTTTTATACTGATATGAGCATCTCTCCTTTGATTTAGCATTCGACACTGCAAGTGCAGTAAGCAGAGGAGAAGATTAATGTGGATTAGAATAAAACCAAAATGTCATATAAATTAGGTCTGCACCTGGCCCTGAATACTAATCAAGGGAAAATTACACAAGAAAGAAAAAAAAAACTGAGATTCAGACTAGTTACAAAAAAAAAACAGAGATTTTTGAAAATCACAAGGCTTTTTTTTTTTTTTTTTTGGTGATTTTGAAACATCTCTGGGTTTCTTTGTAATTAAGCCAAACCTGAAGGGTATTTTTGTAATTATCCCTAATATCAATACAGAAATCAACAGGATCAGTTCGGTATAATAGAAGGTTAGTGACCACAAGATCTAGATGAGTAGGCCTGGTCTTGTGTGCACAAAATCTAGAGCTTTAATGGAAGATAATTCCACAAGGCGAAGGAAGAAGATTCTCTTGTAGTTAATTCTAAGAAACAATATTTAAGTAAGAATTCAACTCGCTTGCTTCATAAGATAAAAGACAAGGCTAAGAGACACAGTACTGAACTATATAATTTGTCTGAAAAATCATATAACATTCTTTGCGAATTGAGTTCTCTGATCTAGGAAGCACGAAATTATTCACAAATAAGGATGACCTTTATTCACAAATTATTGAACAGAAATATTTCCAAAAGATTATAATCCTTGCTAAATTAACCTTATTCTGCCATAGTGACTGCTCAACCTGCCAGAGCATGGGACGGCGAATAGCATGCCACCTGCATTGTCGGAATGACTGTCATAAGCATAGTATTCCACCAGAACTAATAAAAATTAGGGATAATTACCAAAAAAAAAAAATGAGGTTCGGGTTAGTTATCAAATACTCCAGAGGTTTTTGAAAATTGCAAAAAAACCCTTGAGGTTTGATTCTATCTTACATTGTCCCCCTTCATAAGCAAAAACATTTCAAAAAGTCCCATGATATTTATAGAAATAATACAATTACGGAATTACCCCTTAAATTTAAGACATAATCAAACCTGAGGGGGCTTTTCGTATTTTTGAAACATCTCTGGATTATTTTGTAATAAGCCCAAACCTCAGGTTTTTTTTGGTAATTATCCCTAAAAAATTGATCTTTAGGACAATACCTAGAAGACACTGGATAACTGTTCCCAAATAACACTCCACGCACAGCAATTGAAGCAGCAATAGATTGTATAACATTCTCGGCTTCAAAGTTTCGACTAGAAGTTCCACTTGATGGGGAAAGAAGCAAGTCAGTGTCACTTAAATATCTCCCAATGACCCATGCGTCCTCAATGGCCTCCTCACGCACAAAATCTAGAACTGTAAAGTGCAAACATCAAAAAAAAAAAAAAAAAAAAAAAAGGAAGAACAAAACTAAAACTGGATAGTCTAGCTCTCTAACTTCAATTAGCATATTACTATGTATAATACTAGCAAAAAAATCTACAAATAGATTTCACAGGGCAACTATAGTAACGATTGCCCAAAACTCAAGATGTCATCTGATATGATACTCAAACGCTGCTAAATTGCATGTGATAAACTACCAGTTTAAGAAGAAGATATGCATAGCATATTACCATTTTCATGAAGAAAATCAGCAATAAGCTTTGCCTGCCCATGTGCCTGACATAGTACCAACTCTGGTGCATCCATTTTTAGGGGACATCTGACAAATCCCTCCTTAAGAAGAATTGCATCTCTATCTACATTAGGATACACAAATATCAGCACAACAATCACAATGTCTTCTTTTATATAAAACAATCGATACTAAAATTGGCAATTTTCCCTCATCTAGCATACATAGAGAATGACAAGTCAACTGTAAAATCTTCAATGATTACTCAAAAGGAATTCTTTTTAAGAATTTGGCATCATTTGTACCAGAAACAAGTAAAAGGGATCCTTACATCATTTGTACCAGAAACATGTAAAAGGGATCCTTACATCTTTCTGTGCAATAGTTTCCAATGCCTAAAGCACATGATATACATGAGACAATTTCATCAATATACCTGATGTAACTAAGGGCCCAGTCTCTCTTTTGTTGTGCAAAAATTTGCCCAATGCATGAAACAGTGATAGAGTTGCATCTTTTCCAAATGGCAGAGAAATCCCATCGTCCAAATGACCACTCCAATTCCCCTTCTCTTCTGGATAAGCCGAAACCCTCTTTGGAACAGACAATGAATGCCCGGGATGTGGTTTCAGAGATAAGTACTGTAAAGATGTAATTGCATGTCTTATATCTCCTCCACTGGCTTTTGCTATAGCATCGATCTGTTCATCACTCACTTCAAATCTTTCCACTCTGCATATTTTTGAAAGCACTCTTTTGATGGAATTGACAGTGATTGGATTAAATGTCACCTGAAAAATCCATGTAGTTTTCACAAAATTATCAGCAAATAAAAGTATTGGTCATGTATGCTTGTATTTCCAACCCCCTTTTTCCACTTTCCAACTATTCCGAGAAATGGGTTTATGTTTGTTTCAAAAGTTTTTCAGTAGAAATGAAGTCATTTCCAGTTTTCACTTTTTATGGAAAATATTCTTTTGAAAAGACAACCAAACAATTTTTCATTCCAATTACGCAAACCTAGGTAAAAATACACTACAATCACGCAAACATATGTCAAAAATAAATTTGAAAAACTATAACCAAACATATTCTCATTTTCAAACAGAAATTCAGACAACAAACCAAACATATTCTCAATTCTCACACAAAAACCAATAAAGTTTGAAAATTCATTTTCCAACACTAGAAACTGAAAATTGGACTTGGAAATACATCCATACATCCCCATTGAGTTTCAGATAAGACAAGGTAAGGAAGGCAACCTTACAAGCCCCAGCATTTTGTAGAGCTAGCTGGAGTTCTTCCCAGTACCGACTGTGGTGTTCTGCAGATTCAGATCTACCACAGTCATTGATTAATATGGCCGTTGGAAGACGAACAGATTGCAAAAGAAGATGCAAGCACCTCTGAAGTCTTCCATAAGAGACCTTCCCGTTTACCACTGGAAGATCATCAATCAAGAGTATAACTGACAATGGATATACTCTGGTCGAGGATGAGGAAACTAATCCGTATTTTCTTATCCTTTCAACAAAACTTTCAAACTCGTCCAACTTTGACATATACCGTAGCCCTAGTTCACAATCCAGAGAGTTTCATAAGCAAAGGGAAAAGGTAGAGAAAAGAAAATTAAATTGAATAAAAAAAACATTATCAGAACATCAATAGTAAGCCAAAAAGTCCTACTTGAACCAAAAGATGCTTTATATGGATGTAATAATGGAGAAAAACAACAGTACATAATTTTCAAGAAAAAGCATATGATGTCATAAATAATGTGACATGTATCATGCCAGCCTGACGCTAACTTGTAGTTGTAGCTTACATCTCGGTACCTAATATGTAATTTTCTCTTATGTGGTCCCAGTTTCCTCTAAATTAAACATGGAGGAAATCACAGATTTGAGGGGTGCTTAATACTAAATTTTACATGATACAAGCAATCATTTCCAAGTCAATACATTATATTTCTGATAAAACATATGTCATGCATATCTACCCAATCATTATATAGTTCTGTGGTTTCATTCCTGGGTTGATTTGAAAGTCTGAAACATAGGTGATACTTAGTAGCATTGCTGAAATAGAACTCTACTGTCATCATTCTGCATACCATTGTACCCTTGCAGGCATGCTGAATGGTTACAGTGCAGATACATAGATATATCTTGAGAGAGACAGTCACATGCACATCTTATTCTATAAGTACCTGAATTAGAATTATGCAGATGTTCTTTCCATATTGTCGGGGTAGGTGTGTTCCACTCATGCACTTCTACTCCAAGATGACGTGCAATAGCAAAGATGGTTGCCTACATGATGATGTCATCCGATGAATAAATTCATGAAAGACTGAAATAGTCAGGGCGTTAAGAACAATCGACTGAAGCAAACTAGATTATTCCACATTGCTTAATGTAGAGAAAAAAAATAATTTCCAGAGGAACAATAGTGCATACAGATTTTCCAACCCCAGCTTGCCCTGAGATGAGGATCACATTACTGTCTGAATTATCCTGCGCATAGTCCAAAACAATAATTGAGTTTCATTAATGACGAATGCAGAAAAACAAAATGTCAATAGATATCAATCAAAAAAATCCTAAGAACGGAGTCTTGACTATAGTGGTCAAATGACCAATTTTGAGGACCTACGACTATGAATTACTAAGTTAAAGTCCCAGTACTTGTATAAATAAGCATTGGGAGCTCAATTACTCCAAAAGCACAGATCCTGGAGATAATAGGCATGAAGTGGTCTCGCTACAGGCCTAAAGATGAAAGTTGAGAATATATGGATTGAAGATTAATGATCAAAATAAAGCTTCTAAAGAACAGAACAATCATACTTCCATAAAGATACTCTCCATTGTTATACTACATCTCCTTTACAACTATAGTGATGACCATGTAGCATGCAGACCAAAGTAATGCATGGAATGTGCCTCCTATTTATTATGAATCGAGGTTTTTTTGCTGTAAGGCATTCCTTGAAGGTGTACTGTGCCGGAACCAGGTAGAACGGGTGCTCTATGAGCAGAGATGGCCAACTACATGAAAGGATTTCCCTATTCTGCATTGATCAGATAATCTGTAGGTACGCATAATTTAAGGTTATATCAAGAGTCAGAGCGCTAAGCTGAACTATTATCAGACCTATCCATTTATTACCTAACAAGAATTGAAAGGACTATGCCTCATCAAGTAACAGTTCAAGAAGCTGAAGGGAATCCCAAAGTAGTATGATGTAACAGAAAAAATTTAAAAAGGAGAGGGAAACGAGAAGAGATACTGCAGAATTCCTGAGTCTATCCTCAAACCACATTTTGACTTCTTCAACCTGCAAACCAAGATCGGCAAATACACTTTAATAAGTTGAATCAAATATTAAATATATCTATATTTATATAGTCAGAGGTAATACCTTCTTCTTATGAACTGCTAGCTCCTCCAAGCAACTAGGCTTATACTTTTCAACCCACAGATCCGTGTTATTTCTAGCACCTATACGACATGCATTGCAATTGAGCCAAGATCAGAAACAAAAAAAGTTACTCATCCATAGGGTGCAGGAAGATGAACCAGCCTATTTGGCTGAAGGACTATCACAAAATGACATATGATGCTGGAATAACCTACAAGTCAAATTCGAATGCTACAATATTTAAATTTGATATAGTGAATACACCAAGATCAAGATTCCCATGCTAACATACAGCAAGTAATGTTCACAAAGCTGAACAATGAATTCATAAAACACTCAACAACTAACACAAAATGGATGTATGAGGAACAATTTTTAAACAGATGGGTGGGTCATTCAACCAAAAGGTTTATGAACACATGGATAACAATAACAATGAAGAATCATGTGTGAGTTCAGTCCTCCATAAACATTATTGAACGGAAAAAGGAATCTCGATTTATATATATGGAAAAATTTCAATCTCATGAAACAATACTTTAAAATAGCATACCAGATGTTACCTTGAACTGAGTAAACCCTTGATCAAATTCCTCACAAATCCGTTTGACCTGCACCCAGCAAGTACCATGAGAATAATGATGTAGGGTTTCAATATGGAAATCTAGGGAAAAGTATTTTTGCAACTTATTTTGCATCGCTATGTTTTTAGAAGCCTTTAAATCTGATTGTATTATTTCCCTACTCATCCTCCGTAAGGCCTAAATAAACAAACCATGGCGAGGTTCCAATACTCTAGAGATGAGGGATTTACTCAAACCCATTACTTTCTCTCATTAGTTTATTTCATTAGTGGGAGTAAAAAACCTAAGTCTCATTAGTTCATCTTCTACGCCAATTTGGATACAAAGCTAAATTTTGAACCCTCAATTATTCTTGCCACTTATAGTGACCTGTTTCTCAATCATCGTCTGTCAAGTTCTTCCTGTGATCTATACCACTAAGAGCAGTCACTTCTCACAAGTGAAAGAGGCAGGACGTATTTATTAAAATCATGCTACTGTAACCTGATTCACTTGCTTGTTTAAAGCAGATCAAATTTAAGTCTCCACTATTGCATTATTAGATTGGAGAAACGTCAACTACTTGTAGTCAAATTCAATTGAGGACTGGAAGTTGGCAAATTTTCATACACCTTGGAATTGGGATAACATGATCGATGACCGAAGTAGCAAGGACTTTATTTAAATGAAGACAAAACGAGGACTGAGAAACAAACCGTGCTACGATAATTAAATATTCTTGAGTAAATCAGTAAAATATGACCACATTTAGATATCTTTCCGCTTAGGTTCCCAACTTCCCATTAGCCCACATGTATAATACTACAACAACGCTGATCCAATTCAAATAAATACATTTAACTAAAAACTGTAGCGAATAATCGAAATGTACCTCATCAAACCCACTGGAATCAGAGTATGGAAACGACCGTGGACAGGAACTCGTGAACGAAACCCTCTTAACCCTTTTAGGGTTTTTCCTGTTGGGAGCTGATTCTGAAAAACGGTAACCTGTTTTCAATAAGAAATCTGTATCTTTATCGCCATCGTCGTCGGACGATGAAATGACAATGGCCGGATTCCTTTTCCCCTTCCCCATCGAAGCCCAATTCAGGAAATGTATTTTGTGGAGATAGAAACTAATAAATAATGGCTCCTTCTGAGCAAAATGTTTCGAATAATGAGGGAAATTTTGGAACCCTAGTAATGGAGCAATTTTGCAGTATTGCGGGTCTTTTTGAAAAGCGCGGGTTTATTGGCTAGTGTGCATACTAGCGTATCTAATAAGATATTATTTCCCCTCATTTCAATCATATTAGGGTCAAATTATTTAATCCTCAATAAAAGAATCTAAAATTATTTAACTATTAAATTTATTTACCTAAAATAAACAGATTTAGTTATTGAATTGTTGCTTATTTAATAATATCATCTCCAATTGTTTGCACTATTTTAGTGCCTATTTTGATGTAGTTATTGAATTGTTCTTTGATTTAATAAGATCATCTCCAATTGTTTTTGATTTGTTTTAGTGCATATTTTGCTGCAAAATATGCACCCCATCTATAGCAGTTTAGAGTAAATAAGGAATCTTCAATAATATTTTATTATAGTGCATATTTTCGTACATTAAAATCATTAATTTAAAACAAAAAAAGAAGAATTTTAGCACAACTACAGTAGTACAATATTTTTGGCGCAAAAATTGTTCACATATTCAAAATAATGTAGGTTTTTGGCGCATTGTTGGAGCAAGGTTTTGCTCCGAATTGAAAATAGAGTATTATCTTTGAGTCTGAAGATGCTGAGAAATATTTAACTGGCATGTATAAGAAGATTCATTTTAAAAGTATATGTATTACCTTGAACATATCTATGATTTTCTTTTTCGTTATTCATGTTGATTGTATTCCAAAAAACAAAGAAAAGAATGGATTGAAACAACTTGATCTAAGTCAGGGGCGGAACTATGTAGTATGTAATATGTAGTCATGAAGGAGGGCCCTGGCCCCCAAAATTTTTAAAATAAAAAAATTATATTGGGCCTCAACATTTCCACAAACTACTTTGTCAAAAAAACAATTATTTATGGACTTTGGGCCCCCCCTCACCTTCTACGTCAATTCACAGAATTAGCTATTCAAAAGGAAAGATTAATTTTGGTTAAAAAAAGTCTAATGGGCTTTGGGTAGGGGTGCAATTTGAGGCACGACACGATAGCACTATACAAATACGGCATGAAATTATCGGGTTTGGGACAAGTGTTATCGGTTTTGGGCCGTTATCGGGCCGACCCAATAAGAACAATAACAAATCGGGTCCATATCGAGCCAACCCGTTAAACCCAATAAAGCCCGATAACACAAACAATATTTTTTTCACATTTTTTTCTTATTCTAACTTCCTTAAGGGGCTTTATGTGTGATAAATATTTGAAGAAAAAAATAATATTATACTATATTAGTAAATGGTTTAATGAGACAAATGCTCTAAATTGTCCAAATGAACCACAAATTAATAATAATTAATAAAAAATATAAATGAATTTGCTTATCGGCTTAACGGGTCGTGCCTGGGCTATCGGGTTTTTTTGCTGTAAGTTAATGTTTATTTATTGATTTTTGGCATTTGATTTTGCTATTTTGGTGATATTGTTGTGATATGTTGAACAGTTTTAGGTTAAAAATCCAAGCTCTCATTAGTATTAATCAATTTTGCACACCAGTTTTTTTTATTTCTAATAGGTTATTTTTTTTTTGAAACGATAGAAATATATTCATTTTAACTCCAAGCAAAATGGCCACCTCAACATACACACATTGATATAAGGGCAAATTGGCCATCTTGAATATACATACATTTAAGTAATTTTGATTTTTGGGTGAAACTTTTGATTGGCCTATATTCCTCTCTAGATGAAGACAACGACGGAGCTATAGCCCCCCCGTAGATTTTTTTTTTTTTCTTTGTCTTTATTATATTTATTATTTATATAACATTTATCCTAAAGTATTATAATTAAGAAGTATTAATAGTGTTATATAACATTATTAGTGTGATATATGTTTATAAAAGCTACATATTAATTATGTTAAAAATATAAAATGTGTCTCCATTATTTATTTTTGATATAATTTAAAATTGTAATTATTGTGTGCTCCTGCTATAAAAAATTTCTGGATCCGTCCCTGATGAAGACACAAAAAATCGACGCATTCTTCAAAAGAAAGAACATTGAAATTCCAACATCTCAACCACATCCATCTACGAATATTGATTCTGTGAATTCTAAGAGTCGTCCTACAAAATCTTTGAGAGTTGAAGTAAATGAAAACTTTGATATAAAAAAAAAAATATTTGATGTTGTGATTGTTGCCCTCCCTAGTCAATCCTAATTCCGCCCCTGATCTAAGTTAGATCACAATTAGGTGGTTTTAGGATTAATTACAGTGAACAATAATTTTATTTCACTTCATTTTTCTTGTTCACATTCGTTGGTTTAAATGACAAAAATGTGAAAGTTGATTTCGATAGAAACTCTAGCATTTTCTCTTATAAATATAACCAATATAAAAATCCACATCAACAAATGTTCATCTATTTCTTTCTGGACTTCGAGGGTGTTTGGCTGAGCTTATAAGCCTTTTAAAATATCTTATAAGATATTTAAGAGCTTATAAGTTGTTTAAATTTGCTTGATATTTTTTTCCGAAAAGATCTTATAAGCTCCCCAAATAAGATGTCATGAGCTTATAAGCTGTTTTTAAAAAAATAGGGAACCCCAACTTTTTTTCAAAACAAGATCTTATTTCAACAACCTCCTTTAATTTTGACTATTTTAATTATAAAATTGTCACTACTAACATCTTAAAAGTCATACCATCCTATTTTATCAAAACACTTCAACAAGTTATTCTTAAAATAAGATCTAACATCTTATAAGCTCTAAAAATAACTTATAAAATGTAGGAGCTTATAAGATCTTTTAAATAAGCTTAGCCAAACACCCTCTTCATATCATGCATTGTGCATGTGATCAACGGCGGACCCAAGGTGGCCACTGCTCCCCAAAATTTTCCAAAATTTCCCCAAAAAATTTTACAAATTATTTTTAAAAGGTAAAAATAAATGAATTAATTTACAATTGCCCCCCAAAAAAAATTTCCAAAAATTTTTTCCCCAAAAGTTTTCCAAACTATTTTTTAAAAGGTAAAATAAATGAATTAATTCACAATTTCCCCCAAAAAATTTAATAAAAACTTCAAATAATTGTCTTTTACAATATAAAAAGCCATTAATTATGGTTAGTTTATGAAAAAAATCGTATAATTTAAATTTACAAACTCGATCCATTTTTCGGTCCCCCAAAGTCGGAATCCTGTGTCGGCCACTGCATGTGATTAAGTTTGAACTAAATTGCCAAATTTTGAAAGTTGATATTTGTAACCTTTTTTAAAAATATAAATATACATTATTGCTTCATAACTACATAAAATCCAACATGTATGAGAGTGCTTTTTGAATTATGAAAATCAACTAATTAATTTCTCCCCCAAAACCTTTTCAAATTATTTTTTAAAAGGTAAAATAAATGAATTAATTTACAACCCCCCAAATTTGATAAAAACTTCAAATAATTGTCTTTTACAATATAAAAAGCCATTAATTATGGTTAGTATGTGGAAAAAAATTCGCATAATTTAAATTTATAAACTCGGTCCGTTTTTTCGCCCCCACAAAGCCGGAATCTTGCGTCCGCCACTGCCTGTGATTAAGTTTGAACTAGATTTCCAAATTTTGAAAGTTGATATTTGTAACATTTTTTTAAAAATATAAATATACATTATTGCTTCATAACTACATAAAATCCAACATGTATGAGAGTGCTTTTTGAATTATGAAAATCAACTAATTAATTTCCCCCCACCCCCCCCAAAAAAAAAAAAAAAAAAAACTTTTTCAAATTATTTTTTAAAAGGTAAAATAAATGAATTAATTTACAACCCCCAACCAAATTTGATAAAAACTTCAAATAATTGTCTTTTACAATATAAAAAGCCATTAATTATGGTTAGTATGTGGAAAAAAATTCGCATAATTTAAATTTATAAACTCGGTCCGTTTTTTCGCCCCCACAAAACCGAAATCCTGCGTCCGCCACTGTCCGTGATTAAGTTTGAACTAGATTTCCAAATTTTGAAAGTTGATATATGTAACATTTTTTTTTAAATATAAATATACATTGTTGCTTCATAACTACATAAAATCCAACATGTATGAGAGTGCTTTTTGAATTATGAAAATCAACTAATTAATTCCTTTCCCCCCCAAAACTTTTTCAAATTATTTTTTAAAAAGGTAAAATAAATGAATTAATTTACAACCCCCAACCAAATTTGATAAAAACTTCAAATAATTGTCTTTTACAATATAAAAAACCATTAATTATGGTTAGTGTGTGGAAAAAAATTCGCATAATTTAAATTTATAAACTCGGTCCATTTTTTCGCCCCCACAAAGTCGGAATCTTGCGTTGTGATTAAGTTTGAACTAGATTTCCAAATTTTGAAAGTTGATATTTGTAACATTTTTTTAAAAATATAAATATACATTATTGCTTCATAACTACATAAAATCCAACATGTATGAGAGTGCTTTTTGAATTATGAAAATCAACTAATTAATTTCCCACCCCCCCCCCCAAAAAAAAAAAAAAACTTTTTCAAATTATTTTTAAAAGGTAAAATAAATGAATTAATTTACAACCCCCCAAATTTGATAAAAACTTCAAATAATTATCTTTTACAATATAAAAAGCCATTAATTATGGTTAGTATGTGGAAAAAAATTCGCATAATTTAAATTTATAAACTCGGTCCGTTTTTTCGCCCTCACAAAGCCGGAATCCTGCATCCGCCACTGTCCGTGATTAAGTTTGAACTAGATTTCCAAATTTTGAAAGTTGATATTTGTATCCTTTTTAAAAAAAAAATATATAAATGTACATTATTGCTTCATAACTACATAAAATCCATGTATGAAACTGCTTTTTGAATTATGAAAATCAACTAATACTTTATAATCAGTTCAAATAAGAAAGTTATCAGTTAAAATAATTTATTTCTCGTAGCTTATAATTGTCCAAATTATCTAAGATTGCATGGAATTCAATGGACAAAACGTTTCATACCTTCATTTTAAAAAAATCTTAATTCATAGTGATTCATATTAAACTTCTAATTTTGATTGATCTAATTTTATTATGATTGTATTATTTTTTCATCGTCATTTAATCAGTTAAAATAAGAAAGTTATCAGATCAACAATTAACTTTTTATTATAATTTATTATTAGAACTGTCTATTATGATCGTGCAACTCATGTATTATTATTATTCAATAGTAAGAACAAAAGAATAACAAGAAACAAGCTTAATAATGCACCAGCCTTTTTCCAGAGTCTATGGTTCAACAAATAATACAAATCCCCAACCCATGTTTTATCCAACTAGGAGTGGATCCCCAATAACAAAGGAATCTCATCATGTAGCTACACACATACGTTGAACTAACATTATTCCTTTGCTGTCAAAGAAAAAAAAAGTGGGAAATGATTCTAGGGATAATTACAAAAAAATCTCGAGATTCGGGTTAATTACTAAAAAAAATCCGAACATGTTTCAAAAAAATTTCAAAAAAAAAAAAACAAAACTCAGGTTTACTATTATCTTAAATTTAAAAGGATACCTGTAATATTTCTATTTCTAAACTATCAAAGGGGTTTTGAAATATTTTTCGTTTATGAAAGGGAAAAATATAAGATAGAGTCAACCTCAAGGTTTCTTTTTGCAATTTTCAAAAATTTCTTATTTTCTTTTGTAATTAGCCCGAACCTCGGGAATTTTTGTAATTATCCATGATTCTTATTAGAAAGCAGGAAGGCAGGTTAGGTAGGTTGACAATTTTTTTTTTTTTAGAATAGGTAGGTTGACAATTATGGTCATGTCAACATGTTGATTTTCAATAATGTAATTAAAGAAGAACTATCTCAACTCACCGTCTCATCGTATTTTCCATGCAGTGGAAAAACTTATGATGATGATGGTTTTGGAATTTCATCTCATTTCTCCTTTGTATGAAGGTTGCGTGGAAAAGGATCCGTCCGTAAAACTTTGCACTTTGCTTTTTGTGTGAATTTGTAGTGTTAACTAATTTTTAGACAATTAAACTATAAACAACCACAACAAGTGGGATAAGGTCCGATTGATGATGATGATGAGGAGGTAGGTTGACAATTAGTCAAGTAATTTAAAGAACAAGGACGCGCAATCCAAACATGGCCTCATAATGGAATGCATGTCAAAGAAGATTAAACATACAAGCACAAAATAATACCTAGGTTGATGGGATGAGAAAATCACAACAGTCTGTGTAAAAAAAAACATAAATCGTGACCAAAATTTAAGAACCAATTAATATTAGCCAACATCACAATTTTTGTCTGGTCAAAGCATAAAGAAAAACGAATCAAAACAGGACGGGCACAACAAAGTGGCCTAAAGTGTGACTTAGCAAATTAGAGACCAAAAGCACTACATAGAATTCAAGCCAACCGACTCTTTAACAAAGATCACTAGTACTTTGAGCAAAGGGAATACAAGGGACGAAGACCTCCTACTTCTTAGGCAAAACAAAGAGAAAAAAACGACGTAAATGGAGGAGTGGAATTAATGATGACCAGCAAATATGATACGTATCTTGATATCTTCACACCTAATGCCGTGATTCACAGTATAGAGCAGGCTTTTTGAGCCTTTCCCTTCTTTTTCTTTTGCTTGGGTGGCTGGAGAACAACTTTAATGGCTGCATCAAAAACTGCTTTGACATTCTGAAATAATTAAAAAAAAAAAAAAACTATTTCAGTTTTGAGCCTTTATTAAACATCATGAAAGTGGTTCCGAAAATGTAATAAAAAGGTAACTGAATCTCATGCACACCTCTTGTGTTTTTGAACTACATTCAATGTAAGCCGGAGAACCAATCAATTTTCTTAGCTCCTCCCCCTGGAAGTGTGAAGGTAACATAATGTTGTACAAATCAGGAAAAAAAAAGTCATAAAATAGAAAAACAGAAAGAAGGTTGGTGTAGCACAAGCAGTAGAATCTCACCTGTGCTGCAGTGATTGGTACAGCACCTGGATGATCAATGAAGAATTGCTTGTCATCCCGAAGATCTGAATCCATCAAAAGCAATAAGGAAAACCTCCATTGAGCAAATTATGCGTAATTTTCACTCATTAAAAACATTAGAGAACATAAATTAGAACAAGAATCATAAAATCAATTTCTTCAACATGCATGATCAGTAATACATATATGGAGGTCAGTTATCCTTAAGTTTCAAGTTAACAACATATATATGTATAAACAAATTAGAACAGCGTAATCATGCAAGAATGTGAGAAAAAGTCGTTGTTGTACATCCTACAAGTACCATAAAACACTGTTGGCAAAGGCTTTCTCCTATGATGTTTTAGAGGTTAGTTTGTAGAGAAGAATGGTATGAAATAAAAGCACAATACAGAAATGAGGATTTATGAGAAGTGCTAAAGTTTGCTACCACGCGCAAAAAGACAATGAAGATGACATTAACAACTGTTACAACTTCGCATTAGTTTATCCATGCCTTTTCATTTTACATGAAAAAGTCTTCTAAAAATTAAGTATAAAGTAAAGCCAGTGACTTGATTGAACAAAGACCAGAGGTGCCAAAATTTTGATCAGAAGCATGACTGAATAGGTTAGAACTCCACATCCATGAATCCATGCTAAATTTGTCACATAAATTAGTTACAAATGCAACAAAAGTTGACGATGCCAAACTACTTCTCACAAAGCAACAAAAGTTGACGAAGTCCATCACATATCCTTTTAGAATATTTAACTGCATAATGTTTTTTCAATAACAGCAAACTACAATTTTGAAAACAATATCTCGAGGATAGATACTGGTTCATAGTGTAGTTTGAAAACAATATCTCGAGGATAGATACTGGTTCATGGCACTTAAGAAATCAACTCTCACCAAGTTTTGTGCCAACAAGAACTATAGGGACACCAGGGGCATAATGCTTCAATTCCGGAATCCACTGTTAAAAATGAGTAAGAACAACAACAATCATCAATATAAAAGAGATTGTCGACAATAAAGGAAAAGAAAATGTGAGAGCAAATATATATATATATATATATATATATATATATGTAAGATTGTTACAAGTAAATAGTAGAAAAGGGGAAAGAGTAAAAATACAATAAAATATTTTAGATATCAAGTCGTTACCTTCTTGGAGACATTTTCATAGCTTGCCTTACTGATGAGAGAAAATGCCAGAATGAAAACATCAGCCCCACGATAACTCAAAGGTCTTAATCTGTTGTAGTCCTCCTGCCCTGTTCCATAAAACGAAAAATGAAAGTTCAATATTTATAACAGAAATATATAAAGATGAACACATAGCTAAATTTATCCATATGGGTGTATGTATAAGCATCTTTGGAAGTACAGATGTCAAGGAAGACATTTCTATTAATTACCAGCAGTATCCCACAGGCCTAAGTTAACAGTGCTCCCATTGACGACCACATTTGCACTGAAATTATCAAATACAGTAGGCACATAATCCTGTTTCATTTAAAAAAGAAAATAAAAATGTTATTAAACAGTCAACAAATTATATTTCAAAGAAAAAGAGAATATGGCGCATCATATCAGATATAAATCAACTTCGGATGACGGATTCAGAGCATATATAAATCAATTATCTCATCATTTACAGACACATATATGAAAACCTGTCATTCTCCAAACGTAATATAAAGCTAAGCCCACATCACACATTCCTTAAACAAGTCCCATGGACATTTTACTATTCCCATCATTAAGTAAGATAGGCATAAAATATCCAATGTGTTAAAATCAGTTAAATCAGATAGATTAACGTTCATGCCCACAGACTCTTTACATTTTCAAACAAATTCATCAAGAAGGCAAACGAACATTCACCACAACATTAATAAACGGGAAATAAAAGGCGCCTTTAAATACATTTTTCCTTCTTTCATTTGGTTTTCCCCTGATATTCTCACCATCATGAACAAAGCAAAACGAAGTCCATTCTCAAGAAAACAAAAAACAAAACACAAAGGGGGAAACATTCAAATCTAGCAACTAATATCAAAGTGGCCATTATATAAACTGAAAGTACGAACACAACAAAAACAACAACAAAGAACAAAAAAAAAAAAAACAGACCGTGGGGAAGGTGTTGCTGGTGTAGGAAATCAAGAGACACGTCTTGCCAACCGCACCATCGCCCACCGTCACACACTTTATGAATCTCGAGGCACTCATTCTTCCAAAGCCAAAATTCCCCCCACTTCTATTTCACTCTCTCTCTCTACTTATCCAGATCTTTCCTAGAAGACCTGATGCAATGTGCAATCACCAACTACACCCTAAATTTACACATAAATGCAAACCGAAGCACACGTAAAAAGAGCACACACAATCTTCGACTTTCCCATTGTTCTTCCTCCCCTTTCAAAGCTGTGACAACAAGAGAATCAATCAGCGGAAATTCAAACCCTAACCCTAACTGGAAAAAAAAGCTTGTATAGAAGGTGAATGTGGGGGAAGGGGGGAATGAGAGAAAAATGGAGATGCGAAATTTAGAGAGAGAAGAAAAAGAATATGGTTAATTTTGATCAGGGG
This sequence comes from Rehmannia glutinosa, assembly GCA_016081115.2. NCBI lineage: Eukaryota > Viridiplantae > Streptophyta > Magnoliopsida > Lamiales > Orobanchaceae > Rehmannia > Rehmannia glutinosa. Next base: position 82,825,475 of record CM071930.1, on the reverse strand, counting down.
AAATTTGGTGTGAGAAAAAATTGGGTGGCCATTACAGAGAAATACCTTATTTAGCCGGGAAATGCTGCAGTTGAACCGCTCTCCTCTCTCTCACACTCTCTCAACGCTTTTCTCGCTCTAGAAAAAAAAAAAAAGAAATTCTAATGGGCCTTTTTCATGGCTTATTGGGCCCCCATTTGTTACTTTTTCACAAATAGATTTATCATGAAAAAATAAGGGAATTTTTCCATGAATACAGTATAATTTCGATAATTTAATACTCAATTAACTAATAACTTTGTTTAAATAATATTTTTGGTTGGTCCCGATTTGAAGACAATAAGCAAAATTAATAATTTGTTAATTTAATGTCTCGCTAAATTAATAAATATTGACAGTCCTAAGATTATTAATTTATAGAGGTTTAATTGTATTTGATTTCTATGAATTTTGATGATATAATATATTAGAAAATGTTTTACCAATTTTTTGTTTTAAAACTTGTCTAGTACGATAAATATGGCACAATAATCGATGCGGCAAGTAACTTATAATTATTACTAAATGACTTTGCTTCATAGATTTTAAGTTACTTGATAACCTAAACTGACTTACGTATTAGATTGTCTTACTTGAGAATTACCACGGCTAGCCTAACGTGTATTTTGCTTCAGGCACTACGAACAAAGTAACTTAGATCACTAGCTAGGTACCTGATGTGAGGCATACTAACTCCTTAGCTCAATCAATTGGCGTCATTTGTGGGAATATTAAAGTTTAACTTGATATGACAAAAATACCTCAGAAGACGAACGAGACACTCCCGTGGTCTGGGTTAGTTACAAAAAATCATAGTTATTTAATATTACAAAAAAAAAACCTTAAAGTTTGATTCTATATGACATTTTATCCTCTTTATAAACAAAAAAAATTCAAACACCACATACATATATGAACATATCATAATGAACCCCTTATATTTATCACAGAATCAAACCTCAATAGACTATTTATATTTTAAATACATCTATGTGTTTTTTGTAATTAACTCAAACCTCAGGGGTCGTTTTTGCAATTACCCCTTTTGTTTACAGCAAAATACAACAGGTGTTGAAAGATGGACTTGCCACAACATTTGGTTCATTGCAAATACACAATAACATTAACACCGACTTCACAGATCATTCCTGTTATAAACTTATAATAACATGACAACTAAGCATATCGTTGCCTAGTTTTGGTATTCTAAGCCGACGCAAATAGAGGAGACCAATCTGTTGTCAAAAGTAGTGTTCTATGATAAAGCCTAGCATCGGGGTTAGACGGAACCTAGACGGGGTTAAGCAAGGCCTTGCCTAATCGGGGTTATTTTTAGTCAAAAGTAGTGGTGGGTATGCTTAAAGATAGGAAAACGGCTAATTAATGATATTACATAATCAATTTTATTAGTAAATCTCAAACATATAACATCAGAGCCACTGGACTAATATGAAAATGCGACAGTCAATTTGCCTCAAACACACACCTAAATTTCATCTCTGAATCATTCCATACAAACAAAATGTAAATTAATATTTCTAACAGAATCAATACATTCTTTCAAACGTAATAAATATTTATAACCTTGTGTCAAAAGATCTACTCCATATCACTTTGAGTTAAAAGTGATGTTCAAAAGATGCTCTGTGAGGAAAAAAAATTAAAACTCCCATAGTAAAATCAAGCTCACACAGTAAAATCAAGCTGACCAAAACAAACATGAGTAAAACCAAGCTAAACAAGACAAAGATGAAAGAACAGCAAAGACACTCATTAAACCAAAAATAGAGCTCAAGAAGTGTTTCCAACTCTGTTTATTATTTTCTATCAATATTTTCCTTTGTCCACCAACAACTTATTATTTGTCTCAAGAGAAATCATCTCATCACATTAATAAAGACCAAAATCAGCTATCTCGTGCTGGAAGCTGGAATAACTTTCTCGAAAAAAAATCCAATGCCAAAAGTGAGAACAGAAAAAAAGAGAGGGAAAAGAGAGAAGGGTGACGATTTGCATCTATGTGGCTGTCTTTTCATCAAGTGCAACACTGTTAAGATGTGTTGCCAGCATTGTTGGAGTACTTTGAACAGGTGGCATGATCCATTTAGTCCAATCATTTCTGCGTCTCACTTTATCACCCTACAAGGCAGAGATAGAGATATTAAACATATGTATGGGGCAAGTGATCCGTCTGATTAAAAATTTATTAAAAATGGGACCCGAAGTTCAATAATATATATTTAAGAATAACACGATTAGATCAAGAGATTGGAGAATAGGATACTCACATAATAGTTGTAGTAGATTATCTTGCAAACTACAGTCTAATGCAATAATATAAAAACTAGGGATAGTTACAAACAACAAAAAAAAAAAAAATACCATGAGGTTTGGGCCAATTGCAAAAAAAATCATAAGATGTTTCAAAATTACAAATGGCCCCTCAAGTTTGATTCTATCTTTTAAGGGGTAAATCTAATATTTCTATAAATACTATGAGGTTTTTGAAATGTCTTTTTGCTTATGAAGCGGGAAAATGTAAGACGGAAGGAATCAAACCTAAAGGTTTTTTTTGAGGTTTTCAAAAACCTCTGGATTTTTTTTTTGCAATTAGCCTGAACCTCGGGGTCTTTTTGTAATTATCCCTTAAAATTATTTTGCCTCACAAGAGAGATTTACTGTAACACATGTAACATAAGTGCGGATGAAAAAAGACTAGTTTAAACATATCTTGCACCTGTACTTCCACATTAGTTGAAGCTTGAATTGCATGTAGTATGAGTTGAATATTGTCCGTGAGCTGCATGACCTGCACATATGAGAAAGTAAAAAAGTAAATAGCCTTTAAAAGAAAAATATATTCTGATAAACAAGAAAAATAAATATATGATAAACATTCAAAAATAGCTCGAGTCAATGTATTTACCTTATTATTTTTTTTTTTGACAATCAATGTATTTACCTTATTGACAAGCTAGGAGCGAAGTTGGATACTGTAAATAAATAAGAGAAATTTATGACATTTACACCACACTTGGCATAAAGAGAAATAATCCATCCCAAACTTCCGGCTTTATAATAAATTGATTAACATACCTTCCATCCTTAATCCATTAAAACGGTATTTGTGTGCGACATTGTTCTCAGTAAAGCCTATTAGCCACCTACCAAAAATTGCGCTTTTCATGTTCAATTGCAAACCTAGTTGTTTAGGGGGGAAAACCCTTCCAAGTCCCACGGAATAGTAGACTTAAAGAACGCATCTTTAACCATTATAGGTTCTTTGATAACATTTGTACAAATCAGTCTACACCTACATTTTTAATGTTCTAAGTTAGTGGAATAGCTTATTTTGAATACTTTGGACAAAGAGGGCGTTAATTTAAGGTCACTCGTTATCCAGTAGACAAATTTAGTCAACAAATCAGAGTAAGATATTTAACAGATATAGGGATCTGTATGATCCACTAACCATATTATCTTTGAAGTTATGACCAGAAAAACAGTATCAGTGGGTGTTACTTTGACCTTATATCAGAAAAAACTGGACCTTTACATGGGTATCAATTTATAAAACTAAGTTGTAATGGTTTACGTCTTGGTAAATTGATGTCTATAAATCACTGTTTTGTGCGAAAATGGCTTTCCCAAATTCCTTTCATAAATAATTCCATCTGTCACAAGATTATTAAGAGTGTGAGACCAACCAAATGAGGAGGATAATGCAAGTCAATGAAGATCCAGTTCTAAGGTAAATCAGTCGCTACCTTTCTCATTTGCTAAAAAGATATATATATATATATATATACACACACACATATATATATATATATATGTTGATTGTATTCTTCTGCTAGATGTTTGATTACTTGATAGGGTATTTAGGCAAATTTTGCTATATTATGTCGTTAAACTAGTTACGCGCAGCTGTAGGATAATTATCTCGTTCTGTGGTACTTCATGTGGTTTCAATATGTTTATTTAAAGGGATAATTACAAAACTACCCCTGAGGTTTGTGGTAATAACAAAAAAAACCAGAGGTTTTTGAAAATTACAAACAGTCCCTTGAGATTTGGTTTCGTATTACACTTCACCCACTTTATATTTGTAAAGTTAGACAGTTATCCCCCGGTAGAATCAAACCTCAGGTTTTTTTCTTTTCTATAATTTTGAAACCTCTCTGGTTTTTTTGTAACTAGCCCAAACCTCAGGGGTAGTTTCTATAATTATCCCTTAGTTAAATAAACAACGGTTTTTTGGGTACTGAGCTTAGAGAATTTGAACAAAGATGATTTCTGCCTGTGTGGACCAAAGAGCATAGCATCTGTCTTAACTGATTCATATAATCATTCATAGGCCATTAATATCTTAGTTCATTCTAACCCCATCTACAGTCTAGCAAACCTTCTCTCCTCATTAACAATATGTATCTATTAGTTATAGAGAGAAAAATGATACTAATCCTTAGAGTAAAATCATATCGTATTCTCAATTTCTCATTATAGTTTCTCATGTATTAATTCACATGGACCTTCATTACTTCATGTTCAGATGGTTTTTCTTTCATTTATCTGCTAAACAAAAACGTCTTATCTTAATTCCTATCAACCCTTGTTATGGTAGTTTACTTGAACATGTATAGCTGGGCTACTGTACATTTTATGTGTTAAGTCTGACCGAAGTCGGCTTGTTTCTAAAACTAAACCTGATTGAATTTTTCTACCCCATCGCTTCTTACTTTCCATTTTTGCCCACGAATGATGAAACTGGGTATGTTACAACTAACATCATAACAATTTCTTCTAGTTTCTTTGATCAAACTAAGTCCTTCGAGGGTCATTAACAGTTTTTTTGTACTCATTACAAAGGTAATATGCCTTCTTCCATTATTGATTCACTAATGAGAGATTTGCAAGATAATCCAGTACTAATCATATAGGTATTAAATATTTTCTAAAACAAGTCCCTCTAGATCCCTCGTGGCTCATATGCTATGGCCTAGGATGTCACTAATTCGCATGACCCTTTATTTAGCAATTATGTCTACTGTCTTTTTTAGACAGTTGTGATTTTACATCTTCAGTAAGCAAAGGTACAGACTTAAATCAGTAATTACTCCAGAAGGGGCAGCAAGTATACATAATGTCCAGGAACTTTTGCAATCAAATTGTCTAAAAAAAATTAATAGAATGAAAATAGATTTTACAGTGACAGTTACCTTTCCCCAAAACTTCAATCTAACCTAACCACTTGTTTTAAGATTTTCTTTTCTCCACTAGCCATCTGAATTTTTCATAAACAATCTCAACTAGGCATCAAAATTCTCTTCTAGTAAATATTTTCCTCATCATTCTTTTTGTCCCGTTTCTTGCAATTACCATAAACAACCCTTGTTTCATTCTTCGTCAAACCTAAGAGATACCTCAAAAACTCCACAAAGTGCATTATGAACTTATCACATATTACAATAATCAAGAATCATTGTATAAACTATAGATCAAGGAATAAATATTACAATAATCAAGAATCGTGGTGTAAACTATAGATCAAGGTCTAAAAAATAGATTAGCAGTAAGATAATTATAAATTTCGTCAAACTTACTTTCTTGAAGCCAGCTATTAACTTAATTGAAACACATCCCTCACCATCCATATTCTGGCGCAAGAATGTGTCTTTTACCAGATTCTCATTACTGCAACAGATAAATAAGAAACACAACACGAGAAATCAGAGACATCAAGTAACAAAGGAAAGCGTAAATCATAAAACAAACTCAGCAAATATACCTAAAATAGTAATCTATCTGGTTCACTATCTTGGAATGCAAGTAAGGATCAGGCATGGAAAAAAACGGAACCATAGACATGGGTCTGAGCGAATCAGGATGGGGCCCAGATACATAAAATACCGGTGATGGCATTTCTGCAAGATGCATCAAAACATCAGCTTAAAGAACATAAAATATATACATATTATATATATGGGATAATTACAAAAAAAACTAGGTTCGGGCTAATTGCAATATAAGCCTGAGGTTTTCCATTGAGGTTTGATATTGTCTTACATTTTCCCGATTCATAAACAAAAAACATTTCAACCCCCGATATTTATAGAAATATTATAGTTACCCATTAAATTTAAGACACAATCAAACCTGCCTTTTCTAATTCAGAAACATGTCTGGATTTTTTTGTAATTAGCCCAAATCTCAATTTGTTTTGGTAATTATCCCTACATTTTATACACATTATATATATATAATGTATGAAAGATTGATTCCACACCTGGGTAAACTAGAGGAGTTACGAATGGTCGTAGACCTACAGGGGAAGATGGAGGAGGAATAAACGGTGAATTTGGAGCTGTTCCACGTAGGAAGGGCCTAGAACCACCTCGCTGTTGGGATGCATTGCCTTCTCTGCTGCCAAAACTTCGATGATGAGAATTACCCCAATCCTGCTTCCCACGATCCTGATCACGCCTTCCGTGGCTATGATGGTGGGGTCCATCACCATGAAATAGTGGCCCACTATTGTTCCTTCTAAAAGATCCTCCTCTTTGCCTAGCATCCCTATAAGTGTTGTCCTTAGAAGATTCCCCAATCGAAACACCGGATTTTCCTGGATTATGAGGAGGTGCTTCAACCACAACACCCTGTGTAGGCAGTGTTTGAGATGAGTTGTCATTAGCTGGCATGCTGCTATGACTCGAACTGCCACCACCACGTTTCATGGACCTCTGGCGAGAGGGGACTACATGGTTTGCAGTAGAATTTGGTGTTGAGATTCCAGTAGTAATCTCTTTAGGTGAAGACAAAGAGCCTACCGCCATCTCCTATGACACAATGTAGAAAAATTTCAAGTCAAATGAAAAAAACAATAACAATATTCAATAGGTAAAATTGCAAAATTAGTCCTGTAGCTATTAGGTCGATAGCAAAAAGGTCTTCTAAACATCATGTTTTGCAAAATATCTTGCAACTATATAAATATCTCAATTTTGGTCCTGCAAAATACACGGTTTGAAAAATAGTCTAGTAAATGTATGAAAATCTCCATTTTGATCCTAATTTCAACGGAAATTGAGAACTACATGTACCTCTCACGTAATGCAAGTGTAATTAGTAACAAAATCGAGATTTTCATATAGTTACAGAACTATTTTGCACACAATGCATTTTACAGGACCAAAATTGAAGGTGACCTTTTTACTACCGCCCTATAAATTACAGGATCAATTTTGCAATTTTGCCTATTCAAACATAAAAGCTATAGCACCCAAAAATTCAATGTGAAGACATAAGCAAAAAAAAATTGTAAAAAAAAAAAACGAAACAAACAATACACAGTGAGAATGAAACCTGTAATGAAGTGACTGATGAAGTCTGGGAGAGAGCTTTGAGAGAATATGTAGAAGAAGATTTAGGGGAAGCACGAGCAGACTCCGATAGAGCCGGCCAAGACTCTGCACCCATCACAACACCAACATCGGCCGTCGTCGCTCCGTTAGAAGGCTTGTTCCAAGCCGGCTTCTTCGATCCACCGCCATTTTCGCTGTTTTCAAGCTGAGAATCTGAACCATCTTCGGCAAAAGAAGTAGACGAGGCATCTTTGGGAGGGAAAGAATCAGAAGACGAAGCTACAAATTGTTCCTGATCAATAATTCCAGACAAAGAAAGAGGAGGAGGAGGAGAACTCCCGGAGGGCGACTGAATGCCACGCGCCGCCGCCGAAGACCGCCGCTGGTGATTCCGAGGAGAATTTTTCGGTGTGGATGATGATGAATTTGAAGCCATAATCTCGATTTTCAATTTCCGAAACAACTTGTCAGAACTATGATTTTTCCAAAATCAGTTCCCGGATTGGAATCAGGAATTTTAGAGATTGATCAACTAAACTGAAAGAAAAAAATAGAAATCAAAAAAATAAATCGAATCTGAGTCGATCAAAAAAAAACTTTCCAAAAATGAGGACTAAGAGTCCGATCGGAGCTCCAAAAGAGAGAAGATGGAGACGGAGGATGAGAGAGATGCTTCTTCTCCCTTGTATTCCTTTCCTCTTCTAACTCTCGTCTCTCTACTAGGTTTATTTCTTATGCTTTACTTAGTACAAGATATTTACCCATAGAGTTACTCTTTTTTTATTGTTATGCCCTCTAGTTATCTTTTTACCCTAATACATTATTATTTATTAAATTAAAAAGAACACAAAAAAGAAGTTTCATTTTATATAGACCGGTCGAAACCAAAAAAAAAAAAAAAAAAAAATTACACACCTCCCCTAAAAAAATGTAGGGTGGCGCTATTGGCACCCCCAAATTTGATGAGTACACCCACTTTCTAAAATTTCAAAAATGTCATTAAGTCAAAAGACTATAATACCCTTACTAAAAAGCCAAGTTCTAAATACACCCGCCCAATCTCTAAATACACCCACATCATTCATTTCAATTAAATCTACTAAAACACACCCACCCACATCCTTCACCTACATTCTTCTTCTTCTTATTCTTCTTTCTTGAGAAAAACTTAAACCTTGTTCTCATAAACCCTAGTTTTTCGACACCAACACAACAACTTAAATGGACAACAAAGATTTGATTCCTCCAACTATTGTAAGTATCTTCTTGGTTATCACCAAAATTATGTAATTTATCCACTTTACCGCTCGATATTTCTGCTGCACCATTGTTTTCCGATTGGCACGATCAACGATGGCACGATCATCACGCGTCGATCGTGCCCGCGTGGCAATATGGCACGATCACATGTTCAATGATCGTGCCATATTGCCGTGTGACACGATCAAAGGTGGAACGATCATGGTCATGATCGTGCCATTTTGATTTGTTTTTTGGTCTTGTTGATTTTGTTTTAATAGGGTATGGTCTCGTTGCCTACGGAAAATAGTGTTGTTTGTCCTCCCAAGAATGATGAGAATGTTGAAGAGCTTGGTGTTGTTACCGATTACACACACGTATTCACGACGTATGAGTTATTTGTTTCTCGGGATAAATTATTTGATTGGGTGCGTGAGAGAGGACATGAGCACAACATGGTAATTGTAATAAGTAGGTCGGACAATGGTCAAGGAAAGAAAAGACCTCGGATATTTTTGTCTTGTGAACGTAGTGGGCATTAAGTGATTCAAAAAAGACTAGAGATGTCGAACAAAATGATCTTAAGAAATTTGAAAAAAAAGTCTCTAAGAGAGAATCTGGAACTAAGAAATGTGGTTGCCATTTCGTTTGAGGGGTCGGCAAGTAACAATTGAAGGATAATGGTCACTAAATGTTGAATGTGGTGTGCATAATCATCCAATTGCACAATATTTGGAGGGTCACTCTTATGGTCGATTATCAAAAAGTGAGGAAGAATATGTGTTGGATATGTCACATGGCAATACTCGGTAGAAGGACATTTTGTTTGGTCTACAAAATAAGTTTCAAGATAATAAGTCCACCATACGGACTATCGCAATGCCCGTATGAAGAATAGAGTTGTCGAGCGTGATGGTCGATCTCAAATGCAACAACTTATGCATAAATTGAAGGAGCATGGATATGTCTATCATCATAGACGTTGCGAGACGAGTAACACCGTGAAGGATATATTCTTTGCTCACCCTACAAGCGTTGAGTTGTTGCGTGCTTTTCCGAGTGTCATTTTTATGGATTGCACATACAAAACTAATAGGTACAAGTTACCTTTGTTGGAGATTGTTGGTGTGACATCGACACATATGACATTTTGTATTGCGATTTGCTTATATAGGAGTACGAGCTGCCGGAAGATAATTACATATGGGCTTGCTCAGTCTTAAAATCATTGATGGACCCATCTTCCCTGCCAAATGTGATTATTACTGATAGAGAATTAGCTCTAATGAATGCAATAGAGACGACATTTCCCACATCGAGACATTTTTCTGTCGGTGGCACATTAGTAGGAACATTTTGGCAAAGCGCAAAAAATATTGGCCAAAAAAGAGAAGTGAGAATCTTTTAACCTCTATTGTAATTTATTGGTCATCGCCGATTCTCGAGCAATCATTTTATGACTTAATTAGGAGATTGCAAGTGAATTTTGTGATTATCCGGCCGCCGTACAATATGTAATGGAGCAATAGATGGGGCCGTATAAAGAAAGATTTGTGTACGCGGGACGAATAATGTCATGCATTTCGACAACACCACAATAAATAGGTAATTTACTTTATTGTGCTCATCATTGCGTTTATGTTATATCATATACAATCCTAAAAATTAATATAATATTGTTTGAAAAATCATTATAGGGCGGAGAGTCACCATGCGGATTGAAAAGCGACTGCGTCTAGTCGGGGTAATTTCGAGACATGTTGGGAATGATTCACACCCTCCTCGAGACATCACACACGCAACCGCTTCTTCTTTGAGAAGAAGCGGAAATATAGTCTTACATAAATACAAATCGATTGTATTTATGTCACTACGAGGTATGGACCCATGTATAATGTAACTCATTTTCACCATTTATTGCATGGACCCATGTGTAATATGTAACTTATTTTCACCATTTAATGCAAGGACTCAGTTAATATGTTACTTATTTTCACCATTTAATGAATGGATCTTACTCTGAATGGAAAGATTGTCTGTCCCCAACTAACAAGTCCATTTAATGGATGGACCAATTGAATATGTTACATACTTTCAATCATTTAATGCAGGACCCGCATAACATATGGCACGATAGGCAATATCATGATCGTGTCAAGCCTTATTGATCGTTCACATGAGGCACGATAGAAAAAAATGGCGATCGTGTCATCGTGCCTCATGTATGGCACGATCAATGATATGGCGATCGTGCCATCGTGCCATATCGATGAATGAGAATCACAAACAATTCAAGTTATACCAGAGAGTTAATCAACAACCAATTCATCCAAATCATTCCCAATTCATACCTAGTTATTAAAGTTAAACCAAAACATATTATATAAAAACTAAATATACAAAATATATACAATTCCAACTAAATAACCACAATATACACAATTCCAACTAAATACCCACAATCTACACAATATAATCATGGGGGAGGGTCCAAGTCGATGCATCGTGTCTAAATTTATACACCGTAAATGCTACATGCCGACGATAGGTTGTTTTTATATACTCCTCGTGTTAAGGACCGGTCAAATACATTTATAAGAAAACTCTCCACCCTCCTCAACGCAAACGGTCCACAACTATGACTATCATGTTGTTCGTAATTCTTTGATGGACCAACAACCTCGTCAAGTATTCTCTCGAGGTGTCAACTCAGGACGCTCTTGGTAGAAATCGGTTTGCCGTAGCAAAACCGAATAATACGTGCAAACGGATAGAGAGCCGCGCCGTCAAGTCTAACCTCAAGCGGTAGCTTGTGGATGTTGGAGTCATAAATCCAAATCGTGCAATCCTTCGCTATCCTCACAACAATCCAATGATGCCGATGTTGTGGATAAAAACAACCCGCAAAAAATCGATTAGAAATTAGGGAGTATGAACAAAACAATAATTAGTTAATTAATTTATACCGAAAAGAGATAGTTCTTACGTGGTCCAACGAATTCCATGGAGGCACCCCACCCCAAAGAGGTCGTTCACCAAAGTCGGCACAATGGCCTCCCCGCCGCCGCACCAATTCTTCTAATAATAGCTCGATCGGTAGAGAGGGTGTGGAGGTGTGTGGAGGAACATCGGAACAACGCCCTCGGGGGCTGGACGATCATAATCACCCATCTCAATATGTGGATCGGCATCAAGGCTATCATCATCATCCATCAATGAAGTCGACTCATGTGTGGTGCGTCGACGCTTTGTGGGCTTCTTCTTCCCGATCGGGTTACCCCGATGAACATAAACAACACCGGATCGGAACTCGAGATTGACATGCAAGTAAATAAGGAAGCTCATTGTCCATCGCAGTCAAGGTCCGGTGCCCATCAATCTACAAAATTGCAAGATCAAAATCGTAATTACTTAATTATTACCATAAGTTAAAATTTTAAAAATGCAAATTACATTTTGTACCTGACGGTCAAGAAAGCCATGCGATTCACGGAGGACTTGAAAACTTCCAGCGTGTGCGGCGTGGAATAGCAATGTCCGAGGTGGAACCCCACATGAATCCCCAGTTGGGTATGTAACAAATACGCCCATATCTAAGAAGAACAATAAAAATAGTTAAATTATAAGATGTATGTTTGTACTAAATGTAAATTATAAGATGTAAATTACATTAATATCACTTACCAAGAAAGCCCAAACAAACCGTAAATACGGAAAGTACTCTTGGGCTCGGTGGGTAATGTGTGAAAGGTAGTGGCATAAAATGAACGAGTACTTCCCCCATGAGAAAGACTCCCACCGATCAACGCGTCATCAACCAAAGTCCACCACGAATCCTCAATGATGTGGACCTTGGATCCCATGCGAATAGCAAATAATGTGCAACCAACAACTTCGCCACCTTCAACTCATCGGAAGGATCATCACGGAATGCACCGCCTGCAAAATGCAAGTAGATCCTCCATCGATACCTTAACACCACGGTAGTGTCTATCTTACAACCCGTTGGGAGGCGGCACGTGGTTGGTGTTCGGATTAAATGTGGTGGGGGCAAAGGATAGCCCGATAATTAAAGCGTACTCATATTTGGAGAATCGAATCAAACGGTTTCCAATCCGAAACCAAAATTCATCCTTGACCTTTCTTAACAACCTCATTCGCAATAACGACATGAAGGGCGGCATTACAACTAACCGCACGGATTTGTCCATCCGCAATACAAAAACCAAAACAGGACTTTCAAAACTCTTCATACACAAAATCCCCGCAATCATGCAACTCGAGTTCTAAGTCGTCAAGAATCGACAACTTTCTTTATACAAATTGATCTTGGCTTTATTGCCATAAAGTTGACCCTCTTCCAAGCCCATTTGTGAAAAATAGTAAAAAATCAAAATTAGCAATCAACCACTATCACCAAATCACATAGAGAACTCCAAAAAAATTGGTTTCTACTGGCACGATGGCTTATTCATCGGCCGTGCAAGAGTAAAGCCATCGTGCCATCAAGCGCGATGGTGGCACGATCGATGAATAAGACATCGTGCCAAAGTGCCGCGCACGATGGTGGCACGATCGATGAATAAGACATCGTGCCTAAGTAGCACGATGGTGGCACGTTCGATGACTAAGCCATCGTGCCACCTAGGGCTTCATCGACCGTGCCATTTGCCTTCTTCTTCAAAGTTCCATATTTCAAATTTTACAAATCAAATGGCGCCATAACTATACCCATCTCAAACCCATGCCCATACAACTACATAAAGACACTCAAACTACAAAAATGCAAGTTATTTTAAGGAAAAGTTGAGTTATAACAATACCTCGTCATTTTCTTCAGCGGCACGCCGGTGCGGTGTCTCGTCTCGGCTTTATTGTGGATGGTGGTGCACCATCCACGAAGTCGTCATCATCATCGGGAAGAACCATCTTCTTCTCTCCAGGGTATGTTTGGATTTCTCTAACCATTGCCGTCGAATAGAATAGTCTCTTGAGAGGTGAGTGTATTTTTGTTTCAAATTGAGAAAGTGGGGGAGGTGAGAGGTTGAAAGGTGTATTTTGGGGAAAATAAGACTAAGGGTAAAATTGGAAAAAGGGGGGTGAACTCATCAATTGGGTCATATTTGAAAAAGTGGGGGTGGGTAAACTTATAAGGTGGGTGTCTTTCATCAAATTTGGGGGTGCCAATAGCGCCGCCCAAAAATGTATAACTTCAATAATTTCACAAATATTTGTGTGAAACGGTAGACAGATCCTATATTTAAATAGAATTTTGACCCAAAACTATAGCTCCAAAAAAAATTCATATTTTTATATATATTTAGGATCTGTCGCATGAACTTTGATCCATGATACGGTCTCACATAAAATATCCTCTAATAATTTTGAGTAATAATATTTTTTTTGTAGGTTGATTTGGAAAAATATTAAATTAATAAATCATTAAATTTATAAAATAATACATATACCAGAATTCAATAGACCTTGTCTAATATATAAATTAATAACTCCTTAATACAAAGTGCATTAATGATTTTTTTTAAGTACAATGGAAGAACTTGGGGAGAGGATACACACACTCGTATGGAATCGAACTCGGGTTATTCACCCTTACAATACATGTCTCAACCACAGGTGAAAAAATACTCTGATTGTCATTTGTTTCTTGTTGAACTTTTTTGTTCTTAGAATTTTGGGTGTTGAAATTGTGTCACGTCAACATAATAACAATATACAATGTAGCTTTCTCATTCTTCAACAAAATGTTTATTCATTCTCATAATAAATTGAACAATATGTCATTAACTAAATAATTTTTTTTATAATTTAATTAATATATATATATTATTGATTTATCAATTATTTAAAATGAAATTGAGTCGGATAGGTCCGAAATTTGGGCTACTCCGGTTAAATACATAACTGAAATTCGTGAAAGCTTCAAATCTAATAATGCTCCTAGTTAAGGAACTGACTTACAACACAAATATACAGTTAATAGAGGGATTCACCCAGGAAAACCCCTCCTATACTTTAGTCGAATTCTGATTATAGTCCAAAGCACACATAATTAAGCAATTAAGAAAATGAGCTTTTTTAATAAATGAGAAAATATACACCTGGAACTTTGGATCTATTGGCTTTGCTTAGTAGATTAAGTATTAAGTCTCGTGGGCCAATTTTTATAAAATAATCAAAAAGGAGCTCATCTAAATAATTTTGGGCCACTAATCATAAACTGGAATTTAAGTAATTAAAATAAATAATTAATAATTGTAAGTTGAAAGTTGAAACCCCATCAAACAAAAAAATACTTTTATTTTCTCGTATTTGTTTCGAAATTGATGAACGTTACTTGCATTTGGAGTTAAGTTGCATATTACATAAAAAATATACACTTCACAATTTATTTCACTAACAATATTCACAATGATAATTTTTTAGGTTTTTTTATTTTATTTTTTCTTTGCATTTTTTTTTTCTAAATGGTATAATTAAGTGTTAAATGGGTCTAGTATAATTATTTGTATATTCAATAAATCGTTAACTGATTTCATAAACAGGCCTTTTAGGGTGGCTATATATGATTTACATTACATGATTTTCAATTGTCTCACCTTTAAGGACTCCACGGATGACGAAACAAATAAAAGGTTATTAGTTGTTCAATAAAAAAATAAAAAATAAAAAATTGAGAAAAGAAAACATCGACAATGTAGAGTTAGAACTATCAAATAAATTGAGTGACCCAAACTTGAAGCTTCTTTAGAGGCACAGATAGCCATACGCAAGCTTAATGAAAGAAACCATTCATGGTCAAGATGAAAATCGAACCAAGCTATTTGATACTCAATTTAAGATTAATCGTTAAAAGTTCGTTTGAGTTTTGGTTCTTTAACATAAAGAAACAAAGTTGAACACAAATTTTCGTTCGATAAAATATAAAGTTCGGCTCAAGTTCAACTCAATTAGCAAAAAAAAAACATATCATCATCATCATCATCATCAACTGCACATTATCCCACTATGTGGGGTCGGTGACATGAAGTTTTTATAGTGTCATTGTCTAAAATTAGTTGACACTATAAATTCACATCAAAAGCGCAAAGTTTTACGCCAGATGCCCTTCGTGACGTTTCATTCATACGGAGGAGAAATAAGATGAAATTCCAAAACAATCACCATAGGTTTTTCCACTTGTATGGAAAATGTCGAAAAGCTTGATGATGAGTTGAGATAGTTCTTTCTATCGTATTACATTCTACAAAGATTGATATTGTAAAATCAACATGTACATCATGGAACATGATGAGCAAACAATTAACATAATATCTATAAGAATATTAAGTTATCGAGCTCGATTCGTGTTCGACTCGACTAAAGCTCGTTTAAGCTCGACTCAATTAATAATTAAACCAAAGCTCAAACACAATTTTGAAACTCTATAAAAATTCAAACAAGCTTAAACAATACTATTTTCGGTTCCACTCGATTCATACCCACATTCATAGGGGTATATTTTTCTTATTTTTTATTTTGTGAGGATTGAGTTATACAAGGTTTATTTATTTTTTTATTTCTATGGTGTTTTTCAATCAGTAGCCGATTAATAATAATAGAATCAAATTAAATTAAAAAACATTGCAGGGCCACGTCCTATTCAAACGTGTTATTCAAGCATGAAAAAGATGATTGAAGTTGCACAACTAGACAACGACTAGCGTAATTGTCCAATCATATGTCTTAAACATCTTTCTCCACAACGACTTTCAAGCTGATTTGAGTTCATTGTCCTTAATAGTATTGGAATAATTACAAAAACAACCTTGAGGTTTGGGTTAATTATAAAAAACCCACATGTTTATCATAATTACAAATACACCGTCAAATTTGACTTTGTACTACAGTTTACCCACTTCACAAAGCAAAAATATTTCAAATACTCCCGTTACAATTGTGAAATTATTGCAATTACCTCCTTACATTTAAGGGAGAATCAAACCCAAGGTTTCTTTGTGATTTCAAGCATCTGAGATTTTTTTTTTGCAATTAATCCAAACCTCAAGGGTACTTTTGTAATTATCCCTAAAAGTATGTGTATTTGTCCAAACACAGATAGCTAGACCTGAAATAAAATGCAATGTAGGGTCAATCAAAAGTTAAAAGGCATAACTCCAAAAAAAAAAATATCATCCAAATGAAGTACGAATCAAAATTCACTAAACTAGTTGATCACTAAAAAAATATCCTTCTCCAGGTGCAAAAGAACAATAAATGAAAAATGAAAAATGAAAAAATTTCCCTGTAAATATATACATCCTTTTCCAAGATGACAAATAACCACACTTGCAGACTGCTTCGCCTATCCATTCTATTATGGCCGGCTTGAAGACATCAGAGAAAGAACATCATCTCTATCCCGGTACGATCATAGCTCATTCATTCGTTGAAGCTTGGGTACGATCATCACAATTGTAGACTGCTTCGCCTATATATTCTATTATGGCGGCTTGAAGACATCAGAGGAAGAACATCATCTCTATCCGGGTACGATCATAGCTTCATTCATTCGTTGAAGCTTGGGTACGATCATAGCTTCTCGTTGAAGCACTTTTTTGAAGTGACTTGAGAGACCAACCAAAACCCCTAATCAGTATGCTGCAAACAACCACAAGAAACTCATCCATTCTCTTTTGTAATTCAATGAGACTCTTGCGAGTCTCAGCTTTTGGAATAATATTTCCAGGCATAAAGATGTGCGTTGTTTTTTCTTATTTCCAGACATAAAGCTGTTTTCCTATGATATTTCCCTGCATAAGTTGCACGTTTAATTCATCAAACGTTCCACAACAAAACACCTGAGCCAAAAGAGATGAGTGAGTAAATAAGGGATGAAAGTTTGCCTACTTGTTATTTAAATGTAGGGACAATTACAAAAACTACATGGGAGGTTTGGGTTAATTACAAAAAGAACCAGTGTTGTTCGAAAACCACTTGAGGTTTGATTCTTTGTTAAATGAAATATTTTTTCTTACGAAGGAGGTAAAGTGTAATAAACAATCAAACCTGGAGGCTTTTTTATATAATTTTCAAAAATCACTTGAGTTTTTTTGTAATTAACCCGACCTCAGAGGTAGTTTTTGTAAGAGCTAGAATTCTCATTACCAGAGTGTGGCTATAGTTTTACATTCCCGATGATGCTAAGCATAGTCAAGCCTCTATTTCGAGGCATTATCCAGGTGCAAGCATATAATCACTAGATTGAGGTATGATCCATTTAATCCAATCAATTTTTCGCCTGACTTTGTCGCCCTGCAAGACAAAGAACCAGCAAATTATAATCAATGACATTCAAAAAGGAACAAATCCCAGGATCATAAGATCATATTAGCTAGAGAATGGAATGCTCAGTAACAGAGATAAATTATCTTTGGATAATCACAATACTACCCTTGAGGTCTAGCCAAATTTCAAAAAGAACCAATTATATTTCAAAATTACAAATACCAATTGACATATGTTTTTCTTCTACATATTGCTCATTTAAGGGATGTAATTTATAAAACAAACACAAAAACCGAACATGTATTTGTAATTATAAAAGATAACTGGATTTCTTTTTTAATAAGGTTAAACCTTATGGGTAAGGTATGTAATTATTCTTTATCTCACATATTTAAATTCTCAAGCAATATAATTTCAACTAAATTGACAAAGAGATATTTCACTTTTATAAAGATAAGTGCAATTAAATGATAACTAAATCAACACATATTTCACCTGGACTTCCACTACATTTGAAGATCGTATTGCATCCAGTATAAATTGAATATTATCGGTCAGCTGCAAGACCTATAAAAATGACATAGAATAAACTATACTTCACAACCATGAAACAAGTAAAGTAATTAAATGTGGAGCATCAAAAAGAGCTCAACTCAATTATATTATTGATGGCCAAGAGTGTCAGATATTGTGAATAAATGTAAGAAACAAATTATGACACTAAGCCGGACATATTAAAGAAAATCATACCTGGACTTTCTGCTTTACAATAAGTTCATTAATATGAGTTCCAAATTCATCCAACAAAACATTTTTCTTGTGCTACATTTTTCTAAATTGTCTGTACATAATTCCCTAGTCCTACTTCGATAGAGCCATAGCATGTAAAATCATAATTATTCTGAACACATTATCTGCCTATTTCTTCTTTAGTCTGTGTGTCATCCATTCAAACAGTTCATAAAATTCTATGTCTAATGGACACCAAAAACATGTTCATTGGTTTGTTGAATAAGCAATCAAAACTTTCTTAAGGACATCTGCTGGGTATTTAAATTCATCAACCTGTCAAAACCAATTTAAAGCTTTCCATTAACTTCAAAGTTTCGAGGAAGATCTTTTGCCATCCTCTGAGGTGTAAAGACACAAAAATTATCTAGCAAAAAAAGGTTGAATCTTTTGGGCATAAAAGAGTCACTAAAATAGTCCAGACGGTGTTGCCTAAATCCTAATTGATATCCCACTTGTGATACAGATTACATGTCATATACCAAAAGAATAAAAAATAATAAGCAATTAAGACACTTGTCAGTTTCGCCAACATACTTTTTTGAAGCCCGCTATTAATTTGATAGAAACCCAACCGTTGTCATCCATGTTCCGTCGCAAGAATGTGTCCTTAACCAAGTTCTCATGGCTGTAAGAATAAGTCATAAACAAGTAATCAGAGCTTCACATAGAAATGAAAAGCCATGTGATGATGGAATGCTAAACCAGAAGTAATAAAAATAATACCTAAAATAATAATCTATCTGATTCAATATCTTGGAAGGTAAGTAAGGATCTTGCATAGGAAAAGACAATGGAAACATAGGCATGGGTCTAAAATAATTTGCTGGATGAGGCCGAGGGACATAGAACATAGGTGGTGGCACTTCTGCAAGATGTATGAAACATCAGTGTGAATGATATAATAACATGAAAGCCTCCTGACTCTAAATTCACCACACAAACCTGAGTAAACCATGGGAGTAATAAAGGGTCGCATAGCTACCGAATAAGTGGGAGGAGGAACAACAGGAGGAACAAAAGGAGGTGCATTTGGAGGTGGAGTTGGTCGCCTAGTACCAACTCGATGTTGGTTGGTGCCAAAATATCTACGAGGATCACGTCTTACACCATGGTTATGATGATGGTTAATCCTTGCACCTTGTGTAGATGGTGCTTGAAACAATCTGCCATTAGCTGACCTCTGGGAGGTGGAGGCTACATGGTTTGAAGTAGAATTTGGGGTTGAGATGCTAGTACCAGCCTCTTTCTGTAAATAAGAAAATTTACAGAGTTAAAAAACAAACAAGTGAAAACCCTGTCATAGCCAAAAACACATATAATACCAAAAAAAACACATTATAGAGAAAAGTTGCACAACAACAACGAAAAGACAACAATGAAACCTCTGATATAGTGATTGATCCACGAGCAGATTCAGCGAGAGCAGGCCAAGACTCTGCCCCCATCACAGCACCAATCTCCGATTTCGAGGGCTTGTTCCAAGCTGGCTTCTTGCCTGCACTACCATTCTCAGTTTCCCCACTAGCCCGGGCATCAGAACCGTTCTCAACCAAAGAATTAGAAGTAGAAACAGAATCAGAAGATTTAGTAGAACATGGAATCACTAATTGCTCGTCTTGATCAACAGTTCCAGACAATGGAAGAAGAGGAGGATTTCGAACTTGAATAGAAGAAGCACACGGAGAATCAGTAGTAGCAGCCATTGAAAAACTAAGGTTATTTTTTTTGGCTCGGTGATTTTTTTTCACTCAATGACTGGCTCGGTACGCCTTATTTATAGGGATTTGGGAGTTTTGGTGAAATCAAACCACTCACATAATAAGGTTGGAAGTTTTGGTGAAATCAAACCACTCAAAGAATAAGGAATCAAAGAATGAATCAAATCGGTTAATGAGAGTTTGTGCGGATCAGAATGCCGACCGGAGATCAAAATTGGGAGGGAATAAGAAATCAAAGAATGAATCGAATCGGTTAATGAGAGTTTGTGCGGATCAGGATGCCGACCGGAGATCAAAATTGGGAGGGATTTTTCCTATTCGTTACTATCCTCTCCTCAAGAAAGAGTCCAAAATTACTTGTGGTGGGTTTCACAGTCGAATTCGTATATTGACAATCTAATTCGAAAAATTGGAGTATAAATTGAAATAAAAATATATATTTTGATTCGAATGTTATGCGAATACGAATATGAATAATCTCTATATTTGATTCGAACATTTAAATAATGTCATATATATTTATATTTATACAAATCACTCCTATGTATCTTTACATATAATAAATGTATATTTATTTATGTAAGTTATTAATATATAATAAATATATTGGAAATAAGCTTAATTTCATTCAGATAATATTGAGTTTGAGATAATGTTCTTTGCAGAAAATTAAAAAGAGAAAATATCCATTAAGCCCGATTTTTTTAAGTTTATCTAGAAATGTCTTTAGTAATTATCTATATACTTTGGAGAAAATAAGTTGTAGAGATTTCTAAAGTAGTAATTCTTTTATTAGACTATTCTAGTTGATGAATGATAGGCATTAAATCAAATAAATTCTATTTTTTTTTTAAAAAAGAAGTCAAATAAATCCTTAATATTGGTAAGATATATTCAAAGTAAATTAAATACAATTCTATTCAACACATAATATCTTTTAGAATCAAATTATTTATAAATAACATGTTTAGTTGAAAGTAAATTCAAATTATTGTCGTAATCTAATAAGATATCGTAATCGTAATATTAAAAAAATTTGAATAAAAATATTCTCTAGATAAACTTAATATGTTAATGTTGTACTCGATTATATCCATTTACACCCCAACTGGAACTATTTTTTGAACTACTCGATAGTTTCTGTTTCTCTAGTGGGTTTATTTTCTATACTCTTATAAGCACGACTCCAAAACTACTTAGAATATATCTTCGCTTAATGTTATTAAAACTGGCCATTATTTATGTATTCTTTAAGGGCTAAGGCCTTCTTTTGAATTGGGACACATTTAGTAAATTAACATAGTTAAAAAGAAACATTTTTTTTTTTTTTTTTTGAGAATGATAATGAAACAATAAGTGAATCAATCTAACAAATCATCCAACCAAATGAATAATTTCAGAAATATTTCTTCGGATTGATAAAGTCTTTAATTCTCCATTTGGTTACGATCTCTGTTAGTTAAATACGGGACGGGAAAAGTTCGTTATTTAGTACGTACGAGTATATTATGAAAATTTTCTGAAAGTTATTGCGAAAAAATCGGCAACAAATACAAAAATATTTAATATCCGGATCCATAGACGTACAAGTTTAATACGAATATAATATAATTATTAGGGAGTAATCATACGGCTTATTTTAATGTTATATTTTACATAGATTATAATTCATACTTATGTTTAGATTATATTAAAATTAATTTGAAGTATTTTATTAATTTACTTTAAATTATAACACAAATTGAAAATGATTATTTAATAATAGTTAGTGAGTTTTTAAGTGAATTGTATTTATACTTAGATTATATAAAACTTAATATATAGTTTTTTTATTGTATTAAATTATAAATTAACATAAATCAAAGATAATTATTTGAGAATAATTACTATATTTATATATTATTAATATTCTTATTTATTATTATATAATATTATAATTATACTTATCAATGATTTTTTAAAGATTTTTTGTTTTATTTAAATATTATAAAATTATAAATATGAAATTTTATTCGTGGAGTATTATACGAATAACTATAATACGAGTATTAAACGTTTTATTTGAAAAGTACAGAGTATTTAACGCAGCTTCAGAATGTGTACGAGAAACAAAAGTATTTTTCAATTATTCGTACATACGGTACTATATGAGTATGATACACATATTAACTAACATAGATTACGATTATTGGTACGATCTTCGTAGAAACTTGTATGAAACCCATTTAATACTCGTACATATGAATAATTGAAAAATACTTTTATTGCCCGTACATATTTTAAAGCGTTGTTAAATAATTCATACATCTGAAGTTAAGCATTTATTATATTTACTATTATTATTATTGAAGAATTTAATACACGTAGTATAACTATCCATATAATACTTGGCTAGTAGTACTTTATTTTTTAATATATTTTATAATATGTAAATTAATCCAAGCGAATTCTGTGGAAGAATTATGCAAAGTAACCAAGGAACGCAACAATCGTATAAGTTTGCAACACATACTTTGTTTTACGCTACATTGTTCATATTAGAACTCTACTTTTCGAAAAAAATTATTCATCCACTCTCTAGAATTCTACAACTTCGGACCAACACCCACTATGGCATTTTGCATTTATTAGATACAGTGGAATAGAATTTAGAGCAGGAAATCTAGAGCTGTCAAAATGAGTTTGGCCTAGGATCAATCTATGATTTTGTAAGTTTGAAAAGAACCGATCCTATTTGGCCCCACCAATTAGGCTCAAAATGTTGGGGTACTTGGTTTCATGTATATTTTAAAGGGTTGGGCCCCAGGTTTAGCCTAAAAAATAGTGGTCGACGGAATTACGGCCCAATCCAACCCGCTTCCCCCATGGCCTGGTAGGCCAACATTGGATCGGCTCTGCCCATTTGATAACTCTAATTAAGGAAATCCAAATCCATTGGGTTTACTAGTATTTATCCAATTAGTTTGAAAATTTCCAAAGTATCCACATGCTTAGAGGCAGAGGCGGCCTTGGGCGGTGCTAGCTGGTGTCGCCGCACAGGGGCCCCCTCCGGCGAGGGCCCCCAAAGTTCTTTTATTATATATATATATATATATATATTGTTTAGTTATATAGATATCAAGGTGGATACAAATTACAAAAACTTTAATACTTGGTAGCAGCAGAATTGAATTTATTTTCCCAATTTCTATCTCTGACTTTTGTTTTTCTTTCTTTCTTTCTTTCTTTTTTTTTTTTTTTTGCAAAACAAAACAATATTCAATTGAGAGTGAAATTGTTAGGAATTAATTGGTTATGAAAGATTGATTGATGACTTGTAGATAAAAATACAAGAAGATCAAATTTTCATAGCTTATTCATTAATAGTTTTTTTGTCTTTTCTCGATGGTAAACTATATTAAATATTTTTTTAAACTTTATTTTAATGAGACCAAAATGTTAAAGTTGGAGTATGATAATTTTTTATTACTAAAATAAGTATTTTATATGTTGAATCAGTGAAATTATATTTGTAACATTATTTCTGTTATTTTTAAATTTTGTTTAATGTAAACACAAAGGTTTCATTATTATTATTTTTTTTTAATGTAAACATTGATTAAATTATGTTGCGTATGCTTCTCTTGGGAATTCACACGACCCAACGACGTGACGATTCACGGGGACCACTTTCAAATGAGAATAACAATTTCTGGCAAAAAATAATCTTCTTAAATTTCTACCTTAAATTGCCATTTATTTTTACTAGACTTGTTTTACCACCTCTATAATTATACGATCAATTTCAATTTGGCAAATCAACCAAACAGTTATAGTAGTAGACAGGCTTTAGCTCTCATAAACCCAATTGGTAATAATAAACCTATTAATTTACATTTGACCAATATAGATAATATACGTAAATTAAACATATACTCTACTTTAGATCATAGTTGACCAATAATGTTGCAATTCAACTTCAACAAACATGCTTTAATTCATTTAAAAATCTAATTTTTAATTGTTGAATAATATCAAAAGTCCAAAACTTGCATGATTAGCAAGTTTAAAACTGAAGATCTTAACACCTTTTTTTTGGTAAAATTTCAGTGATTAATTTTCGAGCAACTATTTTTTTTTATATTCTTAAAATAATTAAGATTTGTAATATATAGCTCATCTAAAATGTTTATAAAATAGTCGTTTTTGAAGATAAAATTATATATTTTGGAAATGACGGACATAATATACCCCTAAAACCAACTTCTTCACATTGTTTAATTACTCGCCGCATGCCAGATTTTGAAAGAATAATTTTATGGCTTAAGGATTCGGAAAAAAAAATTTTATGGCTTAATTGTAATTTTGGTCCTGTACATATAAGGAGGGGGTGACATATTTAGTTCTATATGTATTACGTCTAGCAAGTTTGGTCCAATAAGTATAAAGATGTGACATATTTGGGCTTGTAAGTATCATATGTAGTAATTTTCGTCCCGTATATTTTAAAAAATGGCCTCTATTTTTACTGGCTAAAAAGTTTACTTTAAAAATTGATAATTCAAGTGTCAAGGCTTTTCTGAAAAACAAAATTGAATCAAAACCAGAAAAAGCTCAATTACTTAGATGGCAAGCTGAATGTCAATATTATGATTATGATATTGTCATTATAAAATCTCATGAAAATATTCTTGCGATTTCTTGACACGAGATGGAAGACGGCGTTCTTGCGACGAGGTCCTTAAACGAGTAAGACATCTCGGGAAAAACCTGGAGAGTCTAGAAGCGAGATTTTGGGGCGTTATGTCTCAATGCGAGAGATTCCGGGCGACTTGTGGTGACAGAAATCCGTTTCTAGTCAAATACGAGCATGTCGGTTCGCTCGAGGACAATTGTTCTTAGCGGCTGCAAGGGCCTCTCTTCCGGCCGCATCTCCTACGGTGCAAAAAGGGGCCGAGAGAGTATGGGGCTCTAACCCGGGAGGTTATGGATTCAAGTACCATAATCAAGTGTTGCGGGTGATGCATCCCCCGAGGTGTACAAGCGTAGCGAATGTTGAAGCTCCGGTGTCACAACCCGAGTCATCAAGTCAACCCAAAGACACCCGGGGGTAAAAAGAGGAGAGTTGAATCTTAGGCCACAGACATGACAAATCTAAGGTTCAAACCGACGAAAATAAGATTTCTCCTATGCAGGTATATCAACGGCAATGGGAGAAACTAGTTACAAGACAATGTATTAACCCGAGAAAACAATGGTTGATATCTCAGGCAAGTATCCCGAGTTTGGATGAAACCAGGAAGTCATCCAAATGAAATGAGGGAATGGTATACTTTTGGAGCTTTAGCTTCAATCTATACCGTATCACCATGATTCCTAGAAATTTCAAAATTACCTAAATGGATTGGGGAAGCAGTTTACGAGACCTGGGCGATAATTCACACTTGGCCGGAGGAGATATTTTGGAGGCGTATTTTATCGGTGCGGCTCCGAACCAAATGAAGAAAGGCTTTAATGAAGCTTTTCATTTCATCAAGCTAAGAAGACCGGATGGAAATGCTTTAAAATACATTAAGGTAGCTTCAGGAAGAAGGACCGAGTGTTAGTAGGAACATTTTCAAGACTTCTACCAGACGAGCATGGGGTCTTTGGGTTTGTCTAACGGAAATGGACAAGGTCAAATATCCATTCAAGTTCTTCCAAAATTCGACAAATGGATCTTTCCTTTTGAATTCGATGATTTGGATCAACCACGAGGATTTGCGGAGGAACTCTTCGAGACCAAAAGAAGAATTCTCACGGGAAATCAAGATTCCGCAAGCAAAGAAACTTACAGAAAATTATGTAACATGGCGCATGTTGGCCGTTGGATCGGCCAAGAATCTGTCAAGCATGCCCCGACCGAAGGAACCCGAGTTTGGGAAAGGATTCCGACCTAAACCCGACCAACAAGATCATGCATTTGGAAAGGATAAGGGCCCGGCTCACAAGACGCATTATCCTGGGGACCACGTAAACCAAATTTTTAAAAGATTCCCCGACAAACATCACATGGGCGAGTCACGCGGGAGAAAAAGAAAACCGGTGGCGAGGCAATAATGTGGGATATGATGTGAGTGACATCATATATATCGGCAAGATTTGAAGTCCGCCTTTGAAGTCCAGGACTTACCTCTATAAAATGCAGGATTTGAAGGAAGCTGGGGACATCGAACATTTTCCTTAGTTTTCTTACAATAAAATCTGAGTGAAAAATTTGTAATATTTTGAGTGTTTTAGTTTTATGTATTTACGAGTGCAAGCCTCAGCTATGAGAGGCTAAACCAGTATTCTCCTCCCAAAAGGAGATTACTAATGTAATAAATATTTTTATAAGTTCTTAATAAAAAGAGGCTTTCTGCTTCAACATGTGGTCATAATGCACTATTAATTCATCCCGTTTAAGAATTACTTATACGCCTGGAGTAGGAAACGAACCAAGGCTATCTTGAGCGATTTACGAAGGAGTCGGATAACTTGCAGATCATCTTCCCCGAGGGTGAGGTTGAGCAGTGAGGGAGCCGTTTGTCAAAAGATCTGGGGGCAGTAATTTTCCGATTGGTGGTGTTGCGAGTCATCTCACCCGGTGCTGTTTCGGTCAAAAAAGGTATGAATTTTAAGGGATTTATTAATTTTACGGAAGCTTGTTGGGCCTGATATGGTCGTAATGGACTATGTTCATTTTCAATCTATAGACCTAATTTGTATACGGATTTATACTTGAAATGAGAATTTTGATTAAAGTATGTCCTGTTGAGTTTATAGGCTGGAAACCTGACATGATCCATTTAAAACCTCTGAATAGAGATTTGATCTAAGTAGGTGTAACAATGCCACGAACAAAACATGTGACAAAAAATAAGAATTCTAGTTTCTCGAAAAATCCGAAAAACAAATTGATTATGGAGAAAATTTTTCATGTTTAATGATTAATGCAATAAATTTATTATTATGTAGTAGATTGCCACAAAATAGAGTTTAAAGGGATAGCTTGAACGATTGTTTTAAAAGGATAAAACCCAGGGGCAAAATTGTCCATAAGAGGCGAAGTGTAATAATTTTCATAGTTCAGGGTGCAAAGTGTCGCAAATGAAAGTTTAGGGGGCAAAGTATAAAAAGGGGTAAAGTTGGGGTGGTTAAATGTAATTATCTCTTATCCAATTGGTGTGAAAATTTCCAACGTATCCATATGCTTAGAGGGGTAATAATTGATACTCTAAACAAGAGGAGTATCAATGGAATCCAGATTTGCAAAAGTTTGTCCATGAGTAGATTCAACACTCGTGAAGGGGTTATAACTTATAGGAGAGAGAAACGATTTGAATCGCTTTATGCATTTTTATTCAAACTCAATGCAAATTCAGGTAAAAGTTTCTGAAACCTTAAGTCTAATTAAAACTGAAAATCCTAACACCTTTTTTTTTTGTAAAATTTCACTGGCTGATTTTCGAGCAACTAAATTAATTTTTTTTTTATGTTCTCTAAAATCATTAGATTTGTAATAGCTAACCTAAAATGTTTATAAAATTAAATTTAGTGTTTTGAAACCCGGACCGGACCGGCCGGTTCGACCGATTTAACCGGGAACCGATCTGATGGAGATAAATATTTGAAGATTTTTTATTATCTATTAAGATTAATTTATTAGGTTATTTTATTATCTTTTAAGAGTTTTCAATTGTTAGGAGTTTTATTGTTGTAGGATTTTAATCCTATAAATATTTGTTTTGTTATTGTTTTTAGGGAGGTTGAATTATTATTAAATTTTGAGATTTATTCTCTTGTTCATTGCAATTTACGTTTCTTCGCGAAGTTTCGTATTGCTTTTGTTCGTTGCTCGTTTATTTGTGCTTCCGTCTGCATCAGTTGGTATTCAGAGACCAGTCTACGCTCCCTAAACCATGTTGTCTGGACAGGATCCACAACACATGAACAACATCGCACACATGAACGACATCGTACAGATCTGTCAACAGATCAAATTGTTGACACAATGGATAATCACGTTCCGCATCCAGCAGCAGAAAATTTTCGACATTGTCACCGCCCAACTCACGGCTAACCGAGATCGAGCGCGCGAGGCAGGCGATGAAGTCAGTGGTCGGAACTATCGCGGTGGATGTGGTTTTGATTTTTATCCATCCCCACATATTTTGTCAAATGAGGATGAAGATGGTTATGACCGACCACCGTTTTTGGTGAAGAAGATGAAGCGACAATCCGAGATTGACTATGACAAACCTCTACAATTTAAAGAGAATGGTGACTATGATGGCCCACCAATCTTTGTGAGGAAGATGAAGACATTATTCGGAGATTGGGTATGAAATATCCCTGCAATTTGATGAGAAGAATGTTGGTTATGATGACCCCAAATTTTTGATGAAGAATTTGACAACACTATCATGGAGGTCGGCTCACGACGAGCCTCCAAATTTTGACGAGGAGATTGGTGGTTATAATGGGCCATTTTTATCTTTGATCGAAAAGTGACGCTTAATTTCGATGGTTGCCTACGAAAAATCGCCCAAATTTGACGAGGACGCTTTTGGTTATGACGTACCACCAATTTTGGCCAATGAAGATGAGAATCGTCATACCCATGAGGTCATGCAACATGATCTTAACCTGGGAGAATTTTTGTTCAATACTAAAAGGAAATATTACCATTTAAAGACATTGGTATTGGACTACCAATTTTCTTCAAGCATATTGGGAGATTCATTGGGATCGTGGAAATTCCTTATTATACGGCTCCAAGTGTGCTGAAGAGAAGCTATGGACAAGTAATGGATTGTTTTCTCTAGCTCAAATATGTTTTGATATTCGCCTTATTTTTCCATCTCGTCCTCCTCGCGCCCCTCCATGGTTTGATAACTTTTCTAGGATCTCCCTTCCGATTCGAGGACGAATCGCCTCGACCCCGGAGAGAATGATGGAGATAAATATTTGAAGATTTTTTATTATCTATTAAGATTAATTTATTAGGTTATTTTATTATCTTTTAAGAGTTTTCAATTGTTAGGAGTTTTATTGTTGTAGGATTTTAATCCTATAAATATTTGTTTTGTTATTGTTTTTAGGGAGGTTGAATTATTATTAAATTTTGAGATTTATTCTCTTGTTCATTGCAATTTACGTTTCTTCGCGAAGTTTCGTATTACTTTTGTTCGTTGCTCGTTTATTTGTGCTTCCGTCTGCATCACGATCACATGGCCGGTCCGGTTCTATATTAAAATCGATCGAGTGGTTAAAAAAACGTTGCCACCCGATCAAACCAGGTAGAAAACCCGGAAACCAGTGACCCGGTTAACCCGGTTCAATTTTTTAAAGCATTTTTTTTTGTTTTATTACAAAATTGAACGGAAAAGTATTTGGTAAATTTATATATAACTATTCCTTATATTCAATTTATACATATACCTAGATATTATAATATATTAAATTTATTTTTATTTGTATTTGTATTTGTTTATTTTCTATATTTATATGTACTAGTATTTATCTTTTACATTTATACATATATATATATGTGTATGTATACGGATCAACTGGTTTTTTTATAACGGTTTAACGGGTCGAATCAGTGATCCAATAACCCAATTATTAATCCGATTCGTTGTCCGATTCGGATTCAAAAACATTGATTAAATTATGTTGCGTATGCTTCTCTTGGGAATTCACACGACCCAACGACGTGCCGATTCACGGGGACCACTTTCAAATGAGAATAACAATTTCTGGCAAAAAATAATCTTCTGAAATTTCTACCTTAAATTGCCATCTATTTTCACTAGACTTGTTTTACCACCTCTATAATTATACGATCAATTTCAATTTGGCAAATCAACCAAACAGTTATAGTAGTAGACAGGCTTTAGCTCTCATACGCACTCAAAGCTCAATTTGGCAAATCAACCATTATACTTACAAGACCAAAATTGCAATTAAGCCGTGATTTTATCATATCTTACGTCTAAGAATAAAATTTGATACAAAAAAATCAATCATAAAATAAAATATAAAATTTGTTACTCAAATGACAAATCTCTTGGTCCAAATGGAATGTAGGCAATAAAAAAGAAATAGAGTGAAATTAGGAGAAGTGACCCTAGTCAAGAGCAAACTTCTGACTAATCTCAGCCATGCAAATGCACCTTACCAGCATCTCTAATCATCTCCTGTCTCGATATTATCTGGTGATCTTTGTTATCCTTATTATAATATTTAAAATTATATAAAAGTTAACATAAAGAAGAATAGGCATAAGTAAGATTTTTTCTTTTTTTTTCTTTCTTTTTTTAAATATTTCTTTGGTACTTTTCCAGATTCATGCATCATTTGGCAGTAAAAAGCAGTATTTTTGATACAAATTCAGAGAAAAAGAATGTAAATTCGAAGGACAATTACGAAGGTCCGGTTTGTCCTAAGCCTCGTCGTCTTGGATCAGCCTTATCAGCGCAGCTCCTCAATTATCCCCACCTATGCAGTGAGACCCAGTAAGTAAATATGGGAAAATAATTTCTTTGGTCATATAACTCATAACTATTTTGAAATTTAGTCATCCAAAATAGTAATTTTTAATATTTAATCCAATATCTTTTAAAAATGTTGGCATATTCGGATCAAAATTGTGTAATTTTATTGGAAAATAATAATTATGACTGGTATAGTGTATGTCAAAAGAAATTGGAGATTTTGGTGATTTGATGCAAAAATTTCCACCAAAACATTAAAATTCCCAAATTTTATGTGTCAGTTTTTGCGTCAAATAACCAAAATCCCTAAATTTCTTAGACACATCAGCACTCATCGGTCATATTTAGCGATTCCAGTGAAAAATTATACAATTCCGATCAAAATTAGACTAAATGTCCAGAATTTTGAAAGATATTGGAGCAAAATTTATGTATGACTACTTAAAGTACTAAATCTTTAGATTATCTAAGTTACATGACTGAAAAAACTATTTTACCAAGCAAATATCATTAATGTGCTTATTATATGAAGAATACTAACTAATCGAGTAGGAGGCAGTGAGCCTGGTTTGAAAATTAGGGAAAATAGTTGTTTTTGTCCTCTAACTTGGACTACAGTTAAATCACTATAAATTAATAACACTGATTTAGCGAAATATTAAATAATCGATAAATTAATAATTTATTAATTTATAGAAGTATAACTTGTCGAAAAGCTTTTTTTTCCGCTTGTGGATAATACGCTCATTTAAAAACTATTGAATGATTGCAAAGTATTAAACTATTTTTCTTTATCACCAAAGAAAATATCAAAAGATCAAACCTTATAATATAGTTATTATACAATTGAATAGATATTGAAACTAAAACTGCAGAGTTGTTGACCGGCGAGATCGAGAGCGGCATGTGAATTGTGAAGTCAAAGATAATAATTCTATTGTAGATGATCTTCTCAAAGTGAAGTTCAACATCGTTATTGAAGTTTTTTTTGTTGAGTTACAAGAAAATCACACTAAAAATCACTTTACAAAAGTCAGAAACGAGATTTAAGATGACATAAACTTCAACAAGAAATAAATAACAATCATACTTTATTAAGTTTTCATATTTTAATCATATATAAATGTATAATATATCAAGAGCTTATTAACTTATATATCAAAAGAGCAGTATATGAATTCTCGTATATGTATTATCATATAAGTTTAACGAATTATTAATTTTTAGCACATTGTCTTCGAGTCGGAACCGGAGAAAAATATTATTTAAGCGAAGTTATTAATTAATCTAGTATCAAAGTATTAAGGTTTTATTATACTTATAGATTTAGTCCTCTAAATAGTCACCTTTAAATTTTGGTCAAATATTTTTCAAAAATTTACGCATTTAGTCGAATTTTGACTGGAGTTATTTAATTATACTGGAATTGTTAGTTAGGACCGATTGATGCTAATGTTATGTAGACGCAAAAATTGACACATCAAATAAATCACCAAAATTTTGCACCCAAAATATGGGGATATAATGTTTTGGTGATTATTTTTGCGCCAAATTACAAAAAACCTCAACTTTTTGGACATGTTTGCACCTGATCAATCATAGCCAACAATTTGTGATAAAATGCATAAGTCAAAATAAGATTGAATGTGCACATGTTTAAAAGGTGTTGAACTAAAATTTAAATGTGATTATTTAGAGTAGTCCAAATAACATGACCAAAAGAAATTATTTTCCCTGAAAACTAATTAGAGTGAAATCTTTTTTCTGTAACATATGAAAATGCAACATTTTTAGTTTTTCTACTTTGTTTGAAAAGAACTAAGACTTGTAATTGTTTATTGTTTCAACCGAAATATACAGCCAAATGAATTCTGATCAGGAAGGAGTGGGATGCTCAACATAAATGCTGAGAAGGTAGCCTTGTAGGGACATGAGGGGGCTTTACCCCCCCCACCCCCAAACGACTCTATTAAAGTATGTATATTATATATTTAAATATTATTTTCTTGTATTTTTATTTTTATTTTGTTTTGATTTAGCCCCTCAAATTAATTAGCCCCGAAAAATTAAATGTCTAGCTCCATCCCTGCACAATCTACAGTTGCCTCCTTAAATTTAAGAGAGAATCAAACCTGGTGGGGTTTTTTGTAATGCTCATCTGGAACGTGTGAGTGGTTTGGATCTCCGCCTGGACGAACAGATAATCCATTGGTTCATGATCTTCAATTCCTTCAATATCATCGTGATCAAATGGGCATTTTCCCACCATTTACCCCAACATAGTGTACAAACTTATGTAAAATGGTGAAAATTATACAGGTGATGTCACACTATGTTTGCATAAATGATAACACATACTGTAGTTATTATGACGTATGAGGTTCTAGGTTTAAGATACAATATTGCAAAGAGGTCAGCCTAGGTGAAAACTAGGGCCTCTCTCTAGTTTACATCATCAACTGCAATTTAAGCGTGATAGGTAAATATATCCAAACAAAATAACCACTACAAACAAATATGTGTTTAGCGACGCCAAAATTTCCACTTGGTGACGCTTATTAGCGTCACAAGGTACATTACCTACGCTTTTAAAGCGTCATGAGTTGCGTTGTTAAATTTGATGTCACGAAAATATTTGTGACGCAAGATCTATGCGTAGGTAAAATTCATTTCCTGACGCTTTTATCAAATGCATCATTATGTGGCGACGCTACTTTCTGTCACAATTACAAATGATTTAATATATTTTAAATGAAGTTTTGATGACGCTAAAAGCGTTGTTAAATTTAGGGATGCTATTGAGCGTCTTTAAAGTCGCGACGCTTTTGAAAATTAGTGTCATTAAAATTGTGACGAATTTTATATTTCTAGATTTTGTAAAATTATTAGAGATCAATTATTTATTAATTTTTTTAAAAAATATTAAACTTAATATTTATTTTTTGACTCATTTAGAATATATATTTATTGTTAATCAATTATATACCAAATGGTCTCTATTTATTAACTCTCAATATCATTCTCTACACTTCAATCTTTCGATGTGGGATAGATATTCTAATTTTTAACTTTGTGACGTTTTTTAATAAGTGTCGTCATTTTAGTGACACAAACAATGAAAGTGTAAGTAAGTTTTAAAAAATTTGGCGACAAATAGAAAACAGCGTAAGTAAAATTAAAATTGGCATAAATTTTATGACGCTTTTTAATAAGTGTCGTCATTTTAGGGACACAAATAAAAAAGCGTAAGTAAATTCTATAATTATCGTGACACTTATAAAAAAAAGTAATTTTATTAAGTAATGACACTTCAATTAAAGTGTCATTAAATTGAATAAAATGCTAACGCTTTCTAGTAAATGTCACTAATTTTTATAATTTACAACACTTTTTAAAAAGTGTCATTAAATACTTGTTTATAATGACGCTTTTTGGTAGCGTCTTTAAATTTGTGTTGGGATAGATCATTTTTCTTGTAGTGAACAATTTTCTAATATGTTAAATTCGGGGGACTTGGTACGGTCCCACACATGAAGCGTACCCAATATGAGGAAGAGAGCTCAAGCCCACTTCCATCCTAAAACCAATTGGTAATAGGAGGAGTAGTTCACTTGGCTTATAAATTGGACTCTCTTCCCTTAATCAATCCATGTGGGACAACTCACAAGTGACATATCTTAACACGCCCCCTTCACTTGTGAGTCATTCATCAATTCATTAATCATTTTTAATTATCATCACATGATCCACCATGCTCAATCACATCATGTGATACGACCCACCTGGGGCCGAAGCAATGGGCCCGCTTCGATACCATGTTAAATTGGGGGACTTGGTACGGTCCCACACATGAAGCGTACCACGATATGAGGAAGAGAGCCAAGCCCACAAGTGAGGTTCCATCCTAAAACCAATTGGTGATAGGAGGAGTAGCTCACTTGGTTTATAAATTGGACTCTCTTCCCTTAATCAATCCATGTGGGACAACTCACAAGTGACATATCTCAACACGCTCCCCTCACGTGTGAGTCCTTCATCAATTCATTAATCATTTCTAATTATCATCACATGATCCACCATGCTCAATCACATCATGTGATACGACCCACCTTGGGCCGAGCAATGGGCCTGCTCTAATACCATGTTAAATTCGGGAGGACTTGGTACGGTCCCACACATGAAGCGTACCCAATATGAGGAAGAGAGCTCAAGCCCACCAAGTGAGGTTCCATCCTAAAACCAATTGGTGATAGGAGGAGTAGCTCACTTGACTTATAAATTGGACTCTCTTCCCTTAATCAATCATGTGGGATAACTCATAAGTGACATATCTCAACATAATATATATATATATATATGAGGAAATGGTACAAAATAGCCATTTCTAAATTGCAAAGATTAAAAATAGCCAACTTTTTCAAACACATCCTTTTTAACCATTTTGGGGTGTGAAATGACATTCATTCCCTTTAAGCATATGAATGGTCATATACTTCTCTTTTCACTTATCTCTATGTATTTTCTTACTCTTTTTCTTCCAAGTTTTGTTTTTTAAAATCGAATCTGTATTTTTCATTTTTAAATATGCAATATGGGTGTTGAATTATAGATATCGAAAAGAGGATTAATTTGATATATTATTCATGCAAAACGAATTTAAAACGAAAAAATTATTTAAATTCAAAGTTTTTTGGAGAAAAATAAAATAACTGCTACAGTGTCGAGTTACACTAACTCGAGCTACAGTAACTGGAGCTACAATGTTCGAGTTACACTAACTCGAGCTACAATATTCGAGTTGGTGCTAAAGTGTTCGAGTTACACTGCTACAGTACTCGAGTCACTGTGGCTTTTTCGAGTTTTTGGTGTGGTTGGTAATGTTAGTCTTTTGAACTACTAAAGGGCAAGTTTGAAATTTCACACCCCAAAATGGCTAAAAAAGATGTGTTTGAAAAAAATGGCTAAAAAACATTTTTAATTGGCCTAAGCCAATCTTTTTTCTTCTAAGTGGAGTTGATTTTTGTTTTTGGTAGCAAGAAATGTACAACTAACAAGTTGATTTTCTTGTGTATCATGTAGTTATTTTGGCTTCTTCTACATTTGTTAAGTTTGGGTTTAGTGACAACATGGGAATATAATAATTGGAAGGGGTGTAGAACCAATGAGAAACTATGTAAATGGCCAGGGGTGTTGAACCAATGA
Organism: Rehmannia glutinosa; assembly: GCA_016081115.2. Classification (NCBI taxonomy): domain Eukaryota; kingdom Viridiplantae; phylum Streptophyta; class Magnoliopsida; order Lamiales; family Orobanchaceae; genus Rehmannia; species Rehmannia glutinosa. The sequence continues at coordinate 82,789,364 of CM071930.1, read as the reverse complement.
GAAACTATGTAAATGGCCTATCATTTCTTTGGCAAAAACTCATATCAAAAAGCCTCCGTGTCGCATTTTGTGAGATGGATATATCCCTTACAACGCGTGACCTAAACAATAAGGACAGTGACATTTTCATAAATAATTGACTAGCTAACCCGTGGGTATGATGATAATTAAAAACTTTTAGGTTTTTTTGAAGCAAATCCATCAAATAGGTGTTGTTATTCATGCTACAACAAGTATATATACACTTGGTAAGTGGATAAAATATATTGGTGAGTAGATAAATATCAAATGTCTCATCTTCTAAAAAATATGGTATTTAAACGGTGAATGCTATACCAAATATACTACATCAGATGTAGCATGTACATGACCAAATATCAAACAATGTCCCTGGATAAAGTTTGGCGTTTTATTGGAAATGAATGATGAGTACCAAACTAAAATTTATGTTGTGGTTTAATCAATTCATCAAGCCAAAATTGTTCACCCAAAAAAAAATGTTCACCCTAAATATATGGGTTACTGCGGTCAATCAATAAAACGAACTAATTAAATAGCGCAATTAAAGATATTTAGTAAACCCTAATAAATGAAATCAGACATTGATGATGTCCAAACTGAACCAGATAAAAATAGTTTCCTAACAATTTATGCATGTTGCTTCATATTCCCATTTCTCAATCGACAAAACAAGATTGAAAAAGGAAGGAAAATGAAAAAAAAAAGTCCACGGCACAATATATACATAATCAAGTACAAACGCATTAATTAAACGTACGTTAATTAATTAGCAGAATATATAATTAGAAGATGATCTTATCCAGAGAGATCCAAACCCTTGTAGGCTTCCCATGGCTTGCCCCAAAACTGAAACTCTGAAATCTGATTCTGCCAAACCAGATTAAAGTAATTAAAACAATAGATCCAGATGCAATTATTCATGATAACATGATTAATGTTAAGCGAGAATAAATTTTTTTGTTCCTATAACTTGGATTATTTTGAGATTTGTTACTCTAAGTAGTCATCTTTTTATTCTAAAAAAAAACGTAGTCATCTTTATATTTTAGTACAATATTTTTTTAATAATATGGATATTTAGTTCTATTTTTACCGAAATTGCGTAATTTTATTGAAAATCAGTATAAAATTACTGATTATGATCAGTTAGGTGTAAACATGTTAAAAAAATTGGAGATTTTGGTGATATGACGCAAAAATACCACCAAAATATTAAATTATTGTATTGATTTTTGGTGATTTCACGTGTCAGTTTTTTCATCAAAATTCTTAAATTTCTTAGATACATTAACACACATCTGTATAGTTAGCAATTACGGTAAAATTAAACAATTTCGGTCATCAAAACCAGACTAAATGTCCAATTTATTTAAAAAATATTGGACCAAAATTTAAAAGTTACTATTTCACCTTGATGTTAATTAATGATATGTTTGATTCTTCAATGGGGTTAAGAAAATGGAAAGCAAATGAAAAAGTTTCAATGTACTGCCGTGTTGAAGAATAATTTTACCTCTTTGTTCTTTTTTGTTTTTTGTGTATTTCTCCTTAAAATTCAAAAGCCAAACACAGTATTATAAAAAAAAAAAAAAAAAAAAAAAGAGTAGAGTGATTGTTGCTTACTTGATGGAAGAGCGTAGATGGGTTCCATGGTGTTGTTGTGTAGACCAATGAATTATCTCCTACTTCATTTTCTCCCTCATCACCCATGCCTCCTAAATCATAAATAGGAACATCATTTGATGAGCCATGTTTGGTTAATACTGTTTGAGCAAATAGGGTAATTGGTTCACTCTCCAGCCGTCTTTTTTGACTTGTTCTTTCTCTAGCTCTCTCCCTCGCCTTTCTCCTCGACTCTCTCGCAACATGAGTTGGCCGAGCTATTTTCACTTGTTTCTTCGTCCTCTTCGCTAATTTTGGGCAATTAGACGGCGCTTCAGTAACGGTGGTAGAGTTGTTAGACGGTTCATTGGAGTTGTTGGAGGATTCATTATTATAATTAGCAGAAGAGTCACTGTCCGCACCACCCACGTGAGCTCTCCCGAGCTCTCTGATAGCGGACATCGAGTTACTAAGCAGCCAGTCGACGGTCCTGCTGGCCTTGTCGAACCCGAGCATGTCCTGGAGGTCGAAGAATTTTCTAGCGACGTCGAGGGATAACCTCATCCTTCGGTCCCTGGGACCACGCGCGGTGGTGATCTTGCTGTGCCTGTCTTTCTTGGGCAATCTCTTTTGAATTAGTATTTTCGGGATCGGCTGTTTGATGCTTTCTTCTTCGTTCGGCGTGGTATTCTGAATCGATTGTTGTTGTTGCTGTTGTTGTTGTTGTTGGGAGAAATGCTCGAGGAATTGGTGGTAAACATCCTCGTATTCCAAGTTCATGTGTGGGGAATTAGGGAAAGGGAAAGTGGTAAAGAAGAATGGGGGAGAAAAAGGGTTGTATTCTTGTTTGGAAATGTTGGAATTATTATTATTGGTGTCGTTTTCGGGGAATGGATTGTAACTACAACTGCTGTTGGAGGAATGCATTTTGGTTTGATGATAGTTTTGAGCTACAAAAGGTCCATTCTAGCTACTAAATGTACGCATATATATATGGTTTTGTGCTAATTGAGCAATAGTTTGAGGGTTGAGAATTGAGATGTATGTAAAAACATTCCCCAAAGGTTGGTTGATTAATATGTTAACTTTTGGTTGAGAAGGACAGCAAAATACTATGCTCGAGTAGTGGTTTTCTCTTTTACCTAGTGTTGGTGGTATAAGTGTGTGTGTGTGTGTGTGTGTGTGTGTGTGTGAGAGAGAGAGAGAGAGAGAGAGAGAGAGAGAGAGAGAGAGAGAGAGAGAGAGAGAGAGAGAGAGTTCATGGCAATGGTGCTATTGAGAAAGCAATTGAGAAAGACAGGCATGGAGTAAGTAGGGGAATAATTGTAATTTGAATTTACAATAATGGTCCTAGAAACATTTCTATTTGCTAAAGAACCTTATGATTTTCAGACAATTCTCGATTTTAGTCCCTTAGGCCATTTGCAGTAGTCTGCACTATTTTACTGCAGAATTTGCACTACTTTGATGCAAAATTTACATTATATCTCCAGCAATTTGCACTATTTTCTACACTAAAACGGTATATTCCATAAGATCCTTATTTTATTCATTCAATATTGATTTTTACTACTTTATAATTATAATTGATAAACATATTACATATGTAATTTTATTATATAATAGTTTAAAAAATTATATTTAATTGTTTTATATAATTTTATTTATTTATCATTATTGTAATTTTCTGTTTCAATATATTATACTATAAATTTTATGCAAGCTTTATAACTTTGTGTGTGGTATTTTAAATTTATATATTAATATTCAATTTACACATTTCTTTTAGAAAGAATATCACATTAAGAAAAAAAATGATATTATTTCTATTAGAACAATTGAAATACAAATTAATGGCAACATCCAAATTAAGAAAAAAAAACATATTTCATAAACTAAAGAAACTACAAAAAAAAAAGAGGGAGAATAGCGTGAAAACACTGCAACGCCACCAATGGCGTTGCACTGTAGAGAATGCAAAGTAGTGCAACAATCTGGTGCGGTATTAGAGAGCAATTAATAGCGCTGGGCTATACCCACCTGCTGGAGAAGCTCTTAGATGTCGAAATTTGAGAAAAAATACTGAAAAAATCCAGACGTTCACATTTAAGGCCAACCCCTAATGCACATACTAATTTGCTTATGTGGATATCGTCCACGTGAGTTAACATGTTAATTAGGGCAAACCTTACTTGAAGGGCCCACATGTGAAAGTGGTGTCCACATAAGCGGCTTTCGCCAAGAATATCAGCACATGGATTTTTCTGACAAAATTATAAAATTTCCGGCAACCAAAAAATTGAAATCAATAATAGATTTTTTTTTTTGTAAATTGTGATTTATGTAGGACCATTAAATTGTAATTTACCCATAAGTAGGAGATGTCATTATTACTTTATGGGATTTTGATTGAGAAAGACAAGTTCAGTTGCGTCTATTTGGAAAATAACAAGCTTAAGTTATCAAGTATATATGCTTCTATATATTAATGCTCGATTTGACTAAAGTAATTGTTAAATTAGTAACCACCACACATATTTAGTCTCATTCCTTTCCATGTGAAAGGTACTTTTAGTTAAAAGAAAAAAAACAAAAATCAACTACATATTAAAAGACTTAGAGCTTATAAGCTACTTATGTAGAATTTCTTATGAATAAAAAATTGGAACTTTTAAGTGATCTAACGAGATCGTGATTTTTTTTTTCAAATGGGCGTATAATCTTTAAAAATATGGTGTCAGGATCTTACAATAAGTATTTTTTAAATAATATAGAGTTCATAATTTCTTACTTAGATCCTAATAAAGATATAGCTTTCCTAAAAGTACTAATACCAATAATAACTTTACTAGGAGTCTAGGATCTTATAATGTCAGTATATATTGTGGTTAAATTAATGTTTTACATAAAATATATCCTGAAATGCTCAGTTGGCCGGACTTTTAATAATCAAAACTTTCCTAAAACGGGCAATTAAGGAGAGTTAACAATCTTCTTATTTTGACTACTTTATGGTAATCTAAGGACAACTTGTAATACCGATAAAAAAAAAGGACAACTTGTAATACTAAATAAATAAACACATGAATGAAAACTTCTGACGTCATCGTCTATCCAAAAGAGTGTTTTTTAACCATCGTCGATTTTCTTATAAAAACCCATAATTTATATTTGAAAATTATCATACATAATTTATATTTGAAAATTAATATGATAATTTTATATATATGATAATTATTTATGCGGTGAAAATAAAAAGTGAAACACTATTTTAAAATAAAAAATCTCATCCGTTAAAATCAGAAGATAGAACAACTCAAAAAGGAAAAGAAAACTAGTTCCCCTTATTTTTTTGCCTTTTCTCCATAACAAAATATTTTTCAGTCATTCTAAGTTCAAAGGCTCACTTTACCTCTTTTTTCATTTCGATAGAACTGGTACATAACTCAGTACCGAGTTACATGACTCAATAAAATCAGTATTTTTTAGTCAAAATAGTTAAAGTGTTGTAAAAATCGGCCTAACCGCGAGACGCCTCTAGGGTAAACCAATTTTGACAAAATTGGTGGGCCAAAAATTGGACCCATGCGGCGAAAACTGGCTAAATATCAGTTGAAAAAACAACAGAAAATAGAACTACGCCCTATCTCTTAGGCGTTGGATTGCCGTTCGACTAACTCTTAGTGATAACTAAAAAATATGTTTTTGAAAACACATATCTATTTATCATTTTTTTTAAAAAAAATAAACAATTGAAGATGAGGGCGTGATTGCAAATAATTGTATGCTCAAAAGTGAGTGGGTTCAAGTCTTCAACACAGAGCATAGCATATAGCGATTAGGTTAGCGTGTTAGGAGGACGAAAGCGAAAGGCAGAAAAGCGGTATCGCTAGAATTGAGTGGACAGGCAGCACCAAGTGCTATTGTGCGCCACTTCACGTGATAGCAGGTGAGGGTTGCGCCTACACCATGGATAGGGTTTTTCTTATTCAAATGGAATGGGACTATCTCAAATATCTAGGGTTGCTATACACCAAAAAGCCAAAAAATATCCACGTGGGTTATGTGGCCCAACATATATAGACATACAAAGGACAATTATATATGTATATACAACTAATACAAAGACAAGGGCCTGCCAAGCCCAATGGCTAATTCCCTTTTGACTCCATGTCGCTTTCAATAAAAAGAGAGAAGAAGCTTGTCTATATATCCCAATCCCTTCAAAAACACTAGTAGCAGTGCCATTAATCATCGTGTCGTCAGACGTGGATTCGTGTTATAACGCAAAGCAATTATTACATGCATGTTTTGCACGAACCCGAACTCGCGCATTTTGTTTGATTATTCGCGTCAAAGACACGTAACTCGAATATGATACGGTTAATTGCACAACCACTGCGGAGGGAGGGGGGCCAACCTCTCCCCCAATTTTTTGGGGAAAAAAAAGGTTTACACTATGAAGTTGTTTATGGAAAAAAAAAAAAAACCATACTCAAAATTTATATGATTTTTTTTTATTTACCTGTCTCACCCCAGTTCAGTGTATCGGTCCACCCTCATAATTTTTATGTCTATGCCATTGGACATAATAAGAAATATTTATATAATCTAAAATATGCAGCTAGTGCGAAAAAATTGTTTGACATGGAAATATTTAAAGAAAAAAAAAGCTAAAATTACAAATAAAGTACCTAAAATTAGAAGAAAATAAATTCAATAATTTATACATCATATAACCAACTAAAACATCACAATGTATGTAAAACTATACAACTAATGAGTTAAATAGGTCAATCAGGTTGACATTCGGGTCAACTTGACCTGCCTATTCTCTACCCGTATTAATCGTGCTCGACCCAAAATTAACCCGAAACCCTGAAGGGTGATCACTTGACACCCCTAAATTGCCCCCCTGTCTGTGTGTATATAGTTTTAAACTTTTATCTGTACATATCTGTGTGCATCTAGATCTATGAGCATTAACTGTATGAATGTATCTCCCATGTTTGAGCTTAATCCATCTGTCTCTCTGTGTAGATTTTATTTAGATCTTAATTCTATTTGACGATACAATTAATTAAAAGGGTTCTCTATAAAATAAATTTAAAAAAAAATACAAAAAATTAAATTTAAAAGGTTCTCTATGACTATTAGTGAAGAAATCAAGGGTGAGTAATTTGAGCCCCGGGACATAGCTCAATTGGTAAAGGACTTGGGTGACGTGATGTCTGCTTGCTGGCACCCACAGTGTGGTTGTTCGAATCCCTCTGGTAACGATTTATAGGGTGGAGGAGGACTTCTCCTGTTTTGTGGTGACTCGGAAAGATCAATTAATCCCGACTAGTTGATGCATAACTCGCGCTTCACATCCTCTGAAAGGGTTGTCTATGAGGCGTGGGGCACTGGGGATGGGGTTGATCCTTTAAGAGTGAGTAATTTGTGCTTGTACCATGCCACTGAATTTTGAACAAGACCACCCCTAAAACCCTAGCCAATAGTATAGCTCATCTACTTTTGTGGTAAGTAAAATGGCAATAGTACTTTAGCAATTGAAAGCTATATAGGTCTCCACTATTACCATATATACATGCCGCAATTGCGGTATTATATCACTTTATCTTCCTGTTTTGAAGCCCTAGATGACCAACCCAACCTTGTCCTTTGTACTACTCATAAATTAGACTGCCACAATTACCAGGACCACACATATATGTGTATAATTAATGGTGTTTCTAAGGTTGCTTTCAATTTTATCAGATAACTATGCACAAAAAAGATGATGATAATGAATCAGTATATATGCCATATACACAAGGCTGGTTGGGTGACACTGATAGCAGATAACCCTAATTAGTGCTTTCATTTCCACATCTCCAAAAAATCAAATTCTTCATTATATTCATATGTAAGTTGTGTTTTTTTGTTTTTATTCAATTGTTTTATCATGAGATTCGGATACCGGATCGTATCTTCTACTCTAAAATGATGTTTCACCTCATATTTCAATGTCACGTGTATAGAAGTTATCATATTAAAAATCGGTTATTTAGATTGGATTTATGATTCAAAACTAATATAGTAACTTCTATACATGCAATAACGAACACAGGAGAACAAGGGGCCGTGGCGGCTGCCCTCCAAACTCCCCCAAAAAAAAATAGTTTTCAAATTTTCTTTTCATAGTTAAATTAAAGGAATTAATTTACAATTGGCCCCCAAAAATTTGATAAACACTTCAACTAGTAGTGTTTTACAATATAAAAAACTATTACTTGTAATTAGTATGTGCATTTTTTTTCTCATAGTTTAAATTTATGAACTTGGTCTGGTTTTTTCTCCCCCCAAAATTGTAATCCTGCATTTGCCACTGTATAGACGTGATAATTATATGTGGGGTAGATAGAATATGAGATAAAACATCATTCTAAAAAGAAGAAGACAATTGTAACTTGTATAGAAGACTTAGAAGTTATCATATTAAAAACTGAATATTTAGGTTATTTATGATATATTTCAAAGAAAAAATGTTTGCTTTATTCTTCCAATACTTAATGTGGTAATTATATACAGATGATAATTATCTGATGGAATAGGATATGGAATATTATTCTGAACATAAGAAGATAATTGTAACGTGTGTAGAAATTATCATACTAAAAACAAATTTATGTTTCAAAATTAATATGATAAATCTCTGTACACATAATAATTATTCGTGCGATGGAATAAGAAATGAAACACGGATCCCATCCGTTGTGATACAACGCACATCACTATGTAAAGCAAATAGACAAAGATTATTGGAGCTAGTTCAGTAACGACTTTTGGGGTGGTCATTGATTGTACCAAAAGCCAATAAAAGGATAAGAATCACAGGCCTTTAAACCATAATTATGATGCCACTGTACCATGTTTCCCACCCTTGTTCTCAGATACTTCGTACCTGGTCTGTTAGGGGATGACTCAATTTTCCACGCGTGGGAACCAGTGTTCTAAAAATTCTTTAAGTATTGTGTCGGATCGGATGACAAATTAGAGTCTATATTTAATTCAACTGGGTAGGAGGTAAAATAAAAGGTAAGAAACTAGTGGGATTTAGCGGGATCTAAAAATGGAAAAATATTTTATATTTGGACAAGGGGGATAAAAGCGGCTTAAATTTATTAACATTATTCTTATTTTCAAGAATTGTTTTTAAAAGGCTGTATAAAAGATCTTTTTGTAAAAAGTACTGCAAACAAATCAAATACATAGTTTGGTCAAAAAAATTTTCTGGATATTTTTGTGTTGTGAAGTTAAAGGTATTAAAATTTAAACCCTAGCTCATTCCAAAAAAAAAACTAGCTTATTCGTATATTTCAGTATTCTACAGGCAAATTTCCTTTTATAAATAATTAAATGTTATGGTTTATAAGGCTAAAACGTACTTTTGAGAAGGAAAAATGATTTTTTACATAGCCAAAATTGTATGTACTTCTCTGATTTAACATACAGTAATAATCTACTCGTCGTCGTCCGCAGCTTGCCCTCAGCGTTTTAGTATTTTCTTTTTTTTTTTTTTGAATGCTTCGAGTAAATATATAAATTGGTTAAGGTTTCATGATAATTACAAATTTATTCCTTTTTTATTTTTATATACTAATCTAAGTATCTCACCAGTTTCACAAATATTGTTTAACTAAAAGAGTGTTATAATTATCATTATGCCATAAATCTAAATCTGTTAGGAAACTCTAATTTAGAAAGTGATAATAAAATTTTATTAATGGAATTTGTACAAATAGGATTTTTTTTAAAAACAAGATAATAATATACATATGAAATTACGGCATTTACCGTGCAAATTGCCAAATTCTTCTTTTTGTGGTTAAGACGTTTCTTTTAACAAAGGAAATTATTAGAGCGAGGTAACTACAGTTTTAAGTCTATTAAATTTAAAAAGTTAAGAATTTTGGTAACGCTTGTAACTCTTTCAAACTTGGTGGCTTTATCACTCTTTCAAATTAGGTAAATATGGCACATTCTTTTACTTGACAAAATTTAACACTTAAATGTGAATTTATATTAACTATTTGTCAAAAAAAAATTATATTAACTAGTATAATAATAATATTTAAAATCGCTTATTATGACAATAATTATAAATTAAAATCATTTGTTAACCTAACTATACAAAATTTAAATACTCATGAAGTGATTATTTGATATTACAGACTCGTTTTTGGAATACAATGTCTGTTTTTCCACCAAATTAAATTCTAAAAACTTAATATTTTCCTGATTTATTTCATACCAAAATTCATTGAAACAATTTCAACCCGTACGAAAAACAATCCATAGCACTTTTTTCACTTGAAATTCAAACTCATATTCACAAACAATGGCGGATATAGGGTTGGGCCGATGGGCCCTGGACAGTCCTTTTTTTTTTTCAAAAAAAAAATAGTTAGAATTTTTTTTAAAGAAATTAGTTATAATTTGTATTATTTTTTCTTGGATTTTTTGTCCGATCCATCCATTTTAGTGTATCGACACATCCTACTAAAGTGTCCTGACTCAACCCTTGTTCACAAACATATCTAGATGTGGTAGTCTAATATCTTAGAAGGAAGATATCAAAAGATGTTAGTCAATCCCCATCACACTCCTAATAGAAGAGATGATCATTATTAAAACATTTAGATGGAAGAATGTTTTTGTGTATGTGGAAAATATATGATATCTAATATCTCATACATATATTTAGAGATAGAAATATCAAAAGATGGTAATTAGTCAATCCCTATCACACTCCTAATAGAAGAGATTACTAAACAACCATCATTAATATAGATGTATAAATCACAATGTACCAATTACCAACTTAATAAACCAAGTTTGCACATATTTTTCCGTTTGAAGGTTTAAACCTTCTTTTATACTCAAATTGATTAATAGGACTATGAAGTAGTATGAGTAAAAGAACCATGATACTCAATTCGATCCATATTCGGCTCGTTAAAGATCATTTAATCTCGATTCAGCTAATAATTAAATCGATGCAAATTTTGAAGTTCGATTAAAATATAGAAAAGCTTGAACACATTTGAGCCAAGTCGACTCGTTACTCCCCTACTTTTAACCTACAAATTATTAAAACTCTCACTGCTTAAGCAAATAAACTTAGGCAGATTGTTTAAATTTGTTGGTGAAATTTAGCCTAAATATTCAAAAAGTTGAATCATCATTCAAAATTATAATTACACCCTTGGAATTTGTTTTTATTTTACAAGTATCCCCTCAATGAGACAACAAGTGCAATATGTAAAACAGAAATAAATATCAAAGAGGTCTGTCGGGGCGAGATACATCCCACATTGATTGAGCACAACGAGAATTGCATGAAAAGCAAATTTAAACATCAGAAAAATATACAAATTACATAGTTTAATCCATATTGGCAATGATCATTTGTTATCAAGTCCGACCTGTACATAGAGTTAATTTAAGTTAATCCATAACCCATCAAATCAAATACAAGAAAATAATATTACATGGAAAGAAAGATAATTACAAGTCTACAAGTATAATGGCATGTATAACATAATAAGCCAATAATCTACAAGTCTAATAATAAGTGATTATGACTTTTGCTTCTTGTCAAAACTTCTACCACCACCGCTACTCCCCGTTACTGCCAATTCCATCATCCTTTCACAGTCGATCTCCGTCGATTTGTACCTGAGCTTGATTCCATTTTCCATCCATGACTTTACACAAAGCAAAGCCTGTGTATCGCATCGCGGTGTAGAGAACCTCTGTCTATCAATCTCATCGCCCTTGGCAGAGAATATGTCTTCGGGCATCACGGCTGTCGATTGCACGGCCAAGAAATCTCGGGCCATTAAAGACAACCGTGGATATCTCGAGCTGTTCACCTTCCACCAATCCATAACATCTGTTGGCATCGGAGCCGGAGGCTCGGACAAATACTGCGTAAGCTCGTCGGTAGCAGAGTTCATGGTCGCCCTTCGTTTCTTACGAGCAATTTCCTCTGCAAAAGAAGAACTTCCTCCACCTTCCGGCTCTCGGGTGTATGAATTGGTGATGGATGAAAAATAGGAGGTGGAATAATTTCTAATGAAATGATTTCTCGCCTCCTCCAAATAGCTTTCTAGGTTAAGATACTCGGGAATGAGTTCGACTTTTATGCGTGGATCGAGAATCGCGGTCATGTATGTGAATGCATTGCAAACTTGGTCGCTGTAATTTTGAGCTTTGATATACATGTCTTCGGCAGCAGTCTTAAGCCACTCCGGGGTTTGCCTAGAGTCTTTGCAGGCCAAAATCGTGTCGGAAATATGATCCATGAAGAAGAGAAGCATACCGATAGTGAGCACTTTATTTGTGCATATGTTGTTGATGGTCTTATAGAAGGGCTCTAGATATTTATGCATAATATTAACGACGTTTTTCTCTGCAGAGTTCAGGAGCAACCGACCGCCCAGTTGTTCCTCGTACTTCCTGATAACAGTGTCCATTGATTTACTAGCCTGCAAAAGAAATACACCAAAGAACGTGAATAAATTGTTAAAGAGATGAGAGCAAGGTTGTTAACTTTAAGGGATAATTACAAAAAAACTTTAGGCTAATTACAAAAAAACCGAGAGATGTTTTAAAATTACAAAAAGAAACCTTGAGGTTTGATTTCATCTTACATTTTCTCCCTTCATAAACAACAAACATTTCAAAACCCCATGATATTTCTAGAAATATTACAGTTAATCTCTTAAATTTAAGGCATAATCAAACCAGAGGAGGCTTTTTGTAATTTTGAAACATCTCTGGGTTTTTCTGTAATTAGCCCAAACCTCAGGGGGTCTTTTGTAATTATCCCTAACTTTAATTTTCATTGGCTTAGCAGGGTTGAGAGCATATGTACCTTGCGCGCAATATCAAGCATCTGATAGCTCCCACTCCACCGAGCTGAGGCATCGAGTGGGAATTTCCAGTTTCCTTCTTGGTACGCTGTAGTAAATTGCACAAAATCCTCGGAGATTTCCGATGATGAATTCAGTTCTAGCACAAACTCCCTGATCTTCAAAATCACCGACTTCGTAGTTCTTAACCCGTCGTTTATGATTGAATTCAGAGTATAAGCAGCGCACGGAATATAGCAAAAGGCAGCCAGTTTCTGACTATCCATATCACCTTTCAGAGTATGACATGCATGCAAGGCATTCGGATTATTATCATGAGTAATAGCGAGAATTTTCGTCTCGAGATTGTACATCCTGAGGACTTTCAACAAAACATAATATATTTCGGGAACCCCCACAAGGGCTTGGAATGTGACAAATATCAAGAAGAACTTTCTGAAAGGACCAGTTTTCATCGATCCACTGACACGTAACACTCATGTACAGAATTTGTTCGTAGGAAGTCCAAAAATCAAGAGTGACAGAAACCTTAGAAGTAACTTGCTCCACAATCAGCCTCACAGTTTCCTGCATGCTTCTGAAGACCTCACGCAGAACAGTTTGGAACTTTTCCCCACTCCAAATCTCAGCTGATGGATTGAGGAACTTAAATGTGTTCGTCAGCCATTTTTCTGCCAAAGTAGAAGTGGAAAGAGATGCTTCGAGGATCCACTTAATGAGCAACCAGTTCAAGTGATCAAGTTCCATTGTAGGCAACTTAGCTTGGGTTTGAGGCTTCTTAGCAACTATCACGGGCTGCGGAGCTGGATTGTTAGAAGGGTCCCCTATCTTATCGTATCCTGGATGTCGGTTGCTGAGGTGCCTCCCCAAATTACCTTCAGCAAATGAACTAGTCAAATTTCCAGCAAAATTTAATAAACATCTCCAGCTTTAATGCTCCACTAGCAAAACAGGTGCATAAGCTGGATGAATTACGGTCAAAGCACACCATAGTGAGATACACAAGGTGCATTATGTCCACGTCATAGTTAAGTTTCAGATTACTTAATAAAATAGTGAAGGACTCGAGGGAAAAGGGAAAGTAAAATAGGGGAGAAAAGCAGTAGAGAAAATAACCAGTCGCAGTGGCAATAGAATAGCTTTGTCCACAAAATTTGCACCTTCGACTCTTCCCATCTAGCGCTGTTTCAAAATACTTTAGATATATTGAAGTCATGGTTTTTTTCCTGGGTTTTACAGCAAGCATGGTAGTTCCTTTCTCCATAGAACCCAAGCCGATATCTATTGGATCAATATGGGGGATGATTGCTGCATTCATTACTGTCACAGACTTGGGATCCATATCCACTACAAACAAACAGAAAATAATGTCATCAGTGAAGAGGAAAATAAAAGTATTAACTATAAGTTGACAAATCACACACTAGAAATAACTGTCTCATAGATTTTGTGCTTCCACTCCATTTGTAGTGAGGGTAAAAACTTAGATACCTTCTAATGACCGCATCGAAGTGATTTCAGTCCAGACAACTATTTATATAAATTCCTTTCCCATCTACTGCATCACAAATGCCACTTTACTTGCCCAACCCACCTTAAAAATGATTCAATGATTTCAATCTCAATCTTCTCAAATTGTATCCATGCATGTCATGGGGATCGTGGAAAATCTTTCGAAGACTGTGTTCTGAAAACCTTCCAAGTCAAGATCATTGAGATTGCACATCATGAATCATGATCCGCCAAGACTTGTGGATTCAATGCAAGCTCGTAACAAATATGTCTCATTCTATGTGTATTGGTACGGAAACACTAGTGCATGTATGAGGGTGCTTGTTGAAGCATCAGGATACTAAATAATCTTGTCTAAAAATTCCCAATCAAACGATTCTATTGACTTTCCTCTTTGCGATAGTACACAGATTAGTCCTTGGACTTGATACACTAGAGTAACTTTGAGCATGACACGTTGCACTTTGATGTATTTTCCCGATTGCATGACAATCACAAGGAGTTTACGCTGAGCGTAACACTTTCATGTATGAAAGTTAATGAGTGGCCAACAAGGTCAGTCACCTACTAGATGATAGGTGAATTTCCTACGCGTTTCACTGTACTTGACTACAAAATTTTAGTCAAGGTTGGTGAAAACAATGTGAGATTTTTTTAAGTGTTCATCATAGAGTCAAGCTACTAAAAATGAATATATAGTTATTAAGTGTTCATCATAGATTTTCTACCTCCATCCTTCAGCTCTCACCACAATTAATCTTAACATGTGAACCTCTGCGCCTAGGACAAGAATATCGAACCATAAATTTAAGATGCATCCAATGCTTTTAGGTTCATAAAGTAAATTAAAATATAAAACTTTTGAAATTCAACTCAAACGCTTAAAAGTCCAAATCAAAAAAATAAGCTCCTAGGATCATTGAACTTTCACAAACAACATGAGCTTAAAATGAAACTTTGAGGATTTTTTAAAGTAAATGAATCATCAACTAAGGTTTCTCAACTTCTATATTACTACTCGACCATCTTAATTTCATTTTATTCCAAAACCATTTCAAGCATACAAAACTGACAAAGCATGCGTACAATTATATACCTTTAATCGTTTCATGCAGACTAATCTTTTGAACATGCTTGAAGGATCTACAGACCATATCACCTTTACTGAGACCACTTCCACCACCTTCAATGGGTCTCACATGCTTTTAGTATTAAAGTTATATACATATAGGTTGGATTACAAGCCAAAAGCACAAAAGGTGATTCAGCTGTATACATCCTATCTTGATAGTATAAATTCGTCATGGTCTAAGTTCTCACCTACCTCAAACCATTAGTTTCTTTCTATTACATATGGTTCCTGTGCTTTTGAAACATAAAGTAGAGGCAATCATTTGAAGTTCCATTAAGAATTAAACCCATTTAAAAAAAAATTAAAAGGTTTTAGTTCCTTGTTTATCATCATTTATATATCTTATTTATTTAGATTGGCTAATAACATTGTATGATACTTTGATCTCCCTATCCAAAGACACTCTGTAAATTTAACCTGGACAGTCAAGGTTACATTTTAGGTGCACATAACCAAGTTCAGTGGATTCGAAAACGCCGTTTTATTTGTTTGACTTGAGCTTTGAAGAACCTGCTACAACTCTGTTCATTAGATTTTCCCTCTCAATGTAAAGCATAAGAAGAAGAATAACCGTGAATACTATAGTTGCTGTCTTGAAATTCTTAAGGGGACATTCTTGGTCCTAGATTTAGGTCTGCACAGGTGGAAGCTAATGTAACTTTGTGATTAATTCTTTCATCTATTTGATATTGAATTATTATATTTCATGTGCTAAATAGTCTCCTTCAGATCCACTATCTCTTCTGTTAAAACAAATGGCACAATTGCATAAAATTTGCACACAGCTACTACAATAACATGGCTAAGCAAGGACTTCGAGAAGGAAACATCAAGGCAACATAAAGTCATAATCATACTCACAGCTAAGCTGTCTTGAATAGATTACTATGAGCACTACTCCAGAACGTAAAAATGTTCAAGAAAAATGAAAATATCAAGACACTAGCACTTACACTTAGACTACTATTGAGGTTACTAATTTAACATCACTGATGGAAAAGATCAAGTACCCTAATCAAAGCAGTAATAAGAGCAAGAGTGTCGGGTCCCAGACTTTTCTTATTAATCTTAATAGAAAATAAAACTAGAGCAAAGTTAACAATAACAAGCAGAGTAGAAACAGTAGAAAGGAGCAAAAAAATCGAGAAGTGATAAAAGCTACAGAGCAAAATGCAATGTGGAGGGAAAAAGAAAAAGAAGTGCAGACCTTTTGGGAACTGGTTATTATTTGTGTTGTTAACACCCCAATCCATCGCATTGCCACCTGCAGCTATTCCACTTACTGTTGCCGTCTGTTTTAAATCAAACCCCAAATCAATTCAGAAAAAAAAAAGAACTGGTCAGATTCAGGCGATTAATTACACTGAGATAGATAGAGAGAGAAAAATTGTTACCGGAAAACTCATATGCAGCGGCTCAGATCAAGAGATATGAATCCAGGGTACAAAAATACTTTGGGTTTTTACTTTTTGTAGTCGTGATTGAAAAACCTAAGAGGGAAAACGGAAAACAGATAAATAGGACAGGTATCCACAAATTCAACATTCAAGTGGATCTTTTCTTGAAGAAATCAGCAACTGTTGTGTGTCTGTTAGAGAGGAAATGAGAGAGCAGAAAAAAGGAGGGAAGGAAGAAGAAAAGGGTAAAGGGGGAAAAGGTTTTGAAGTTTGATTAGAAGAAAATTGGAGCTAAAATAGTAGAGTGAGCGAGCCAGATCTGAGCCGCTAAAGAGAGAAAAGCTGAGTAAAAGCAAAGAGCCAAACAGCAAAAGGGGGATGGGATAGAGAGTCGAAGCTGATGATACTTTTATTGTCTCCGTTTTATAGAGCCGTCAGTCACTCACGCCAAGTTTCCGTTTTTTTTTTTTTTTCTTTTTTGGAAAATACAATAATACCCGAAACTTTGTTCTATACTTCTATGTCTCATTTACATACTGAACTTGCCAATGTAATACTTACTAGAGCTATCAAATACCCATAAATTAAATTGACTTTGATGGGTTATAACATAGTTTTGGCATATTTTGAAAATTTGCCAGGTTGTGCCGAGCCCGAGCCAACGGAAAATTACATGAAAAATATTGAGCATAAGAATTATTTTTTATTAGTGGACCAAATCGATCCAAATAATAATCGGATCGCGATTTTTGGAGCTCATCCCAACCCAGACTATGAAAATACACATAAAATATCGGGTTGGTTCGAATTTACAGGCCAAATAGGTGGGTTCTTTTCGGGCTTCCAAAATTAAAACCTAGTCCGACCTTTTTTCCGGGCCGACCCATTATACTTTTTTTTCTTCACATATATTTCACATTTTTGTGTGTGTATTTATCGTATATTTTTAGCTACAATTTTTGACAACTCTAAAACTACCCATAAATTAAATTGACTTTGATGGTTAGACAAATTTTTCTCTTAATAACATAGTTTTGGCATATTTTGAATATTTGTACCTCAATTTTAATTTCAGGTTGTTTATGAATTAAAGATTTATTTTAAATTATATTTTTTATAGAAAAAAGTAATTAGTAACTTATGTAATTCAAATCATAAAATTACTTTAATAATAATGAGTACAACAATTACATGAAAAATATTGAGCATAAGAATTATTTTTGATTATTTGAATTCGAGGTAAAATATTAACTTTCGAGTTTAACCTCTTTCAATAGATATGGATAAATATATTGTTGTATTTTGAAATGTTTTTTTCTAAATTATACATGAGTTGTATTTTCAGTATAATTATATATGTAATATTAGTAAGAAAGAAAAAAACAATACATGTTTTCTCCTAGTAATATATGAATAGTTTTAACAATATATCTTTGCTCAAATAACAAGATTTAATTAGTGCCTAAATTATTTTAATAGAACTAATTGGTATGCTTTTCAATTTACTTCATTAATAATCAATATTATTATTAAAAAAATTAATAATCCTACGTTTTGAATTATGAATAATATTGAATAAATAAAAAATAAACGAAGAAGTATAATACATATAACTAAATAATTTTGAAATATATATATATATTCATCTTTTTTCTAAGATTGCAATTCCATTTAAATTAAATACTTAATACTTTTTTTTTTCTTCACATATATTTCATATTTTTTTGTGTGTATTTATTGTATATTTTTAGCTTTTTTAAAATCTGAATTACTTAATGTACAATTAAAAATATTGATATTATTCAAATTAATGAAAAATGTAAACCAAAACCAGGGTACAAATTTTCAATATAAGCTATACATTATATTCATTCAAGTTTATTAAGGGTAATTTTGTCTATACTTTAATCATAATTTGATTCAGGGTAAGTGGTATATTGACAAGTTCATGAGATATATACAGTATATTGCATATGATCAAGTTCAAGGGGTGTTATAATGTATTGTCTTCTTTCTTTTTAAAAAAAATCTTCATGCACATTTTTGTAGTTAGAGCTGAGCGTACTGGTGGTTTATTATTAAATAAAATGACTGGAAGAGGCTAAAATCCTTGAGTTATTGGAGTTTGGTTCATTATGATTTTATAGGGTTTCGATCCTTCCTTTTTGTACCTAAGGTGATCGGTTCAAAAAAATCGAGCCTGGTTTTCGCCTAAATGACCAAACCCATGAAGTAAGAAAGGAGTCGGACTGAAAACTTAGAATGGAAATGGATAGTGGACCAATGCGAGGTCGCCACGTGGAGCTAGGTCGTGGGGAAACAACCTTTTTTTTATTTTACAACCTAAAAGGGATTTGACACCTATAAATACTCCAATTGAGTTTATAGTATAATTTTATAATCCAAGAAATATTCTCATTATTTTTTTACATATATCACATTTATTCATTATTCAAGTTTTCGCTCATTATTTACTAGCATTTATTTACACTTGTGATCGACTTAAGCGTCGGACTTTAATTGAAGGTCTTGGTCTTAAGACAATTTTAATTGCTTTAGGAACTCCCGACTAGTCTAACGTTTATCTTTCTTACAGGATCCAAACTGAAAGTACCTATGCTAAAGCTTCTTAAACCTAATACCAAATATGTAAGAAGTACATTTGCTTTATTCACATCCCAAATCAAATTCTTTAAATTAATTTATTTTATTAATCGATCGAATCAATAAATCAATCCACTCCCGAGAGCCCTTAATAAAATTAGGTTCAATTAGATGATCATATTAATTTATAGGATAAATTTGTATAAGTCCTTATTTCTAGTTCGTGTTAATTACGTTTTCCTAGTAATTCAACTCCTTGGAGAACAAATTTAGAATATGAACGCACCATATATCTCGTTTTATGTGTAATTTTTTAGGTTCACAAGTCACAACCAAACTAGTTGCGGGCTTATAAATTATAATTATTGAGACTAGTGAAAATATTAATTGTTCTATTGAATTAATCTAATTGTTCTCCGTTCTCCCTTACAGCCTGAAGCTGGAGGACCAATGATAAGGAATAAAATTCTATCTTCACTTTTAAATATTTTAATTATCTATTTAATTTATTATCATTATTAACACAAAGGCTCACCAGGTTCAACTCATCGCATTGATGGCCCTAGAAGCTAGATATATTTTTCAGAACATTGAGGCCCAACTCATTATACTAGGCACATATGACCTATAGTCACAGGTATAAATAGTTTTCATCAAATTGATCAAGAATATGAAATATTCTAAATAAAAATGTGTGAGATAAAAAAGATGTAGGGGTCCTTTTTCTGCTTGGCTCTCAAGCATTTCATTAAGTACAATTAAATGTTGAATTCATTTCCGCTCAGGATTTTTCTCCTATACATTGCTAACTTAGGCATAAGAGGACTTTCCAGGGACAATTTGAAGACTTTGCGAGTTGCAGACGAGTTCCCTCTACATGAATTGAATTCACATTAGACTGGAGACATATATCTTAGCGTGGATTGAACATTAGACCCTCCGACAAATACCTTAGCATGAATTGAACATTAGACGCCAGACATATTCTTTTGCTCGGAGTGTTTAATTTGGAGGGAGATGCACAACTTTTAGCATAGAAGGACCAAATCCACTGTACATACAGTATCGACATCATTGACATTTTCTACATGTATCATCCTGAATACAAACAAATTCTTTTAAAGCAACTGTAGACCTGCCATCTTAATTCTTATTTAAATGCGATAGCTATTTACTCGTCAACCAAACTAGTCTAAGTCAACTTATTCGCATTCTATAATGAAAATGCATCAAGCAAGCCAAAAAATTTATCATGTAACTAAGCATACACAATCCCTCCTCAAATCATCAAATCTTCTGCATCTACCAATCAATCCATCACATAAATGCAAATCTCAATCCTCCACACCATCTCCACCACCATCATCACATTCTTCTTAATCACACTTTCCGCAAGTATTGAAGAGGAACAATATCTCAACTGCACGCGCCTCTTCTCCTGCGGGGAAACCACTCGCCGCATCGGCTATCCTTTCTGGGGCGGCGATCGACCCCAGCAGTGCGGTCTCCGCCGCCTGCAGCTCACGTGTCGCCGCGAGAATCGCACCACCATAGAAATCGGCGGCCGATCGTTTCTCGTCCTCGACATCAACAAAAACAACAGTTCCATGAGAATAGCTCGAATCGATCTGCTGGACGATTTCTGCCCCGATCGGTACGATTACGCTTGGCCGAACGATATCGGCGATCTCTTGCGGTACACTCCGAACGTCGAGAATATATATTTGTTCTACGGCTGTCCTGATTCGAATATATCAGTGAGGAATAGGTTTAATTGCAGCGACATTAATGGATACATGGCGGATGAGTCGTCGTTGTTGAGGGGCTGCGAACTGAACGTTACTGTTCCTGTACTGAAAACGGCGTTGATGGAGTTTAGGCGAAACGAAACGACGACGTTGAGGGGAGTTTTGGGTCAAGGGTTTGAGGTGGAGTATATAATGGAAGGGACAGGCGCGTGTGCTGCGTGTGAGAAATCTGGTGGGTTGTGTTGGTCAGGAACGTATAATTCTTCCACGTGTCTTTGCTCTAATGGTGGACCTCGTCAGTTTGTATGCTCGCATTCAGGTTTGTGTTGCCTCCTCTTCAACAATATCTCCCACACAATTTCATTTTTTAAATAATTTTAATACTACATGCCTCTTTTCCTCAAAAAAAAAAAAAAAAATACTACATGCCTCTTGTGATTTTCTTCTTTAGAATTTATGGTAGAGATTTAATTTGGTAGTGGCTTAGCTTATAACCACTGTTCTAAAATTACTGTCTAGCCTCAATTAGTCTCCGTCTAGACACTATATTTCTCTTGTCTACCTACATTGTTTTTTCGATTAGATCCCGCCTAATTCTGTCCATGCTCAACCTAGGCGGTAGGTCCCAGTCTACCTAGTGCCCAGCGTTTTTAGAATATTGCTTATAACGATTCTAGATTTTAGTTGGTACTCTCCGTCCCAATAAGATAGACAAGTAGAGTATTTTACACAGATTAAGAAAATACAATAAAGGTAATGGGATTATAATCTTTTTTCATATTCTTCCTACTTTGCCCTTGCATTAAATGATAATATATCATTGTTGGTTCTAATCAAAGTTAATTAAATAAGGGTAGTTTAGTTTATTGTTGTATAACTAATATTCTCAATAAGGAAACAAGCCTATAATTTTGGACGGGTGAAAAAGGAAATGTGTTCTATATTATTGGGACGGAGGAGTAGTATTTTTAGGGTTAGTATTAATATATGAAATTCTAAAATCATATTGGTTTTTCGTAAGTACCATTTTTGGGAGGGGAGTAAGGTGTGTTTGGCTAAGCTTATTTGAAAGATTTTATAAGTTCCTACATCTTATAAGATGATATATTTTATTTTAAGAATACATTGTTGAAGTGTTTGAGTAAAATAAGATGATAGAACTTTTAAGATTTTAGTAATAACTATTTTGTAATTAAAATAGTCAAAATTAAATGAGGTTGCTATTGACACCTTATTTTGAGAGTTTATAAGATTTTTTTAAAAAATGACCATACAAATTTTAAGATCTTATAAGCTCCTCCAAACATCTTATAGCTTATAAGCTATGTCAAACACCCTTTAAGTTAGGTGAAAATTGAACCAGATATATCTGACTCTACAAACACCTTACTACTATACTACCAAGCTAATAATTTTTTCCACATATTTTATTTGTGGAAAAAAGTAACAGAATAATTCCAGAGGATTTAAAATAATTTTTTTTAAAATACAAATTAGGGAGGGGAGGGGAGAGGTGATGGCAATCGAACCCAAATTTTTGGTTGGGCTTGGAAATTTTTAACCACTTGATCATTATTGATTTCCAGAGTTTTAAATAACTTGTTACTTTTCTAAGAAATATATTTGTAATATTCTTTTGATTATTGTTTTAGGATGGTCTATATTGAGATTTAAGTTCATTATGTTCTATCTTGGTTAACACATTAATAAAATAATTTATGGCCCAAACACGTACCAGACTCAATCACTCAAAATAGTTTGACACGTCACCTATAGCATGATCCATTGTTCGGCGAAATTTTAGAGAAGTTATGATGATTACATTACAAGTTGAATACAAGAAGATTGAATATAGAAGAATCAATTGGGATTGTTTGACATGACTGCATTAGTCAAGAGTATTTAAATATTTTAGTTATGAACTTGTATCAATATAATTAAATAATAAATACAGATGAAAGCTGTTTCTTCAATATTGTATATAAATAGCATCTTCCCCACACTATTAAGACATTGATTATGAGATCTGTGAATGATACGTATCAAATTTAAACATATATATATATATATATATATTCAATTTCATAGCATCAATAGAATATATGTTTTGATGATGTAACTATATAATTTTATAAAATATTTACATCTCTCAAGATGTTATGCCGACGAAGACATGAAGTTCTGTCGTTTTCAAAACTATAATTTTCTTATATATCTCTTGATCAATTTGACAAAGTCAAATTTCAAAGAAACTTTGTCACGATATGGCACGAATTACCCTTCAAAATTTGTCACGAATTATATATCTTCACATCTTTGACTAATCTGTCATCCTCCATTTCATATCGATCCACCAAAATATTAAAATATCAACTTGGACCCATTTAGCTATATTTTGGGTTACTCCACCCATTTTATATATTATTCGTCCATGTGGGAGCGATAAGTGGTACGTTAGAGATTAGTCCTTTCCGGTCCTCTTGTAGGAAAGATCGCCCCAAGGGCAAAACTAGACCTATAACTTTAGGTGCCAAATTAATAAAAAAATAATTATTTAATAGTAAAAATTAATATTTCAAAATAAAATATACATAAAATAATTTAGTTTTGACCTAGGAAGAATCAATTTTAAGCTTATTGGTAATCATTGTGCAAATAGATGATTAGAAGCTGCATAAACTAATGGTTTTTTTTTTCTTTGGTATGATAGAGAGATTAAGTAATTAATCTAATTTGTATAGGTAGAATGCAAATAGCAATACATTGGTTATGTGAAAAATGAACTAGTGGAAGTTTGTATCCTTGAATTAGGTTCATTTTGCACTTTACACCTCACAGTTAAAAAATTGGTATATTGCGTCTCAAATCAATACTTTCTTGGCCCAATACACATCCTAAAACAATTTCTAGCTAATAATTACTAATTCCCTCTATTTTTCTTTTCATAATTCTTTTATTTATAATTTGTTTAGAACCCAATATATTTTAGTTAAACTTTTTCCAACTTAATTTAATATCAGCATTCGTTACCCATGCATTTTTTTTTTGCAAAATTCTAAATTATTTCACATTTATTATGTTTTTAAGCATATCGCTTTTTTGAAATATGTGAAATAAGAAATTTAAAAAGTAACAATAAACGCTAGTCATTATAGTTTGCATATGGAACAAAAGTTATTATCTTATTTGATATTTCATAATTTTTATTTTTAACATTTTTCCAATATTAAATGGTTGATTTTTTTGGATATTTATATATGGACTTTAATACTGAATAAATACTTTACAGATGCAAATAGTCATATTAATACCACTAAATTTGTAAAAAAAAAACTATTATTTGTTAATGAAGTTCGTTTGTTTATTTATATCTATATAGTTTATGTGAAATAATGTACATTTTCCAAATAAATTAACAAAATATAATCATTGTTAATTTGGATACATGATATTATTTTTGTGAGATTGTAGGTGATTTAGTAGATATAGTTGGTAATTTTTTTTTTTTTTTTTTGAGTGTGGGAGAGGGGGTGGTTCACACAAGTAGAACTTAGATGAAAAGATGAGAAGAGAGGTATATTGATAAGTGATGTAAGGTTTCATATATCAATATATGAAATAGTTTAAAACTAAATAGTTTTGGGACAACATAATGTATGTGAAATAGTTTATAGTTTTGCATGGTTAAGAAAGTACAATTATTGTTAATTAAAACTAAAATATTGAACATATATTATAGTTAAACCTCTATCTACTAATAGTTCTGGGACTATCAAAATTTATTGATTTAGCATGAGATATTAAATAATTATTAAATCCATAATCTATTAATTTATGGATAAATTAATAACTTATTAATTCATCAAAGTACTATTTACTGCTTAATGAATACATTTTTTTTAAGGAATGAATACATTGTTCATTTTATTATGTGCATAAATTACTGAATGTGTTAATTTTCTCAAAGTTCGTATCATTGTTCAATGTATTGCATTGAATAATTTTTGGTTGAATTATAAGAAAACTATACCAGAAGTTTTTACGGTGATACTTAATCGATGTTATTAATTAATTAAATATTAAATTATCGAGGTTTTACTACAGCTAGAGAATGCTAGAAATAACTTCCTCAATTATAGTTGGAAAACCTGGAAGGATCATTAGTCACACAAAATGGCATGGCCAAGAACTCTCAATGTCCATGATGATTACTAGGGGTTAATTGTTTTCAATGTATCTTCTTCCCTTATCCTAATCTAGTGGTACCCATGATCTTAAATCCAACTTTGATAAAGGTTTTAGCTTACTACAATTTTACAACTCATCTAATAGATCTTCAATTTCTGGAATGAGAAACAATAAAGTTGGTTATGGTGGTTTGTATATATGGATTACTCATTCTTTTTCCACCAACAAGTATATAGCATATAGGGCCTCTTCTTGAGACAACATTAATAAGTCCTGCCAATAACTGTGAATGTTGGTTCCCTAATTTTGCTTTATACAGTGTGAGAAAAGATATAACTGAGAACTCATCAATTTTGTTGTATTGCATTAGTTGTTTATATATATCACTCTCTCTTGGCGACTCCATTTCACCCTCCGATCCATCGTCTCCTTCCATATCCACCCACCAAGACCGACTCCCACATCCGCCCAGATACACCTAGAGTTTAGCTTAATTACATAAAAACTTAATTATCTTTCAAAATTACAAATACCCCTCAATAGGTGCAATTTATAAAATTTATAAAATAAAAACAAATATTAAGGGGTAGTTTATAAATGTGAACGATGATTGGATTTTCTTGTAATGAAATTGAACCTTCGGGATAGTTTTTAGGGATAATTACAAACACACCCCCAAGGTTTGGGCTAATGACAAAAAAATCCAAAGATGTTTCAAATTACAAACAGCCCCCTCTGTTTGATTCTGCCTTAAATTAAATAGGGTAGCTGTAATATTTCTACTAATATCAAGGGTTTTTGAAACATTGTTTGCTTATGAAGGGGTAGATGTAAGCAGAATCAAAGCATAAGGGTTTTTTGCAATTTTCAAAAATATCTGGGTTTTTTTGTAATTAGCTAGAACCTCAGTGGTTTTTATGTAATTATCCCTGATTTTTATAATTTACACTTAATAATAATCATAAGGGACTAATTGTATTATATTAAAAGTATATTCCAAGTTTAGAAAGTTAGTGGGTAAACTTTTGTAAATAAGTCAAACCTCATGAATAATAATATTTGTAATTAATACTAAAAGCAAATTAAAGCAAGACATTAACAAAGGGCTTCATCTTAGTATTATGTTCCAGTTTAATTATGACTTCACCAGTGGTGTCATTTTTATTTTCTAAGACATTTGAGGCCATATAATAATTAGTGCATGTCTGTTTCTTGTAAAGATAAAAAGGTTTGTCCACATTAGAGTTTAGCAGACTTTTTCGGTGCTACCAACCCAACTTTAGACTTCTACTCCAATCTAACAACGATGGACTACACTATCCCATAATATTTCCCTGTCTGAAGTCTTCGACTACTTTAGCTGGTCTTTTGTGGTGCCATTTTCTTAAAGGTTTTCACACTTGTCATATCTGGACTCTTTGGCCATCAGCATTGAGGACAAAAATTTGGAATATGGTCTTCTTGTTTTATTATTAAATCCAACTCAAAGAATCCTTTAGTATTCCCATTTTATGAGTCAAGGCAAGGGACACACCTAAATTATTGGGATAATTACAGAAATTACAAAAATATCTAAAAAAGTTTCAACATTACAAAAAACACCCTCAGGTTTGATTTTCGGTTAAATGTAAGGGAATAACTGTGACATTTTTACAAATATAAAAAGGTGATGTTTGAAATGTTTTTGGGTAAATTGTAATTTTCAAAAACTTATGGGTTTTTTTTGTAATTACCCCAAACCTCAGGGTAGTTTTTGTAATTACCCTAAATTATTCCCTACAAGTTAGCGTTTGCTAAGGTAACCCTCTTGATGTTGCTTCAAGTTTGAACCTGGAAAAGGAGCAATTGTCAAAGTTCCAATTATTGTTCTGAATGAAACCAAGAAAATAAAGGATATGATATGCTGACTTCAAATTCATTTTGTTTTCCAATCCTATGATTGTGTCCAAACCAATTAATCCTTTTATCTCCTCTGTCTCCTCTTACCTCATCAAAGCTTATTCATGTACAAAAATCTATGGCTTTTCCTATTACCATCCTACTCTTCACTTTTTTTCTGAAGAGATCTCAATCTTACTCCACAAGTTCAAGAGCTTGTCCCCCTCAGACATGTAATGGATTAAACATAAGAAACCCCTTTTGGATTCCTGGCCTACAACACTCCTACTGTGGACGGCTGGGATTCAACATCACCTGTCATGACAACAAGCCAGTGATCAAGATCAACGGCGACGGTTTCATCGTCAGAGATATATTTTACAAGAACGCTTCATTTTTATTAGCTAATCTGAACGTGTTCGATGCTGGTATCCAGTGTCCGACCCCTCGCCGTAATTTTACCGTCGACGGGACTCCGTTTAGTTATGGCCCTGCCACTTCGGATCTCTTCTTCTTTTACGACTGCACGAGTCCGTACGATCGGGAGACGTACGCCGTTGATTGTGCCAGCAATGCAAGCCATCACTCTTTTGCTGTTTTTCATGTTGAACTTCTTGAGCACTGGAACTATTCCATTGAGTCATGTCGGCCTCCGGTTAATGCACCTGTTGAGGATGATGGTCTTGATAAACTGTTGCAAATGAATTATACCACGATTCTGAAGAAGGGATTTGTTCTGCAGTGGGAAAGAAGAAACTGTAGTAGCTGTGCTGGTGGGCTTTCTGCTCCATATATAAATGGGATAATTAAAAACTACCCCTGAGGTTCGGACTAATTTCAAAAAAAAAAAAAATCGAAAGGTTTTTGAAAAATGCAAAAACAACGTTGATGTTTGGTTTTATCTTGTATTTTCCCGCTTCATAAGCAAATAACATTTCAGACCCCCCTAATATTTATAGAAATATTACAGTTATACCCTTAAATTTAAGACATAACGGAACCTGAGTGTTTTTTTCTCTCTAGATTTTCTTGTAATTAGCCCAAACCTCAAGGGTTTTTTCTGTAACTATCCCTAAATAAATATGAACAAATTTGTCTGTATTTTTTCAGTAATCAACATCATCCCTGAAGACATAGTAACTATAAATTTTATAAGATTAGATTCTTTTTTGCTTTTCACATCATTAATTCTTGAATCTATTATGCTTGACCTTATTTAGACATTGTTAAGAAAAACACTAAGAGCAAGTTACCCATGTTCTGATGAAGTCCATTACATAAAGATGTGTATATGGTTAAGGGTAAAATTGGCAGCCATAGAAACTATGTCGATGGGAGCTATTGAGCTAATATTTGTGTCTTGGTGCAGAACTGTGTTTTAAATCCCTGTGTTAGCAGATTTTATAGTTTCCTAAGATGATTAGAAATGATATATAAGTTTGATATTACTCAATTTATCCATGGCTATTGAGCTACTGATTTTGTTCTATTGTAACCTACTTTGTTATGGTTGTGTCACAGGCAGTGGATTAAATTTGGGACTCAAGATTGGCATAGGTACGGTGTCCCATATAGCAACGTCGATTTATTTTTCGCTTTTTAAGCATTAACTTATAAAAAATGTTGAATTTGTTGTAATTTTTTTTTTTTTTTTTTTTTTTTTTTGCAGGAGTAGGAGCAGCTGCAGTTGGTGCCTCTGCAATGTGCATAATTTTCTTAGTCTACCATCGTAGGTACCGAAAACGTTACGTTAGTTCATCTTTAGTATCTCGTGGATCTTCTTCGTACCCTTCTTTGACAAAAGACCTAGAAAAGGCCGGCGTCCATATTTTCGACTACAACGAACTAGAAGAAGCCACAAACCACTTCGACCCCAAGATGGAACTTGGGGACGGTGGTTATGGCGCGGTATACAAGGCCAAACTCCGAGACGGACGTGTCGTGGCTGTCAAACGATTGTACGACAACCACTGCAGGAGAGTCGAGCAGTTCTTGAACGAAGTGGAATTACTCGCACGGCTAAGGCACCAAAACCTAGTGTCCCTTTATGGATGCACGTCCCGGGATTGTGGGGAGCTTATACTCGTGTACGAATACATCCCTAACGGCACATTGGCCGATCATCTGCATGGATCACGTGCAAACCCGGGATCTCTATCGTGGATGACTCGTTTGAACATTGCTGTGGAAATTGCGAGTGCTTTGGCTTATCTTCATGCCTCGGGTGTCATCCATAGAGACGTCAAGAGTACTAATATTCTATTGGACGACAATTTCATCGTCAAGGTGGCCGATTTTGGTCTGTCGCGTCTTATCCCAATGGACGTCACTCACGTGTCGACGGCCCCACAGGGTACACCGGGCTATGTCGATCCGGAGTACGGTGAGTTCTACCAGCTCACGGGAAAGAGTGATGTTTACAGTTTCGGGGTCGTGCTGATTGAGCTTATATCGTCCAAGCCAGCCGTGGATTTAACTAGGCATCGGAACGAGATAAATTTGTCGACGATGGCGATTAACAAGATTCAAAATAAGGCATTGGGTGAGCTAGTAGATCCACATGTTGGGTTTGATTCAGATTACAAGGTGAGGGCAATGATTGTTGCTGTGGCTGAGCTGGCATTTCAATGCTTACAGAACACAAAGGATATGAGACCAAATATGCATGATGTTTTAAGTGATTTACAGGAAATCAAGAGTAAGGATTACAGCAAAGATGTAATGGATATTCTCCTATTGAAGAGTAATTCAGTGCCTCTTTCACCAAACTCAGATGCAACTGATTGATAAGTTAAAGTAGGTATTAATTAATGACAGAATTGTGATTTTTTTCAACTGGTTTACATTTTCATGGAGATTTGATGTATATGTGTAGGTTCAACTGTATCATTAGAGTGATTCAATTGTTCTTTGATTGCTTTCATGGATTATCCTAGTGTTTTGAGGGTGAAAATTTGTATTCCGTACACTTCAAAGAAATGTTCATTGGCAACACAGAAATGGGCAATTTAGCAATTGTTAAGCAACTATATAATCTAGGGATAATTACAAAAACACCCATGCGTTATGGCCTAATTACAGAAAAATCCAGAGATGTTTAAAAATTACAAAAAAAAAAAAAACCTCAAGTTTGATTGTCTAAAATTTAAGAGGGTAATTGCAATATTTTTATAAATGTCGGGGGGTGTTGAAATATATTTTACTTATGAAAGGGAAAATGTATGACGAAATCAAACTTCAAGGGCTTTTTTGCAATTTTCAAAAACTCTGGGTTTTTTTGTAATTAGCCTGAACCTTAGGGTTTTTTTGTAATTACCCCTGTAATCTATAAAGAATGTGGATAACGTGTATTACTTTTCTAGTCCATACACAAGATAAACAAGCAGATTTTTATGTTTGTCATCGAAGAAATGCTAGTGCTTGTTATAAACTAAAAGTGAAAGCAAAAAATTCTCAGCATGTTAATATGTTATTAATGGTTGGTGGAAGTTGGAACCGATCAAAAAATGAAAAAGGTTGGTGGGAGGTTAATTTGGTCATTTCCTGATCATTTTCAGGTGCAAAATAAGTAATTTTGTTTTTGTTGGATCAGGCAAGGCTTTAAGGATTATAAAGTCTTTGGGGTGGGCTGTGGATTAAGAATCCTCAAATGCATGAAATAATCGGGCTTTCAATTCCTAATGGGCTGTTCAAGTCAGCCCAATATACAAAACAAAACAAGGCCGAAGTAGTAAATCCCAAAATTTCGGGAAAACATTACAAATCAGGTGGACACAATTTCATTTCCAACATTTTCAAACCCAACCCTATTTGATCTCCAACTACAAAATCAAACCCTTTCTCTAAAATTGAATGTCACATATCAAAATCAAATCAAATAAAAAAAATCAAACCAGCTAACCTATATTTTCCAATCCCTACATAGCCAAAGAATCACAATGCACCTATACTAGGGCAATAAATCTTTTTCAAAAGAATAAAAAAATATATATGTCTACGTTTTAGAACTGCATAATCATGGGCGCGAACCGGAGCAAACGATCCAACGCGTTCACCGTAAATTTCCTAGCAAACAAGTAACAAACATTAGTAGGCATCCCATTGTACACGCACTGCGTCCCGGTCCGGAGCCGGATCAACATGTCGGGCGATATATCCGTCCGGATAAATTTCAACGGGTGTGGCCCGCCCCGGGACCAGTCGACCCAAGTCAAAGTCCGGTTCGAATTCTTGTGCGGGAATTTCTTGGTTATGAAAGTGGGCAAGTAGTGCTCGTCCGAGTAGCAAGCGGGCTTGCAGTACTTTTTGAACAGGGTGAAATACAAGTGGTCCGATATGACTTCGAGAGCCAGCTCGCGGTCCATTTCGAACCATTGGGCCCCCTTTCGCCAGTCCTCGAGGGTCACGTAGGGCCTCATGTGATTGTCGTAGCGGCCGCGGCCCACTGGGCCTATTAAGTCGTAGGACTCGACGAATGAGGTTGTGGATTTGATTAGGTAATCGTAAATGGTGTTGAAGTTGAAAAGGGGAATGCAGGCCTCTGATAATAGGACGAATCTTTGGTTTGAGACGTCGAGTAATGCGTTGGCTAAAAGACGACGTTCGGCTTCGACCATACTGAATTTGCCCCATTCTACCTCCTGCAATAATAATAAAAATCATCATTTGAAAAAATTCAGGAGATATATTTCGTCATTTTTGCCGTTTTTTTTCCAATGAAAATAAAATTTAAATAGTGAAAAACTTAAAACTCACATGGCATCATCATAAGATTCATTATTATTTGGGATAATTACAAAAACACCCCTGAAGTTTGGGGTAATTACAAAAAAACTCCAGAGATGTTTTTAAATTATAAAAAGCCCCTTAGGTTAGATTATGTATTAGATTTGAGGGGATAACTGTAGTATTTCTATGAATATCATGGGGCTTTCTGAAATGTTTTTTCCTTACGAAGGAGAAGATGTAAGCATAATCAAATCTTAAGGGTTTTTCTTTTTGGCAATTTACAAAAAAGAAAAACTGGGGCTTTTGGTAATTAGCCTCAATGGTTTTAATGTAATTATCCCTTATTATTTATAGGGGTACTACAAAAAAAACCTGAAATTTGGGCTAATTAAAAAAAAACAAAAATGTTTTAAAATCGAATTTTTGGTTTTGTCTTAAATTAGTAGGTAGCTATAATAATATTTTTATAAATGTTGTGGGGGGATTTGAATGCGAAATATTTGCAATTTTTTCTTATTCTTTTTGTAATTAGCTAACTTAAAGTATTTTTTCAATTATCCCTTATTTATGTAGGTCCCGTTTACAAGAATCTCACACACATCAAACACATCAAATATCAATGTTCCGAAGTACTACAAATCTCAAGACTAATTAAGAATACTCCTGCCTATTATGTGACGCAAATATAACGACAAAAAGTGAAAAGCTTAACGTAAGAATTTTATATTGGATTCAAAATTCTTGGATTCTTAAGTAGTTTCTAATTATAATTATTATTTTGCAATCATTAATGCCAAAGTATTTCTTATCACCAAACATATAATATAAAGATTCTTTTAGCAATGTATGATGTCAATTTCTACAGTTATCTAATTAAAATATTGATTAATCAATTATGTATTATTGTCTTAAAAGAAATAATAAAACTGATTGGTCAATTGTAGCTTTTCTTGGGATTAACCAAGGAGTAAAAAATATTTCTTTCTACGTGTTCTCTCTTAAAGTCCGCCCTATAAATTTATTAGACTTATTGAAGAAAATAATTAATTCAAGAGATAGTAGCGAGCAGGTCCATTAGGGATTGAGATTTCGATGGATGATACATGTAGAAGATAATATCATAATAATACATATTTTGCATCTAATATAGTATAATAGAAAATGGAACGAAAATATGGAATTTGAGATCTCATCTCGTAAATCAGTTATTGAATTTGTGGGTTAGAACGTAATCTTATTAGAGATGACAATGGGACAGGTGTGGTCGGGTATCTGAAAACCAACCTGACTCATCCCGTCCTTAGAAGTTAGAACGGGGCGGGGCGGGTCAGCCCGTTCTACCCCAAATTAAACAAAAAAAGAAAAGTAAAGAAAAAAATATTTATTTTTAATATTATTATAAAAGATTACAAATGTAGTGATTTTCAATTTATAAATGTTAGTTATAATATATATATATATGCAAAATATATATAACATATATTAAAAAATAGGTGGGGCGGAAGTGGAGGGCGGGTATCCACGGGTCGGGTCGAAATCTTATTGATGACTAATTCTTTTATGTCTGTTCTTTAAGCTTCTTTAAGAACAGCTGTTTTCACCATTGGAACCTCTCCTTCTGAAGAAGAAAGGAATTTAATTTGGGAAAAGTTGGACAGCTATGCAATTAGTGTACAATCAAAGAAATGTGCAACAAAAAGCTGCACATTATCGAACTGTAAATTTGAAATTTTAGCTTGTTACTAATTTATAAATGGTATGCAAAAAAAAAACTTTTGATTCAATTTATTTCAAAAATAAACATCTTTTTACAAAGAGAGGTCTAAATTACCCATAAATTAGTCTAAATTTAATTTATATAGGAGACACGAAAAATTGTTTTCAATTTCATTGAAGAGTTTTGACTTGGCATACAAAAGGTCTAAAGCCATACTTAATGCTATATTTGTATTACGTTTCCCAATGAGTATGAAAAGAACCATCCCGTATTATAAGGCGTCGACAAATTTAATTTAATTATTAATTTATGTGTAATTCGGTGCATATATAAACATGAATAAATAATACGCAAAAAATTCGAATATCAAGATTCATAGATCTCAATGTAAATTAAGTTCAGAATATATATGGAAAATTAAATGAAAGCCTTAATTTCAATTTTGGCCGAGTAAGTAGCATATTTAGTCGTATTATGTGTAGCAATTTTGGTCACATAAAAATAAAGAGATGCATATTTGGTTTTATAAGTATTTTGTGTAGCAATTTTAGTCTCGAATATTTTTGATTTTTGTACAATTTTGGTCCTATACATTCTAGTTTTGTGCAGCTTTGGTCTCAGAAGGTAAATTGATGAAGTATCATTCGAATGAAATTTAGGGGTGACAATTTCTGACACAATATAAACCCGACCTGAAGCTAGAGAAATCCGAACACGAGAAACACAAACACGATTTTGACACGATGTTACCAAATTGTCTTAAAACATAATATCTTGTATTTTGCTTATTTAACTTTTGATGTATTTCCAACACAATCCGATATTGACCCGAAACTAAACACGAACATGACCCGATGACTCGAATTGTCAACCCCAATAAAATTGCACAAAATTAGAACTTATAGGACTTAAACTGCACAAAAATAAAATCCACGGGACCAAGATTGATATATAGAAAATACTTACGAGACCAAATTAATATGCAATACATCAAAACTTATAGGACCGAAATTGCTACACTTACGGACCAAAATCGCAATTAAGCCTTAAAATGAAAATGTTACCTGGCTCGGAATCCTTCGGCCATGAAAAACAGAATCAGGCGGCACAGTCCCATTGTACGACGGCTGAGAATGGACATAAATGGAAAACAAACCCTCGTGCCCTCGAAAAAACATCTCCCACAGCGGCGCCATCGGCAAATCCCTCTTCGCCAGGAACATGAACGCCACTTTCGGCGTGCGCTTAAACGGATATTCCCTAATTTTAGGTTTCATCGAAGCTCTCCACAGCAATTCGTCCTCTCTCATATCGTGCATCACGTTCGGCGGCTTCAAATACTCCGAAAGCCCGATCGGGCCCACAGGTGCCGGCGGCGGAAGCGGAATCGGAGGCGGCGGAGGAGGCGAGATCGGCGGGGGCAGTGGCGGCGGCTCTAGAATTGGGGGAAGCGGCGGTGGCTCTAGAATTGGGGGCGGCGGCGGAAGGATATTAATGTTGGTGGAGGAAAATTGCTTGAGTGTTAGGTTTTGGGGGATGTCTTTGAGATATGAACTTAATGTGATACCGATTACTAAACCCGACCCGAAAAATAAGAAATAAATAATTAGGTTTTGGAGATATCCTGCTTGGGATGATGATGAACTGTGGAATTTTGCTGTTTGGATTAGCTGCTGTTGTTCATCTTGTTGATGTTGATGTTCTTTCTTCATTTTATTTTTTTTTTTAAATTTTTTTTTTGGGAAAGAGAGATCTATTGAAATGTTTTGACTGAAATATATATAGGGTGATTATAGGGTTTTTTTGACAAAAAAAAAGGGTTATTGAAAAGTGTATATACTAAATTAAAGCAATTTTGAAAATGTTGTGAAGTCACAACTCACAAGAAGCTTGAAGATTCCAACTATGGGGACTTAATTTTGTGTATTAATCATGGGATAAGAGGGTCATTATAGGAGTTGACGAAATTAATTACCTGCAGTAAACACATGAATTTTAATATTAAATGCTGCTTTGCTAATATATATAAATTGAAATGCCATATTGCATGAATTCATGAACTCCTCCAAATTAATCAGAATGTAGTTAATTTGTTGGGAAGGAACAAACAAGGGGTGGCGGCAATTCCTGACACGACATGAATCTGGCTTGAAAGTTACTAAGAGAAATCCGAACACGAGCACGACTAATACAAATTTGATGTGAATGTGTCTCAAGACATAATATATTGTATTTTTATTAATTTTTCAACTACTTTGAACAATTGACCAGAAACTAAACAGGAACATGACACGATAACGTGTAGTTTTCTTGTTGCATAGCACGGAAACTCTTCCTACAATATGTAGTTTTCTTGTTGCATAGCACGGACATGATTTTACATGGAAAAAAGGGAAGGAAAATAAAAAAGAAACATTACCAATGCATCGAAAACGTCGAAATTCTGGCAGGTGTTTGTATATATCTGCAGATTGTTGATTTCCTTGAGGATTTAATTTGTGTAAGGTGAAAAAAAGGATTTTTTGATGAGGAAATCAAGTAGAATATTGAGCAGAAGAAGAGAATTACAAAAGGGGAGCAAAGAAAAAGAAATGATGAAATATTGGTGAAGGGATGGAAAAGAGAAAGAAATGGGGGAGATGCCAACTGCCAAGTGGATTTCAAACGTCCAAACCTTTTCTTGCTCTCCTTATTTTCAGGAAATGAAATTTTGCTGGACTTTGTTTTACTTGCTTTTTTTTTTTTTTTTTGTTTCTTATATATAATTAGCATTTTTGTCTACTTTTGAAGCCACTTCTAATTCGGCTAAGTGAATGATAGGATGATAGGTAATGGATTCTATTTTTTTAAGTCCGATTAAGTCACCCGCTCCATACATAGGGCTGCAAATGAACCAAGATTGCTCGTGAGCTATTCGGAGCTCGACTCGATAAAATCTCGTTTGAGCTCGTTTAATGAGACTTTGGAAGCTTAGAGATATTCCGATCGTCAGCTTGTGAGCAGACTCGTTAGTAAACTCGTATAACTTAAACTAATAATTTGACTTTAATTTTAATTTTTATATGTTTATTTAAGGTAAATTTAAAAATATTTTAATAAACTTGTTTGTTTTAGGTTTTAGTAGATATTATGCATTTTAGAAATATGTAATTTTATTTTTATAATAAATTGAAGAATAATTTAATTTATAATTGATATTTACTAATTTCGTTTAGGCTCGATTAAGTTCGAAAAAGTACGTGAGCCATCAATATATATGTGTAATTTAGTTCGAGTTCGACTCGGTAATAAATGAGTCAATCTCAAACTCTCAAGAGCTCAATCGGTTCGGTTGCAGCCTTGTCCATATCTATATCATATTAATTTTTTAAATATAAAATATTTTACAATTACTATTTTTTTGTTTTGATAACTGAGATTCCATGTTGCCACATATGATTAGTTCTCGAGGAAACAGTCTCGGCCTCTCCATTTTTCAAAAAGTTACAAATAACCCAAACTTTTGTCTTGCATGTTACAATTACATCTCTCAACATAGAAAAGTTGAGAGAAGTAATTGTGTAAGACAAAAGTTTGGATTATTTGTAACTTTTAGAAAAGTTGACGAATGTAAATACAAAATATTTGATGATGTTAGCAACTTCCGTCAATTCAACCAACGGTTGAGGTAAATGTGAATTATTTATATATACGTACTATATAAATTTCTCCGCGGTAATTCAACAGAATTAACGAACTTAGCTAAACCATCAAAGCTAGAGCTTGATGACGAGATCACAAAAGATTATTTTCTATTAATCACATTGTTTGAAAAGGGTGTTAAATTTGATTGTATTTGTTGTCAAGGGTGGCTAAATTTTATCGTACTTGTTCATTTCAGTCCTTAATAATAAAACGTTACGTAGGCGGTACAAATATCAATCAAGTCGACAAGAACCTTAGGGTGCATTTGGATGGGGAGATTTGTGAGGGGATTTGGGAGGAGGGATTTGAAATCCTTAGCTAAATCCACACCCATGTTTGGCATATAAATCCAAATCAATGGATTTCAAATTCCTCTTTAAGTTTTAGTTCATTTTCAAAAGATTTCAAATCTCTCCCAAAGCCTAGTCATTTGAAATCCATTCATTTTTTCCCCCCTTTATGTTCACTTTCATATTCACACACATTTACACACGCTACACACATTACACATATTTACACACACTACACACTTTTACACACACTGCACACACATTTACACACACACACACACACTCACACATACCCTCCTCACATATGCACACACATTATCATCACACATATTCAGACATAATAAAAGTAATATATTTCATATTTTTATTAGTGTATAAAATTATAATTTATTACAAAATAATAAGATTATATCTTTTATTTTTATTTATTAAATATCAATTAAGAAAATAAATAGAGCTTCTAAATTTTTATTATCAAAACTTACGATGGATTTGAAATCCTTACACAAATTCACATCATCCAAACAAGAGGTGGATTTCAAATCCAATGACTTTGAAATCCATTCATTTGGCATTCGAAATTCCTTGGAATTTCAAATGCCTCCATCCAAATGGGCCCTTAACTTAAAGGAACAAAACGTAAATATTAGTATGAAAAGGTTCCAAACAAGAATAAGATAAACCAGTAATCACTTTACCAGAAATGTACAATTGAACGAACACTAAGGAATCAAGATTTTTACATATTTGAAAATGGTTTATACCTCCAAATGCTGGACTTCAAACCAGAAATTGCTTCAATTATATTATCATGAATGAGCAAGTATAAATGTTCATGCGACGGTGATCAACGTAGATCAATGACATCAAATTTCAAACTAGGATTCATATAAATATCAGTACAATGTCTGTATATAGGAGTACCATCAGAAGGGGGCTCATGGGAATGAAACCCACGCCTCGGGCATTGCCTGATGACGGTCATTCCACCTGAAGTCAACCGGAAAATGCCATGTTTTCTGAATGCACAAACAAATACAGGTTATTATTATTATTATTATTATTATTATTATTATTATTATTATTATTATTATTATTATTATTAGGGATAACTACAAAAAGCCCCCAGGGTTTGGGCTAATTACAAAACAACCAAGAGTTTTTTTGAAAATTACAATAAACCCCTTCAAGTTTGATTGTGTATCAAATTTAAAAGGGTAACTGTAACATTTTGATAAACGTAAGGGGAGTTTTTGAAACGTTTTTTCCATATGAAGGGGGAAAATGTAAGATGGATCAGACCTAAAGGTTTTTTTTTTGTAATTTCCGAAAATATCTGGGTTTTTGTGATTAGCCCAAACCTCAAGGTTTTTCTTTGTATTTAGCCCGAACCCCAAGTTTTATTTTAAATTTTCCCTTATTATTATTCAAGCTTTCAACTTCCAAAAGATAGAGGAAAGAACAATCAAAAGCAAAGTTGTATGAATGAAAAATCAAGATATGACCTTGAACTGTCTCTTGGTGCCATGACAATAGCAATAGCTTCTGGCAACATGATCTGTCGAAAAAATAAGCGTTTGTTCAAACAAATGGAAGACATATTAGCGCAAATCAAATAACCAACATATTTTACAGTCTCGCAATTTATAGTACCATGCTTCCAAAAAATCCAAATTTAGCCCCAAAGTTTGTTTTTTCTTGCAATTTTAATCCCGGCAATTAAATTTTGGACGGAAATGACAAACGTGTGAGACAACGACAACATGCATGACACATACAATTATCAATAAAAAGTAAGATTGCAATTATTAATAGTTGTACCAAGATGCAATAAAACGCTGATATATGGGACTAGATTCGTTTTACGAACTTATTGCTAAATTTGTAAACCTTCTTACGTTGTAGGACTAGAAAAGGCTATTTTTCTTTTAGGGCTATACAGTAGTAATATGTGCACGTCACATGAAGCTTCTGTCCACATTGGTGAGTAAGGCCACGAAAACTTTTATGTCCAAAACATAATGCCAACACTAAACTTGCAAAGAGAAGCAAACTTATTGACTAAATTTGAAATTTTAAGAAAGCATGGTACCAAGGTTGCAACTCCCAAAAAGATGGGGCTAAGAAACATTTTTGCCTATCAATCACATTCAAAGTTCATACATTACTTGATACAAAGAGATATATTGATTGTCCCCGGGGTGGAGGGGGTGTTAAAATGAGGGAATGCATAACTCTCTGACTCAAACTCTGAGGTAAATATAACTAGAAATTGACATTCAAGGTGTATGATTTTTACCGGAATACAGTTATCTTTTCCTTCTGAAAAAATTACTAGTTGCTCCCTTCCCCTAAATAATCAATGCTAAAAATGGAGAAATGAAGAAGAATATATGAGATTTGGATACCTGGTAAGAGTAATGTGTGTGTACATCAATTGATGACATGAAACAAGATTGTGTAGGATGCGTCTGCAAAAACGAAAAAAAAGCAAATAATCAAACATTAATCCTCAACATGATATCAAAGACCTGCATAATTTAGGCTTAGAACCACAGAAAGCATGAAGGAGAGACCAGGACAACAATTCTTAGTTCTGTAAGGCATCCTTTATATTTTGCTTATATACTCCCTACACAAAAATTATATTGCCGAAGGAAACTCGAGGCTCGAGGCTCGAGTCTTAAGAACTGATACACAGATCTTGCACATGGCATTTTTCCCACTGCACACATCTGGGGGAGAGAGCTATACATTTAGTAGTATATGTATAAAGGGGAATAACGCTACATAATGAATTGGGACAAGTGGCAACTGCAGTTACAAAAGCTGACATAGTCCACACAACAGGATTCTAGAGAAAATTTCAAATACTAAATTGAACTATATCAGTGTGGATCCAATGGAAGTGTAAGATGTTCTCCAACATATTTTTCTGATGCACAAGTAAACACAATGTTACTGAGGCAACCACCTGATTCCTGTGGCTGGTTTTGAACTTGAAACATAAATTATTTAGTAACCAAAATGAGCAAAACAAGCCACTACTAGATTGAGAACCAATAAGATTCCTTACAAGCAACAGACAAATATAAATAAATTAATAAATAATGATGAAATAATCAATTCTTTAAAACATTCCAGCTCCACTTTTAGCGACCAGCGGTGTGCTGGTCTTTCCCTGGTACTTAAACTAGGGTGCAAAAAGCCAAGCGGAGGGAAAAGATATGCTTACATGAATCCATCCCAGAGGAAATAGACACTGCTTGTCCTGCACTTCAAATATTTCCTCCTCATTTGTCGTTTGACACTGATAGATGAAAATAATTTAGAACCAGATTCCCACGAATTAAATTTGTGGTTGTGTGTGCTTGAATATGTAGCAGTCGGTCTGGCTTACCGAATCTGATGTTGATTCTTGCTTTGGAATAATAAGAGCCGTGATGAAAAATTTCCGGTTTTTCTGCAGCAATTAGTAAAAATGATTTTTTCTTAAAATGAACATAGAGAATCATTTCCACGATATTAAAATGATCACAAATATAATTCTCAGGCATCGAGCAGAAGATCAAAATGTTAGTGCTACTCACAAGAGAACCCGCAAGGACGCCGCATGTTTCTAAGTTTTTATCTGTGTTTGACTTAGCTAGCTTCATAAAACTGTTCATCAGTTCAGTTGACTGATACAAGAACAAGCACAATCATCATTTTCTAAGCTCTGGAAGCTTCATTAAAAATAAATCAAGTTCAGACAGTAAACAGAAAATTCACATTAAAAATAGTACACAAAACCTTACTATGTGCAACTGCAGGGGATCTTCTGAGCATACTGAAGCATCATTTGAAGCAGTTTCAATCCTACATTCTGCCTGAGTGGCTGGAGTTGTTGTTGGGATCAAATCCTGTACATCTGCCAACACAGGAGGAGGAGAAGGTTGTCTAATAATTTCGGTTTGTGAAGAGCTTTCAACAGTTTCAAAAGAAATGAGAGAATCAGATTCTTGAATCGGGTGGCTATCATTTTTTGGCTGAACTACAGATTCCAAACTTGATCTTTCTTGTTCTGAGATGCCGTCATCCTCTCTGTTCATAGTCCCATCTTTGATAGACTGTTGAATGTTACTAACCCTGTAAGGATCAGAAACCATACTTCACAAATCACCAAACGGCAAACGTCTATTGAAAAGAGAACGAAAGGCTAATATATTATTTATTATTAATAGGTTATTGAAAACCTATATTCTCAATAGCACATGCTTTTCATATCATGACTCTAAATTCCAAAACCAAGCACCGACTTTCTAGAAACTCAAAATGAAATGAATTAATGGTTCTGATATTAGTTTAACCTTGGGATCTGAAGAGGAGTTAAGTCCACATTGCTTGGGTACTGGACCTGCAGTTGTATAATAAAATCAAAATTACTGTTTGTTTCAATACAAAGCAATATACAGCAGGGGGTTCTCATACCACCTTATAATTACTAGGAGGTTGCCATTGCCCACGAAGCCCATTTGGGCCCAAAATAGAATGTTTAGAAAGAGTTTCCTCCTTTGGGCGGGAATACTTAATGATCTATGGAAAAAAACACCAAAGAGAGATTGAAAGAAGACCAAGAATTATTAACATGATCAATTCAGTTCTTTATAAATGTTGCCTTACATTCAAGAAGTCAATTAGAAACATGAAAAGTGACCCCGGGATAGTATTCAAATTCACAGAAAAGTGGTATTGAGTTGATAAACCATGCGTTGATTCTCAACTTTTTCAGCTGATAAAAAAGGTTAAAGCTACTATGAATCTCTCCTAAAACCTCAGGAGATTGTTGTATAATACAGATCCTGTTCGCATTATCAATACCACACATAGGATTGCAACTTAAATGCATTGCAATATTAGCAAATTCCTAATGTTTTCTCCAGTGAGGGCTGCAAGGCTGACGTTCTCTTAATCTCTTGAAAACTCTATTATTAGTTATTGAATAAATAGAACTTAAAAGTTTGCATAGAGTTCTAACTCAAATTTTCCAAGAGTGCACAAATGGTATCTCTTGAACTCTTGAAATCAATGTGGTTCCTTACCATGACATCTACAACAATGACAGCTACGCTTTCAAGTCTGAAAGGTATAGAATGGAAATCCTAAGTCCTACAGTTATCAATCAACCACCAAATTGTCGTATTTCCTCTTCTGCTGTCCCTAAGCATTGTTCATTTTCCTAAAACTGTTACATACTTATCTGATATACCTTACTTGATACACATGATGTGACTGAATGATTTTCTGAGCCACTATGCGGTAAATAAAAGACATTCATAAGACACTGACTACAAGTGTCAATTAAAGTCTGCTAATTCAAATGGAAACCTTGAAAGAAGGATGGAGATATATTTTACAAAAACGTGTGTATCTTGTGCACAACAAATGTAGAGAGGTGACAAAAAGCAACTTACATTCTGCGGAGATGCTCTTCTACTGGTTTAGTAAGCGAATGAGGCTTCAAACCTTGATATCCATATTTGCTAGTAACAGGCTGATGTGTCTGTCAGATACAGAATAATAAAATAACATTTTATATATATATATATATATATTTAGCTGAAGAAACTTTATTGGTGAGGGCCAAATCGATGTGCAGTTCATAGGAGAATATATGAACTTCATTGAGACCCTTTATGTGCAGGGTTAATCGTAAGACAAAA
This sequence comes from Rehmannia glutinosa, assembly GCA_016081115.2. NCBI lineage: Eukaryota > Viridiplantae > Streptophyta > Magnoliopsida > Lamiales > Orobanchaceae > Rehmannia > Rehmannia glutinosa. The sequence goes on along the minus strand of CM071930.1, from coordinate 82,746,239 downwards.
ATCCAGCATCTAAGCCAATTTAAGACTAGTAGACTACCAAATAAACATCCCAATGAGAGTACCAATTGACTATCTGCGAAAAATATACCTTCTTTAAACTATAATCATTCCAGTTTTGTTTGATGGCGGGCCATTCAACTGAAGATTCCAGAGTGTCATTTTTCCAAGAATTTTGCTGTTTATTCAGTTGATAAATTTGTTTACTGTGTAATTCCTGAAGTTTTGCTTGAACAGCTGGTTTCAATTCCTCAAGCTCAGTCAGTGCAGTTACTAATTTCTGTGGCCGCAGATTAAAGAAAAAGACAGACTTTAATACAGTAACAACAACGACAGGGATAACACCAACAACAGCTGTGCAATGACAATAGTATTGTTACCCGTTTGAGATAAAGTTTATTGCCTTGTGGAGAAGTTCTATAGTCTCGATGGAAAGGTATTGTCTCAGTAACCAAACTAAAACAAAAGACAGCATGAAGCTTTCGTTAAACCAATTTTTCCATATTTCATGCTACCTGGTATTTGTTTTGTAAGAACTACAGAACATTCTTTCTCACCTTGAAAATCTAAGGAGCATAACGTACAAGTCAACAATATTCTCTTCTTCACGAAAGATGTCAGCCTACATGGTAAAAAATATATAATCAATTCATGGAATGGTTGGACAATTTACTAAACAACAATGATTAAAGCGACACATGATATATTCATTATTAGAGGAAGAAAAACAGTGGTGAGAAACAGCAGAGCGAATCAATCATGTGACTTAATGAATAAACATGAGATGTTTACTTGGTGCATGTGGAACACCTCAAAACCATCTACTTTAGACTAATTGTGCAAAAAAAAAAAAAACATCAGTGTAAAAATTAATATTGAACTAGTTAATACAGAAAGTAGATTGAAAATGAATCCAAAATTGATGAAATGACAGAATTCATCACTGAAGGATGTAGACATCCACATATATGAATCAAACCATTAGGTTTATTTATCAGACAAAAGTATTGTGCCCAAGTTATTCAGATAGATTAGTTAAACATATGCAATTGCAATTGCCTCCCCTGTAAAATTAACAACGAACAGTGAAAGAAGCAAATATAGGAATTTTAAAGCTGCGGGAGAGCATTTCAACAAGAATTGATTTCAATGAATCTCAATGCAGCTGGCAGCACAGTTCACATCAAGAAAGTAACAGTTTCTCTTACTCTTAAATATCGGAAATGGAGCTACACTCACTCATAGACAGGAGAAAGCCTTTGACCACCCAAACGGTACTGTGGTGCCTGTTTTGCATTCTATCGCGAGTTAAAGAACTAGTCATTTTCAGAGAAGTGATTATTCAGGAGAAGTTCAGATGTTTGAATAAACTCTTGGAAAACTGTTTCACAGGGCTGAGAGTGGTGGAAAGTGGCATTCCAACCTCAGAATTCCAAAAACCAACTTCGACGCACAAACTTCCTGAGGCTGTTTAAGCAAGATGGGTATTTGGAATCCATCCAGTATATAATATCTAGTGTATAATGATCTACCATCATCCCAGAGCAATCAACTACTACATTTACACATTGTAGTCCTATCTCAATATCGAAAAACAAGAAGTTAATAATTGCTCTCACTCAGTGAGACAGTGATACCAAATCAGAGGTTGTGGATCCTACCAATCACCTAACTCCTCGGTGATTTAGCAAATCTTTAACAAGATTTCTCTTGAGTTTATAACCTGCTGGCCAGATTTTGTTTCTCAGAATCTTTACTAGTGACTCAGTTATTTCAATGATTCAGGTTTACTGGACGCCAAGAAGAATGGATCACCATAGATTCAAACTGCTTTGGCAGCAATCCCAGCTAAACCAAAAAGATCAGCCCAACTTAATTTTTGAACACATAGGAATATTTTTATTAGGGTCGCTGTCTACACTCTATCACTCTCTTGAACTCTCCGGTTGGTTGTATTTTATAATTGCTCCCCATGCCTTTATAGGCAAATAATGGAGCAATTCACGGAAGAAAAAATTGACAGCCAAATGCAATTTGGCACCTTCTTGCAACTTTGGAAAATATAATAGCCCCCAAAGATTGACCAATTGTGTTTGGTGGGAGGGGGCTCCTACCTAACAATCTCCACCTCCACACACTATTACCCAGCAAACCAAAACATCAAATATTATTGACCTTCAGTTCTCTGCACATGTCGAATCATTAAAATCCTAACTCCAACCGATTCAATCGGTCGAATCCACGTGTAGACTACCAACACCACTAGTTGACTACCGAGAGGACAACCCCAATCCATAGCAAGACTTCCCACACATCCATCTGCACCCTGGAAGTCTTCCGGCGCGCTTCACTTCCAGTATTCCTTTGAAGTCACCAGACGATACAAATTCCGATATTTCTCTCCCACCATTAGGACCCTTCCGCCACGTGTGACTTTCATGACTCCACCTCCAGCTGAATATTCACAAACTCGAATTCAATCGCTCAAGGAAATTAGATTCTTTCCCACCAAACACAATTGGTCAATCTTGGGCCGCCATTTTTTCCAAAGTCAAGCAAGAACAAAGTGCTAAATTGCATTTGGTCAATTTTTCTTCCGTGAATTGCTCCATTTATTTGCCTATAAAAGGCGTGGGGGAGCAATTGTAGAAATACAACCAACCAGGAGAGTTCAAGAGAGAGATATAGTGTAGTATTTAGGGATCAATTTGTGAGTCAAATTATAATAATTGCGGAAAAACACTTGGAGTTTTTTTTTCTCTCGGGGCAATATAAAAAGGGTTGGAGAGAGTGTTCTTTCGACAACTAATAAAGTGGTTGTACGAGTTTTTTATATTTTGGGTTTGGTCAATAAAACTCGGGTGTTTTTTTTCTTGATCGGGAAATTTTTATTAGTAAAGAACGGAAACTCTGACGGACGCAGATTTTGCTTTAACCACGAAAATCATGTGTGCATTTTATATTTTGTTGGTGCCATTTATTTTTTCCATCATTTTGTTGGTGTGATTTGTCTGATATTCCGATAAATCAAAACACATGAGTTTTTAAATATTTTTAAAGCTCCCATCATTTTTGTTTCCTAACCAATGCGACAAAAGCCCCTTCTTCTATCTTCGACATCCAAAACCAACAAACTCCACCTTAATAAAATA